>CM076399.1:36214829-36612252 GCA_038363315.1 Mugilogobius chulae | reverse complement strand
ACTGCAAATGTCCTTTACAATCGTAACTCTGTCCTTTACTTTGACATCAACCTGCCAAGGGACTGGGGGGGTGCACTTTTTTTTTTGTAAATTAGTAAAAAGTCTATGATAAATGCAGCATTTTGTGAAAAAAAATAAGACCCCAGAGTTCTCTCTGAATCAAATAATAAATAATTTAAATTCTAATCAGGAGCAGAATGCAGTGTTCTGATTGGCTGAGCTTGAGTGGTCCTCTCCAGGGTCACTTAAAAAAAAAAAAGATGGTTGTATGTCAAAATTGCAACCAAAATTCATATTAATACATATTGATATTGATAGTGTTGAAGAATTTATGAGAGAAAGTTGTGTTGTTGTGAAAATCACCTACCTCACCTTTAACATATTTACATGCAAATGTGCATTAACAAGTGTTGTCCTTAAACAAATAAAGAGATACAGCATAATAAAGTGCTCATTTGCACAACACTTAAAGGTGGGGTAGCTGATTTATACACTGAAAACACGCTCTAGGTTTTAAATCTGACAAGTTCCTCTCATAATTCACATGGTTAGTATCGACATGTATTCATTTTGGGTGCATTTATCGCTTATAAACTTCTTTTTACAAACCGCAAAGTGAAACTGGAGAGGACCACCCAGCTCAGCCAATCAGAGCGCAGCATTCAGCTCCTGATTAGAACTAAAATAGTTTACTATTCAGTTCAGACAGGACTCAGAGGTCCAAATTTTTGCTGTATTTACTATATACTTTCTAGTGGAAAAGACAGTTTACTCATTTACAACTAAAAAAATGTTAAGCCAACCCAACTTTAAGAACAAGGCTCAACTGAAAGCTACAGGACTCACATTTTCTTTGAAAATTCACTTGTAACAAGTGTGTGGACAGAGCTATTTTTATGCTCTGAACTTGTTTAAGAAGTCCGAAAAGTTTGACAAGAGTGAGTGACAAACCTTAATTCTGCGCTTCTCGCCCCCTTCCTGGACAGTTAATGCTTCCATAAGTGAATACTGTATTAGAAAAAACAATTTGATTGATTAAAACAACCATATTTATTATTATTAAGATGTGTAAATATGTAGTCAGTAATTGGGGAAAAAATAGCATAAAAATAAAATTAAAATTTGAGTAAAAAAAATCTGTCCCTTGCACTGTCTTTGTGAAAATATCTGGCCTCCACTAAAACTGATGGATGACCCCTGCAGTAAACTAATAGTGACCATTAGTTTGCTCAAAAAAGTGGATTTTAAATAAACATCCCCTTCAACATTTCTATATTTTAAATTAATTTCATTGTAAAAGCACAAATTCACCCTTCGGTCATCTTTTTTTCTTTTTTCTTTTCCACTTATATGCTTTACATGTGTGTTTTCTGTTCATGTGTTTTGAGTGGAACCTGCTGCAGTGAGGAATGTGCTCGCATAGACGTGACCCTATAGAGAAAGAGCCTACACTTACATAAAGAAACTCACAATGAACCAAAAGCAAGACCTTTATTTGGATCAGAGTTGTCTTTCCTATTCTGCAAGCTTTTATATCTTTTTATACCTGCAAATCGAATACCTTTACACTGTATGATGAGGTCAGTGGATGCCGCAGCACAATTCATGTTTCATAAAACCTATTCATACAGTTCCAGACATGTGACTACTTACATTTGTTCATAAGGACACAGTGAAGAACTACTTAGACGTACGATTGCATTATTTAAAATGTCGCTGTCCAAGGTGCTGAAGAACTTTATTTAAAGTTATTGCAAATGTCAGTAGCAAATGTCAGCAATAGTGGATTGAAAACAGGATTTGGAATCTCGCTAGAGGTGTACATTGCCTCTAATCTGGCAACAACAACAAATCCTTCTGTTAAAACCCTCTCTTTGGTGCAGAGCTTTTTCAGCCAATTGTTTGTGCTTCAGGAGTGTTTAGAAACAGTTACCACTTGAATTTTAGAAATTTAGACCATTTTAGTCTGGTGTTTTCATAAAAATGCCCCCCCCAGTTGGACCCTTTAAGCTCTCTAGATGAAGTGGATTAAATGCAGTTCTAAATCATTTTTAGAAGCAGTTTAGACAGTTTAGTTCCTTCCTTATCAAACCCAATATGTTTGACCTTTTATGACTCAGTGGTGGCATCAGGCTCCTCCTGTTGAGTGTGGTCTGCTGGAGGAGCAGCGTCACAGAGAAGGAGAGGAAGAAGTTGGACACGGTCATCAAGAAATCCAGCTCCAATTGAACTAGGCATTGCAACAGTAGAATCTTCCCATTGGCGGACAAATGACTATATTATATCTGTTAAGAGAGTAAACCAAAACATTTGTGTCTGTAGTGTGTCGGCTTCATTCTGACCTGTGAAGAAACTGCTGTGTCTTCCATCTGAAAAGTCTCACTGTTTTAAATCCTTGTTCATTTGTTTCAGAATCTAAAGCGCGTGGCCGAGGTCTGGATGGATGAGTACGCTGAGTTTGTTTACCAGCGCCGTCCTGAGTACAGACACCTCTCGGCCGGAGACATGGCGGCGCAGAAGGAGCTCAGAGCCAAACTCAACTGTAAAAGCTTCAAATGGTCATGAAGGAAGTGCCTGGGACCTGCCCAAACACTACCCCCCTGTGGAGCCCCCTGCTGCTGCCTGGGGAAGGTACTTATTTTCATAATGATTCATTGTAGACTTTCCAATTATTTATGGAGTTTTGTGCCTTTTCTGCAGTAAATGTGTCAATAAGTTTTTTTTTAGTCTGTCACATTTGTCAGGTGGTGATTGTAGTTAATGTCCTGACTTAAACAGTGGCTCAACAGTCAGAGCTCTGTTTTCTAAGTTAGTTTTTTCTTCCTGATTGGCAGCTGTGTGGGAGAGGGAAAAAAACACAAAATGTATTCACAAATGCAAAATCTAATATCTAATCCACTGTTTTATGCTAATATTTTCAAAAGAAACTCCACAGAAGTATTATCAAAACCCCAGACAAGCGCACAACCAGCTCTACTAAGACAAGGCGAACTAATCTGAATTTTCCGGTTGTTTTAACCTTCAAAAAGTACAGCAAGTGATTAAAGTTGTCTGGGTTTAATGCAAGACAGTTTTAAGATCCTCTGTTTGACAGTAACCCATTTAGGCTGCAACAAGTTAAGTCGATGATTTCAATATTATTAAAGAAATACATTGTATATCACCTAAACAAAGAAAGGTTAGTTTAAGTGGCAGAACATTTTACTTAAACATCAAAATTTGCATAAACCATGAATTCACAAGAAGAAAAAATCTAGACGACACGTGGCATTTCTTTGTAGAGTTTTCATGTTCGCTCTGTGTCTGTGTAGGTTCCTCTACCTCTAAAAACACATACAATAGGTTCCTTCACTACTGTACATGTACATAAGATTTCTATGTCAGTCCCCTTTAAAATATCTTTCATTTAAAAACTTAATACATTTGATTCAGATTCAGTAATTAACTAAAATAATATCATGTTTGCCACATTTATCTGTTGCCTGGGCCTGTGTTGTTCTTCTGTATGTTTTAAGGATAATAAACGATTATTGCGTAGTGATGCATTAATGCGTTTTCTTGTTTCGTTGTGTGCAGATCCGTAACGTGGGCAGTGGGATGTGCATGCAGATCAAACACTTTGTCTCCGGGAGCCCCATACGCCTGGACACTTGTGTGAAGAGCCGAGGAGAGAGCTGGAGCCACAGACAGGTGAAAACACAACACACATTAACTTTAGAACAGGTTTAGGTTTATGCAGCACTACGGTAAACTGCCTTCCACCTGACGCACACAAATGGGTCACAAGTGTTTGGTGAAAGCTTGACAGTTTGAGAGATACTTGTGTCAGATTCTAGCTTTAGAAATAATTTTGATCTGCAATTTTTGGGAGAGGATTCACCACTGAACATGTTAGTTAATGGTAGAAGAAACTCCACATAGAAAAGCCCAGGCTGTCCAGGAGTTAATACCTTCTTGCCATGAGGCCAGAGTGCTAACCGCTGCGCCTCTGAGCCAACCCTCAGACATGAAGATAGGTCAAATGCAGAGGACAAATTTCATTACAGGAGATTAACGCCTCTTGTACACTGACTGCGAGGTGAATTTGGTTCAGGATACATGCGAGCTTCTTGCAAAGTGCCTTGTACAATCCACTGCGTCCATATTTGCCCAAAGTCGCGCAGATTCACTTGGATTCCTGCAGAATGCTCGTATTGTGACTGAAAGTTGTATCAGACCACTGCGACCTCGAGAAAAATAGACTTTCTACAGATTCTTTCCCACAATTGCACAACTCTCAGGCGCACTGCTCCGACGTCTGGTACAAGGCACATTGTTTGAAGCACTTTTTAAAATCTTGCGGAGTCGTTCGAGTCTCGACCCGCATTAAACTCACACTCAGTGTACGGCAGGGGTGAAGATGTGTTACGTGAGTGGCAAAGGTTTAGAATAAGGTCGCCATCTTTGTTTTTAGTGGCACTGCAACAATCTTTGTTACTCAACTAACGCATAACGTTATGTGAATAAAAATGATAAAAAACTTTTCTTATTTGTTATTGTTGACTGATTGACCAGTTTGCAAACTCCAAATAATAGTCAAGGAATTGAATGTCTGTCTGACCTTCTAATCAAAATAATCACCAGAAAAGCATCTTATTGATCTGTAGCGCAGTTCAGCGATTCCTCCATTTCTCATGAACATGTCCAAGTGCCAAGTGCTTTGCCCTCGTAGCAGCTAAATACAAATAATTACATGAGTACAGTCACGTCTGCCCAACTAGCACGGGAAAATTCTGCCCAAGCCACTCACATTCAACAGGCTGCCTGCGCTTATAGAGACAACCACAGGGAATTTACAAAACATCACGACGCACATCCAGACAAGAGCAAACGGACTGTAATTTGATATATCGCAACTTTGAAGATTTTAACTTGCGAAGTGCACATTTAAAGTGTATTTTACCTAGTTACTGTAAAATATTCTGTACATAATTTTTTTTTTTTTTTATTCTGTACATTTTTTTTATTCTGTACATAATATTCCATAGGGATTGTGCCGATGACATCACAGCATTCAAATTGTCAGCAGTGAGTGGCAAAACACTAGAGCAGTTTTCAGTCATGCGTGATGGTGGTTTTTCTTTTCAGGTGTTGACGCTGGGCTGGAGGGAGGACATTCGTGTTGGAGACCCTCTTCACACCAGAAAAGTCTGCTTCGACGCCGTGTCCCACAACAGCCCGGTGACTCTGTACGACTGCCACGGCATGAAGGGAAACCAGCTCTGGAGATACAGGAAGGTACGAGACACTGTTATTGTCGACACTATACACGGGTAATGCCATTCTGTTGTGGTGTCCGAATGTCCAGCAGGTCAAAAACTAGTGCACTTAAAATTTCCAACAATATATCTGGAAGTTTAATGAGCATCGATGGTGCAAGCATGGGAAAAACAAAGAAGACAGGTCTTTAAATAGGAACACTTTGAATGAAATGTTAGAGCCAATTAAATGCACTTTTGAGGCGAGTTTATGAACAAAACTCTTGTTACTAAAAGTTGTTAGCTAGTTTCATTTGATGAGTATTTGTGAGATTTAAGATGAATATAACTTTTATCAGTGTCTGCAAGCTTTAACAACTAAAGAGATAAGCCCAAATTAAAGTCAGAAAGAGCTATAACCGTGCTTACCAATTCAAAATAAATGAAGAAATTGTAAAACGTTTACAAAATGTAGATCTATTTGGAAATGCTTGAGCAAAAAATGTCACTTGTTGCATTAGCTACATATTAATTTAAGTTTGTATATTTAAAAAGACATTTCAGAACCTCTAAAACGGGTCTCAAACCTCTTTCAACAGGAGAGCTGTGGTGGCGAGCTACTACTTTTAGCAATTATAACAAAATGTGTTACAGAGACACATTTAAATGTCTCGATATAAAACATAAAATATATTATCATTTCAAATTTGACATCATTAGGAATCTAAAAACACATACAGTGCAAACAGACATGTGAGTGTAATATGTATGCTCCAAAATCCAAGACAAAAGTTGCCTAAATTGAAACAATTAACACATTTTGACATTTCTTGAAGTGTGGTTTAATTGTTAGCAGCCCCCTGAGTTTCTCCTGTTTATCTCAAATGTTCTTTTTTTTGTCTCACAATGTAACACTAATAACTATAGAGGAGCACACTTGAATAAAGACATTCAGCTCTAGTGCACACACATTGGCCCTCATTTATCAAAGTTGCGTACGGCGAAATTTGGGTGTATATGAGGTGTACGACCAAAACAAGGGACTCATCAGGATTGATCAACATTGACGTTAGCGTACAGTGCGCAAAAACCCTGCGCAAACTCGAAAGGTTGTGTAAATGGTACGCCAATTTCAAACAATCACTAAAATGCACTGGAAAACTACTTTTAGCTGCACAATCTGTTTTGCCCTTACTCTATTCGACATTAGGGAAATATTGCAGAGGAATCATCTTAATTTAGCATAAACTAACCAGTAGAAAATTATTAAATGAACTTTCTTGAGGCTGCGCCAATTCACATTGTAAAAGTCATTCCAAATTAAACATAAACCAGCAAAACTATGCTTTACATAAACACATATGAGCTACAGGTCACAGCAGAACCAACAGCAGAATCAAAAGTAGACTCACCAAAGCGTGATCGCAAGAAGTCCTGACATGGTCCGGTCCAGTCCGGTTCTGATCCTGCAGCCGAGCTCAGTGCACTAATTCAGGGGAAAGTGAAGTGTCTGTAGAGCAGCAGACTTCGGTCCGGGTCCTTCAGACGGGTTTGGTTGATGTGAGCGGTGCCGTGCTGTGTGCGCTGGTACCAGGCGTGTGCAGACAATAGCCTACATGATCTCAAAGCCCCGCAGCAGTCTGGGTCCAGACGGGTTTTGTTCCGTACGTGGTTCACACGCGCGCACCTGGTTCCGATGTTAACCAAAGCGGTCAGTCATTGCACTCATCTATTTCGAGAAATGATGTGCGCGAGCGGGCAGTGGACCGGTCCAGACGGGTTTAAGCAGCTGTCCTGTGTAGTCTTCATGTCCCAGCGCTGTCCTGTCCTCGTGCTCGCGGCCATGGCTCGTCCAAAAAAGAGCAACGCGCACAGACAGAAGTGCGCACGGAGAAAAGTTCACGGCCCGGTTCGGCAAATCCTGTTGATGCAGTCCGTCCTCCGCGCGCCTCTTCCTGGTTCGACTCCGAACCACCTAAGCCACTCCCCGTGGTCCCCTCGACTGAGTCCGGTTTGATCCAGGCTGTTCCTTTCATGTGAGCCCGGCAGCCTGATCCAGAGCTGCTCCGCTGGCAGCTCCATGCACTTATAGACCACTTTGGCTTCGCTGTCATTATCTATTTAGCCTGTTATGCCCTAATTCAAATATCAAATGCAGCTCTTTTTTAGTTTTAAAACATGTATTTGATTTTTATCAGCCCCAATATATTTTTGTGTTTTCAAGTGAGTAAAAACAGTGTTATTTCATCTTTTCTTATTTATTACATTTTATCTCTGTGCCGTATTCCGTTCATCTCTGCTGAAAACCCTGTGGGTGAGGCCTCCTCAAACATGAATATTTTGGGGCGTTTCATGCAAATGACGCTGATTTTTGTCCGCCGCATTTATCAAGATACGCCTTGCGTACACCTAAACTGGGCTTGTACACCCCTCTTCATAAATGCCACGCGCCCTCTGGTGTATTTTCAGTGTACACCCAAATTTACACCATTTTATACGCAACTTTGATAATGAGGGCCACTATGACCAAACTTATTTTTATTCTTTCCCCCTTATTTTATTGTGTAATTTCTTATTCTTCAATCAGACTGCGAAAACCCACACTGGAGTCTATAAAGAGTCGTACGTGGCCCTCAAGCTGCAAGTTACAGACCCCTGCATGTATATTATTACATTATATTTCTGTTTTAAAATCAGAAGTCTCACGTGGGCAAAAACTAGGTCATTTTGTTAACACATCATAAACCCTGACATATCTAAAAGTTGTTTGTAGTAAACTTTCTTGTTTTTAGAAACGATCCAGAGTTTATGATTGATCGTTTTTATTAGCTGTTCCGCACAGTTAGCGTCACCTGCGGCTAATGGCTTAAAGAGCAGTTTGTGAGTCAAAGGCAGAAGTGGAGCATCCATCTTCCTTTTCTGTTTTGTGTATTATTTTGCAGCTGCAGCCAGATGAATGTGCCGTGGTCAGCTAAGCTCCATTTAAGCCAATTAATGAATCACTTGAGTTTGAGGAGCCCATCTGTTAAAACGATAATTAAATAAACGACACCAGGAAAAGTGTGAGAGAGCTATTTGTACAAATAAAAAGACTGTTTTCAATAGAGATGCTACTTTATGCTGATTTCACTTAGGCTCGATGTTTTCATGGTTTCTTCTCATATTTTCTGTAACCAAAAGCTCAACCCAATCTATTTGCTTTAGAGTTCACAACAGGTTATTCAATGATAGTGTTTGCTCTAGGGCCCAACCGATGTGGCTTTTTGGGAACCGATTCCGATATAGAGGAGGCTGGGGGTGCCGATAACCGATATGACAGCCGATATGATAAGAAATAGAAAAAATACTTTTTTATTAGGAGCAGATGTTAAAATGATCTTAATTTTTAGTGATCTGTATTTGGATTTATTTATGGCACATTTAGTCTTATTTTGGCTCTTATGAGTAACTTTAAAGGCTTGAAACTTGATTGATAGTGTTGTACTACTGAAGTGAATTCAAGAGGTTAAAGGTGCAGTTAGCCTCATTAATATGCACGATGTCGCCGTAATTAAATTCATAAATGTCAACCATTAACACCTCTTTTCATGACTAATTTACATGTTAGTGTGTCTCCAGTAATCATTAACACAAACACAACACTTTACAGTCACCAGAGAGAACGAGCTGAGGCGATGTTATTGTTGTAGCATCATAAGCTAACTGCTAACTACAGTGAAGTAACAAGTTAGAAAGTTAAAGCGAACACGTTTCAAAAACTCACCGCCCAGATAACCTCTTCTCAGATTCCAAGTCTTCACAAAATAATTCCTTTAATCCACACTCCAAACGAGAAAGTAGTGAGAAAGCCAACTTCAGCTTGTTGTTGTTGACAGCTGCACACACGGCCTTTCTGACAGAGGCCTCTTCTACACACTGACACTAAAATGATTTTTGTTGTTGCGGGCGTCATCTATGAAGAAGTTGTTTCCTTTTCTTGAGTTAGTAGTGAAGTTGAGAGCAGTTAATTCCAGCGCTGCCTCAGAGCGCACTAGTAATGCAGTGATGCAGATCGTCAACCTGGTGCTGCGTTCAGGTGCAGTCCGACAATAAAACACCTCCACAAATAAATGTAATAACCGCGCTAAATATTGATCTGATTGGTGAGTAAATGGAATGGTTGTATTTTGGAAGATCTAAGCTTTAAATGAGGTATACATGCCACAAATATCGGCGATATTTTGGCCGATACCCGATAGACCTGTAGATGCGCATATCGGCCAAAATATCGACCAGCTGATATATCGGTCGGGCCCTAGTTTGCTCTTGGTTTTAACTCCTAGAAATTAGCCTGGATTTGAACATTGTCACAGTAAAGCTCCATGTTTTGTCCTGACTCTGGCACCAGCAGGAGACTGGTACATTTTTGTCCCGAGTCTGAGGGTTCTTTCACACGTACAGCAATCGAAACACCATTAAATTCTCTACATTTTAGCTGGTGTGAAAGTGAACCAGTTTGAAGAACTTTATCAAAACCCACGTTTGGAGATGGTCTTAGTGCGCTTCCAAACAGATTCCAGCGCGATTCGCTTGTGATGTGATGCGGACTGTCCCGATTCGACCCAACTGACGCTTTATGTTCTATTAAAGCTTCCTTTTTGGTTATTATCAGACAAGTGTGCAATATTATCAGGCTGATCTGTGAACCCAGGCTTGTAAAGGAAGCGTCATGGTTTAGTCTCGCAAGATTTACTTAGATTTGCCCTGATGCTGTATTCCAGTGGTCTGCACAGTCTTGTCTTTCTTTGATAAATTGAACAGAAGTAATAAAGTTGTCTCAAGTCCTTAATTTAGGCGATTGCTCGTCTCATGCAGCAGGCACATCTCAAGAAAACTTACTCCTGCTCCAACGTGTTTATTTTATCTGAATCCAAAATTCAAACATTGCAAAAATATGAAGAAACTCAACTTTTCATGAAGTGACACAAATCTGGTAGGGACTTCTTCATCCATCCTTTTGGAAAACACTGTTTCTACTCTCATTTCCTCCACTTTCTCCTGCCTGTTTGAGGCACAGCGCCACCACAGGCCGGGAGGGATTTGTGTTTTCTTTTTAATCAGTTTGTTTCAGGAAAAATGTGGTGAGAATGCGAACCGCTCCAAATTAAACAGAAAATTTTTTCAACTTTTATCACTCAAGTGAACCAGTTTAACGTGTCAAAGCACCCTGGGGCTGGTCCATGTTTAGTCCTAAAAACAATCAGCCTTTTCTACACCAAAACATCTTGCATTAAGTTTTGTCTAGCCTGTGTTCTTGCTGATTTCTCATCACCCGTGCCCTTTCACTAGTAAGGACCAAGATATTTAAATAGTGTAGCTCTGAAAGGACGTAGGAGAGGTGTGGTTCTGCTCTCAAACTTACAATAATAGACTTATCTTCATGTGTTCTCCTGCAGGACCGCAGCCTGTACCACCCGGTCAGCAACAGTTGCATCGACAGCAGCCCCACAGAGAGGCGAGTCTTCATGAACACGTGTGACTCCTCCTCTCTGAGCCAACAGTGGATCTTTGAACGGACTAACAGCACCGTCCTGGACCACTTCAACAGAGGAGACCCCCACTGAGCACCTGACGCACAGACTCCATGTCTTCCACCAAACAGAGGCAGCTAACAGCCAGCTCAAAACACCGGGTAAGTCCAGACTTCATGAGAGTAACTGAATGTACAATTATGATGTCTGGTTTCGGTTTGAAATCAACAGAATAGGTTTGGGAAGTATTGGATCAGAAAAAATACTCTCAAGTCAGCTTTTGATTACATGGCTTTAAAACATTTACGCTAGTAAGCAAACAGAAATAAGCCACATAACGCAATTAATCACATTTTCACCCTGTTCTACATGTCCTAAAGAAAACCAGTAACAAAACTTCTGAGTAAGTAGTAGTAGTAGTAAGTATTCCTGCTTTGTCAGAGTCTTAAAGGCTCTTGGAATAATCCTCAATCCTCAACTTGTTGCTGCATTAGAAAATGACACCCAATGGCTGCTCCTAGCAATTCAATCAAAAAAGCCTTCATTTCAGACTAAAATGGCGGTGGGCAACCCCCATTCACCCCTCACATCAGGCCTCTGGTTGCAGCGCTTAGCGATGGGTAACTAACTTTTTTTTGCTGCAAATTAGTAAGCTTTGTGTTTTCCACTAAAATGTATAAATGCAGCACTTTATGAAAAATCAAGAATAATAAAGACTTTTATCTCTACTGTCTGCATTAAAGGGCCATTGACCCATTTATTACATATACTGCAAAATAATTCTAAAGCATTAATAAAAGTTAACTTTGACAAATACACACGTGTAATACTTGCAAGATGGTGATAAAATAGCCCCACCAACATTTAGATAACAAAATAAAATAGCCTAAGAACAAAATTAAAAATGACTTTATAAATTGAGAATTGTTTTTGAATTGAATCATTTTTGTATCGAATCGTGACCCCAAGAATTGTTCAATTAAGTTCATGTTGAAAAAAGAAGAGGTAGAGGCACTCAATTTTGCTGTGGTTTTAATTGTGAATGAACTAGCCCCGAAGAAGACTCTGGTCGAAACGCGTTGGCGTGATTCACCATTAAAACCACAGCAAAATTGAGTGCCTCTACCTCTTCGTTTTTCTACCTATCTCTGAGCCTCAAGGTTTGTTGAGCACCTTTTTGTGAGTCTCACTTCGGTTTTAATCCCGTGCAGCACTCCACTATCACATTTTTTATAAGTTCATATGTTACCCGTATTTTATACCCAAGGCAAGGTGATTATTCTTGCAGCATAGGTCAGTGTTAGCCACATTTAGAATGTAGCCACTATATGCAGCAACACTCCCAATCTCTTTGCTAGCAAAAGTTTATATTTTAAAATATTTACTTCCTAAATTTAGGTAAGGTTAGGTTGGTTAGGTAAGTTATTTTGGTTAAGTTTAGAGATTTGGGAAAGGTATGCTAACTAGGTCACTGCATAATTGTGTTGGGAAAAACAAAAACACTCTCTGTAAATAGCGACGCCCCTTCAAACAAGCCTGGTTCAAAAAGTTTTTCATTAATAATATAAGTTATTTAGAAACAAGTCACTATTCTTCAACTTTGTTTTGGATACAAATGGCCACGTTTACATGATGTTTCCTAATTCCGAATTAATTAAATTAAAATATTTTCCTTCAGGTTTACATGGAAATAATAATTCCGAATAAAGGTTTACATGTTAAACACGCTAAATCGGCTTTATCTTATTCCGCTTAACGTCTGGGTTAGAAAGAGAGAGGAAAGGAAACGCACATACGTCATTGCGTAATTACGTCTACCGGAAAAACACACATCCGATGGATACGGGATACTGGCTTTTGGCTTTTTTATCTCCTGGGATTGATGTAACGCCACGGACGCAATGATACTAACTTTTTTGGAGTCGTTCCGATGAAAGTCTTTAAGCAGCAACCGGAGACATCATCAGCTCCACGTCATGTTCTGTGAGCGGAGGAAAAGTAGTTCCAGTTTCCACTTGTTTGGGATCAGAGCAGCGTCTCTCTCCGCGTACATGATGTACACTCCTTGTTCAAAACTTTCCGCTGCCTCTGTGAAAAGGTTAGTGTTTCGTGTTTTCTCTCACCCACTCTTTTCATTGTTTGTAGCTCCTGTAGCGCACGCATATGTAAAACAAAAAAGTTTTCGAGTCCGTGCCGCCATCTTGCAGCGTCACCGGGTCAGAGAGGTGACGTAACGAGCATGCGCAGTGCGAACAGAATTATTTTTATTCCGAATAAAACGGTTACATGAGAAAGGAATAAAATTATTCGGATTTAAAAGCGGAATAAACCACCCACTTTATTCGGAATTAAGTTTAAATCCGAATAAACTTTTCATTAGGAATTAAGTGTTTACATGGTATTTTTAAAGCGGAATTAATTTTAATTCAGAATTAAATTATCTTTATTCGGAATTAAAGCCGTCATGTAAACGGGCCGAATGTATTAACAAAGTCACAGAAGAAGATGAAAGTTCAGATTCAAGGCAGGTAATGAAAGGGCACATACTTACTTGTAAATTTTTTGTTTTGCGTAATTTTCCAGATGAATGAAGAAAACTGTATTCCTGAGATGATCCACAAACCAAATACAACGAAACAAGAAGCAGAACAGAGACAGACCGTTCTCAAAAAGCACAAGGTAATGCAGATTTTAATGCTTCCTGTCCACATACATGACTTCTGATGTTTTAACCAGTTTGTGTCTTTTCCAGGATCGACTGAAGCGGCACGGCACAACAAAACATTACACTTTTATGGAATAGACTTTTTTTTAGTGCGCGGAAAAACTGTGACTGGACACAAATCTACCTTTGCCTTCAAACCTGCTGTTCTGGGATCTGCTGCTGTTCTTCTGCATTTATGGACTTTAATATGGACTTATGATAAAGTACAACACTAACATGTATCAGAAGAAATGTTTTATTTATTTTTATACTGTATTTTGCTACTTTTTAATAAAACCTAAAGTTGAAGTGTCTGAAGTGTATTTTTTCTGCTTCTGTTGATGAAAGTGCATGCATATTTTAATGAGTTATAATAAGGACTAGAGACAGTACTGTTGCCGTGGCACCTGTGGCAGCATAGTGATTGTGTATTGATATGAAAGTATAGTTATACAGTACAGACCAAAAGTTTGGACACACCTTCTCTTTCAAAGACTTTTTTTTTTTTCATGACTATAAACATTGTAGATTCACACTGAAGGCATCCAAACTATGAATTAACACATGTGGAAGTATAGTACTTAGCCAAAAAGTGTGAAACAACTGAAAATATTCTAGGTTCTTCAAAAAAGCCACCTTTTGCTTTGATTACTGCTTTGCACACTCTTGGCATTCTCTTGATGAGCTTCAAGAGGTCGTCACCTGAAATGCTCTTGAAGGAGTTCTCAGAGATGCTTAGCACTTGTTGGCCCTTTTGCCTTTACACTGCGATCCTACTCACCCCAAACCATCTCGATTGGGTTCAGGTCTGGTGACAGTGGAGGTCAGGTCATCTGGCGCAGCTACCCATCACTCTCCCTCCTGGTCATTCATGGTTTGGATATCTTCAATTTGAATCTACAATGTCCATAGTCATGAAAATAAAGAAGACTCTTTGAATGAGGTGTGTCCAAACTCTTGGTCTGTACTGTATAACAATACTGATACCACCTATTGTCAGTTTCAATCCGAATACTCAAATATGGATACTATTGTGCTTATGTAAATGTTAAAGCGGGGCATTAATATGAAACACATTGGGCTCATTTCTTTATTATTTTGTGTCTTATTCACAGAGGTGTGGACTTGCAAGCCATGACTTGGACTTGAGTCAGATTTTAATCTGACGACTATTTTGATGACTTGTGACACTCTACGTGATAAAATGGAGTAAGACTTGGGGCTTGACCTGGCTCTAGGCCTTGTGACTTGAGATGACTTGATACTTCTCCAAAAATAAAAAGTGTAATGTCATGTTAAATTAACTTTTTTTTCCTAACCTTACCCACTACCTTTTCCTCTTTACTGAACCCGACTCTCTAGCATTTACCAAACAAGTTTGACGACAAAGACCACCAGGAAACTGTGGTGAGAAGAGTTTCCATGGCGACTATCGACTTGATTCAAAGGTTAATCAAATATGATGTGGAAAAAATAGTTTTGTGATGTGACATTTCTATGAATCATCTCGTAATCAAATAGAAATGTGATAGGATTAGTAATGTACCATGTTTTACACAACACAAATTCACAAAAATCAGCTAAAAGTAACTCAATATAATGTAACTGCATTTTAAAGACAGCAATATTAGAGTATTATATTACATTTTTATTCATGTAACTAGTAAAATATAATAGTTTACACTTTCATAGTAACTGTCCATCACTAGCTCTGCACCTAAGATTATGTATTTCTTATAAGCTTTTTGTTTTTTGTTTTTTTTTCCCAACAACAACAAAACAAACACTTTGTCAGTAGAAATCACTTTTTCAATTCCTGCTTTTTTTCCCAGGCACCTTTGAAAGCCCCAGCTCTCACTCTCTCTTCTCTCTCTCTCTGCCGCTGTGTCTCATACGTCTTATTGGAAATCTGATAAATCCAGGGTCAAACAAACCATCACGCTTTCGGAGAAGAGAGCGAACTATCCACTGAAGTAGGCCTCCCTCTGTCCCTCCTGCTTTATTGACACTGTGAGCCCAGATTCAATACACAGAGAAAAGTATTGGCTGTCTGAGGCTGCAAGGTCACATAAACATACACGCAGCACTGGACTCGCAATATTCACTTCAATAGGACCCAGACCTATTCATCAACAGCACAAATGTTTTCTTTGATGGGTCAAGTCGGCTGGATTGAAAATGGATTAAAGATGTGTTGTTGTTTTTTTTTTTTTGGTAATAGATTGGTTTGAAAGAGTCAATGAAACACAAAGACTGGAAGATTTAGTATAAGAACAAAACCACGTCAATACAATCATTTAATAATACTAAGAAGACGAGTTCATTGCAACTTTAAAGGTGTTTTTGAATTAGCAAATTTTGGCTCATGTTTGTGTTTTGAAATGACGGTTGGATGGGAGTCGAAAATGTCTGACTTTGTGTTTTTGAATTTGCATTTTTAAGATTTATTCACGTGCACATTAAAATTGTGACTTTTATGATTGTGTTTTTGTTGTTGTTTTTTGTATGTTTGCTTCTTTGAGTGTTTTTGAATCTGTATTTGAAACTGATGATTTGAATGATTTTGAATTTGCATTTATATTTTCAATTTGCATGTGTGTTTTTTTACTTTTTTATTTTTTTTTACTATGTTTTATGTTTGTTTCTGTTCATGTTTTTGAATGTGAATTTGAATCTTTGGATGTGTTTTTTTGAATGTACATTTTTAAGTTTGTGTTTTTGATTTTACGTTTTTAAAATTGTGTTTTTTTAGGTTGTTTTGTTTTATTTGCGTTTTTTGTTTTGTTTTGTTTTTTTCAAATTATTCACGTTTTTAAAATTGTGTTTTTGTTCTGTTTTTGGATATGTATTTTTTATTAACCTGTTTAAGTTTGTGTTTTTGAAATCACGTCTTTGATTTCTTTTTGAATTTGCATTGTTTTTTTTTTGTTTTTTTTATTCTTTTCATATATCATGTTTTTGAATTTGAGTTTGTGTTTTTGCGTTTGAATTATTAATTTATTTTGTTTTTTGAAAGTGCGTTTGTGTTTATATTTGCATTGTCTTTTATAATTTCCATTGTTTGTGAATTTGCATTTGTAATTTTGAATTCGTGATTTTAATTCACTTGTGTGTTTGAATTGTTTTTTATTATAATTTTTTTGTTCTCCAAAAAAAAAACCCTCACACCTGTTTTGGAAAATATTTCGTTGGCGATCCCTCTGCATCACTCTTCTCTTGGATCTATTTTCAGCCCTTAGTTGTTGTCGACTCTCTTCAGTTGCGCGAGAGAAGGAGTCTTTGTTTGAGTCCCTGGTGTTATAATTATCTCTGGTGCTGATCGGGGCTGATCTGGAGTCAGCCACCTGCGCCTCCTTCTCGTGAACATCTGCCACAAACTGACAAATCAAAGCGCTTCCTGTTTCCTGTTCAGGGACGCACAACAAGAAGAAAGAAGAAGAAAGACGAGAGCTGCAGCTGGAGCGTCTTTGTGATGAACTCAGACTGAACTAAAGTGAAGGGAGCGGGTTATTTTTAGAGTTATCAGAAAGAATGAATGTAACTCAGTGTCAATGCTTGGGTAAAGGGGAATATGAAAAAGACATTGTAAAATAGTAAGAGGTGAGTAGAGGTGAGTTTAGTAATAAACTATGACATATGTAGATCTGTGATGTACTTTTTGTTCTTTGTAAAACAAAATTTATAAGAAATAAATTAGATGGCAAAAAAGCTGCAGAAGTGAGATGCCCAGCTTCCTCATCCTCAAAGTTTTGAGCTCCAGGACAATACAAGATTGCTCAAACATTAATCAATTTAAATTCAACTTTATATATGTTCAGAGAGCCGTAACACACAAGTGGGAAGACACAACGACATTTTAATGCCGTCAGTGGAGTCTTTTATTGAAAACAATAATCAATGTGTTATTGTTGTCAGTGAATGGAGAGTGTGATGTGCATGTCTTAGTATGTAAAAAAACAACAACGGTGTAGTGAAAAGTATGATCTTGAGGTGCGTGTAAAAATGTCCAGCAGGTTGGCGTGGCTGGCGTGAAGCAAGGCCTGGGTGAGAGCGAGGGTGGTTCTGTTTCCGCTCATTTACTCACACCAAAAACGATACACGCCCACTTGAGCCCTGGTCGCTGTCGCGCTGTCTGCAGCTCTCAAGGGGAAGTTTTCAGAGGGAGGGAGCAAATGGGATCAGTGTGAGTATCTGGACCAATGCCTCGTCTGTGTTTGTGAAAAGGTTTCACTGAGTGGCTGTTGCCTCGGCGATGTCGCTTTGAATTTGCATAAAGTTAACTTCATCTCAACTTTGCCGCGCTCAGGTCGCCTGGACAGCTGCACTCGTCTCGTCACTTCTCATGTCCCCTCTTTGCGCCAGCCTGCAGAGGAAATGAATAGGAGCTGCTCTTTCAAGTCGCTCCAGTGAGTGTGGTGTGAGTCTGCTGTTATAGATGGCCAGCAGTGGGTGGAGTCTCCATTAGGACTTGCAGAGGCAGAGGTGGGAGAGGCAGCGGCAGAAGGGCTGCATTGAGGGCCGTAACAAAAGAGGGATTTTTTTGTTTATTAACACGAGTGATACGGATGCATCCTGCCTCCAGAGTCAAAAAACCTCTGTTGTCAGCTAACTACAAGAGTTTATCACTGTGTGAAAACAAAAGTTATGCTGCTTAATCAAAATTTGTGAATGAAATTGATCCTACGATGCTTAAAAGTTACATTCAGGTGAGTGAAAAAACAGCGAGAAAATCACTGTCTCCAGCTTTAGAAGACAGACGTCTGTCAGACCAGTGCAGACCTGATGAAAACAGCTGTTCTTGTCCGGTTTCATTGTTTTATTCAAGGAAGTTTCCCCAGCTAACCAGACAGTGAGTGGGTCTTTCCGCATATTGCATTCACAGTAGGCTAGAAAGTGATGTTGACCGAAAATCGTTGTATCAATGCTAAAAACTCAAAAAGTTGATTTTCCAACAGGTTCACAAAAGTGGAGAAGTTCTGAGACCTTCAAAGGGTAATGCAAATGTTTCATATTGGGCTACATGAAACCTTTGTATTACAGAAACACATTCTCATTGGAGTGTTTTCTCTTGTTTATCCATACTGTATGGGCTACAAAGGAAGGCTTTAATAACACCACTATCATGAGGTCAATTTGAGCTGCTGGCCTAAGGAGTTGCCTCTAACTGAAACTCTCTAATAACTAAAATAAGATTGTCCACGTGGATGTGTACTTAAAATGCATCATTTGACTGTCATGGCAGCACAGTCACGTTTACTGCAAGATGAGGAAATGTATCCAGTTTATATAATATTTTATGCAACACTGACATTTTACATACCTGGTATGGTTAATGTGTCATTGTGGTCTGCCCAGCTCTTCTTCGTGTGTTCCCAAATGGGAACTGGTTTAAATTGAAGTTGTAACATCCTTTTGACTTTTGGCAAAATCTCGTGTGGGAAAAGATTAGGCTACTAAACATACACATAATGCAAAGGGAAACGTACTGGTCACACGTTTACACAAAAATGTCCAAAAAACAAAATGTAAAAACCATATGTTTTCATGTCTTTTTTTACGTCAACATGTTATTAAAAGCCAAAACATAAAATAAACACAAATTTTGGTTGAAACCAGGTAGCAACATTTTCTCTGGCCTTAACATTTAGTTGTATGTCTACGATTTTGACCCCAGACACACCTTGACACTGAAAAAAATGTTTTTCTGCATTTAGTTTGTCTTTTAAAGTCTCCTTTAACCATTAGTAGAAAGAGGCAGTTTGCTTTTAATACAGTTCTGCTTATATTATATTAACTCTCTTCAGTTGCAGGTGCTTATTTTCAAGGTTATAGTAGCTGAGTGGTTAGCCAGTGTCCTCTTATCAGTTGTGGATTAAGATAAGCTACACTTTTTTTGTCCCTGCGGCGAAATTTGTCCCCAGTTAGTGCTCAAGGATAATCTCCTGATCTTGAGCTCAGTTGGAAGAGTTGACCTTTTGTGGATGTTTTGTGTTGATGTGAAAACTAGGTTGGCTGAAGGAAATACATTTTTTTTTACAAGAAACATCAACAAAATTAAGCACAGATATGTTACAGACATAATTTTCCCAGTTACATTTATGATTTCTGAACCTAAAACTGAACAGAGCAAAAACTGAAAATTTTGTGCATCAAGGCTTTGAGAGGCAGGAGAGAACAACTTGTGGTCACAGAGAGAAGAATTCTGGAATCGTGTTTATCTCGGAGTTCCTCATTGTGTTGTAGTGAAACTGAAGCTATCTATCTGGTTGGAGAAGTTTATTCAGAGTTTGTGGCAGTGAGAATGTCTGACTACACAGCACAGCAACTCGGAAAGTGGAAGGAACCGACAGTATCTCTTCAGGAGCTTCTACTTTGGCCAGTAGACTGCAATTAACAATTTCCTTGACCTGCAAGAAAACCTCTCTAATCTCACTGCTTTAACACCATTTCATTTTGATTCTCCCATCTCGTGTCACTGCACGTCTGACTGTTTTAGCCATGTGTTTTGCTTCTCTGTTTGCCTGCTGAGAAATATGTAAACAGTTTGAGAACATTTTCAAAGAATCCAAGAGCATCTTTGGATGACTTGGCGATATCTTGTAATTGCGTGGTTGATTCAACATTTACATAGTCACAGAAGTGTTTTTTTGATCACTGGTGTTTGTTTCAGTGCCAGACCTCTGCTGACTTATGTCATTTGAACAATCCAAGATGATTGAGCATTACATGTGTCTTATTATTTCTACCACCCATCCAAGAGAGTAGGTCTTTCAAGTTTGTACCTGATTATACTTTTTCTTCCTGGTATCGATCTGAGTGATTCACAAAACAACGTGTATTAATTGGATATCTATGGCGCTGTGACACGAGGATCAGGCTAGTGTAATCAAGAAAGTGCTTACTTTTTTTGCAAAGCCTCTGCGACTCTATGGTGCATTTTAAACCTGTTTTCTTCAATGTATTGAGGTTGTATTATGTTGGACACATTACGCACTGCATTTACAATTTTTTTTTACAGTTTTTTGCCTCAAAAATCAGGAAACATGTGATTCTTATGTTCTAGCTTCGCTTTGTTAAGTTTATCAGAGGACAAATAATGTTTCATCAGTGGAAATAAGGATTTGGATGATATTCATAAATAGAAACACATCTTTACAACCACTGTAGAAATTAACAGAGCCTGCAACATGTGTCATATTTTTTCGCAAAAAAAGACTGAATGTAGTACTGTTACAACTGCTTGTTAATACAAATAATAATTTTCATGCTAACTGGCGCACATATTGATTATTCCTGAAGCAAAGTACCTCCTCATCTCACAATCTGCCGACTCTTCCGAAGCCAGCGAGACGTGTGATCCAGCGGAGTGATATTAATGTCTGAATGAAACATCTTCAGCATCGCTACACAAACACACAGACGCATTGTTATTAAGAGTCCGTCATCTGTAAAAACACATTTATTTTCCATCACAAGCAGACGAGCAGCTGGTCTGGTTCAGTGATCGAGGAGACAGGATCGCGTCCGGGGAAATCCACTAAAGTCTTTGTATCTGGACGAGATTTGGAACCAAGAGGCAGAAAATGCACACTCCAAATAACAACTGTTTTAAATTGCCCCGAAGCAGGTTGTTGAGTAAAAATAAATAGCAGGAAAAGAAAGAGGAAGAAGGAAGAAATATTTAAATACAAAACAAAAAGGATCAGTGTTTCTCTTGAGCTTCTTTGGGTGTAACATTTTTAGGCATGTTTTAGTTAAATAGATCTATTGTGTAAAATCTATTTTTCTAAGTTTTTAGCCTTCTCTCATCATTAGTTTACTCATAGTTTATCAAGAATGATTCCTGCATGTTTGAGAAATCTTACACTGTCCTGCAGCTGGTGATTGAATGATCAGAAAAGCCCTGTCCTCACCTTTCACCTGTCCAACTTGTTTTAATAAAACGACAAGAACCTCACGTAGCCACTTTTTTAAAACAATAAAAATTACTAATTGAAAATCTGCTCCAATAACAAAAAAGTTGCTATGTTGTATTCTTAATGAAGACCCAATTTAGCCCAATTTTCACCTTGAAAAATTCTAGGTATAAAGACGGTATTGGTTTAATACAATTCCTGTGATATAGTGAGTTCCTCATTGTGTTGTAGTGAAACTGAAGCCTTTTCCAATCTGTCTGATTGGAAAAGTCTGATTGGTCACATGTCTCAATCAGCCTCACATATTCATTCTAACATTATTCAATGCCCACTGAATGTTTCCAGATCGGACAGTTACAAATTACAAGCTCCAATTCCAATTACAGTTTTCAGACATAAGTCACTATTTTAATGAATTGAGACTTGACTTGATAAAATGGACAAAGATTGACACTTGACTTGAAGCTTTGTGACTTAAGACGATTGGTTGATTCTCCTAAAAAACAAAATAGAATATGTATTTAGTAATCTGCTGCATTGACTTGCCAATGTGGGGCCAAGTCACAATTTTGCAAGTCTCAAGAAAGTCTCAAGTCTTTTGCTTCAAGTCCAAGTCAAATCCCAAGTTAAAGAGAGACAAGTCCAAGTCAGAGCCCCAGAAGTCTTTAAATCAAACTACCAAATACATATTATATATTTATTATTATAAGCTTGTAATATGGGGGTTGACTGAAATGGGGGTGGGGGGCATGTGAAATTGTTTTTAATGCACTGTAAAGCACTTTGTGTTACATGGTTTGTATGAAAAGCGCTTTATAAATAAAGTCTGATTTGATGTTGTATTTCTGTATTTCATTGATTTTTATGAATGATCCCCTTTAAAACTAATTTCTGGTCACAAAAAAGAAATGAGGAGAGACTAGTTTCAGTTTGTAAATAAACAATTACACAACTTATTTTTGAGAAGAAGAGTCAAGTCAGTCTCAAGTCACTGACTTATAGTCCAAGTCGAGTCCTAAGTCTTAGTCCGTTTTCTCAAGTTTCAAGTAAATAGTGACTCAATTCTGATTTAAGTCCAAGTCAAGACTTGTAAGTCCACACTTCTGGGACTTTGCTTGGACAAAGTCACTTTTGACTTAACTTGACTTGGACTTGATGCAAAAGACTTGAGACTTGCTGCACTCTGACTTAGTCTCACCTCTCCTATGTAAATCAGAATAATAAGTCTTTTTAAACAGTGACACTTAAGCGGCTCAGTCTCTCCTTCTCCGTAACACCCTTTTATCTAAGCCCTTGCATTTCCTACCAATTAAAATTCACTTAGATTCCTTCAGCTCGTCTGATCGGCTCATCCAGACGCGACTCCGAGGCACCACTCCAGGCTTGTAATAACCACATTACATTTTTTATTAGGTGATGCTAATTTAGCGCGCGGCAAATACGGCTTCTTGAGTTTGCACGCTTCGACGCTATGTGACAGATCTGTGTGTGTTTCTGAGGTGAGGTCGTTAGCGGTGCGTTTAATGTCGGCAGCTGTAAAAATCGGAAGCACGGCTGAAGGATTAGTGAGTTTTATGGGAGTGGAACCAAGTGGAGAGGACAGGAGGACGTGATGCTAATGCTAAGGTGTTGATTTAACTTGTTTACCTATTAAAACAGAAAGGTTGTGACCGGAGAGCAACTAACATCTGCTATCGTCTCTATTTTTACACAGTGTCAGGGAAAAATCACTTAAAAATATGCATTCATTGTAGTAGGGTTGAAGAAAACTGTTAACATTTCATACAGTTTTACATCTTATATTTCAGCCCGATCTCACAAGAAAGCGTACATATACCACGACATAACGCAACATGTAAATTGCGTATGATTAGCACGAGTTTAAGGCTCTTTTGCGTAATTATAGTACGCGTCACAGTCCCCGTTCATTTCAATGGTGGTTGTTAAGAAGTGTTCTTATTCATGAAAATGAACAAAATCACACATGTAATCTTAACCTACCCAAGCCCCAACCCTAATCTTAACCATTTTAGTAACTTTTTGCCTGAACTTAACCGTTTCACCTGAAGAAAACGTCTCCACGTGGCTTCAACCAAAACTCGTGGCATTTTTACGCGGTGAAATCTCGTGTCATTTTTACGCTTTTTCATATCGTGCTATATGTACGGCGTAACATAAGTACGCAAAACAGGACTGATATCGTGCTAAAAATACGCTATTTTTGTGTCGTGCTAAATGTACGCCTTCTTGTGAGACCGTGTTGTATATTTACCTTATTTTGCACTGCCACTCCCAATTTTCTTGGCTGTGCACCTCTAGAATTCAGTTTCTGGGTTTATTTTGACTGTATTTACATCCATTTGAGATTGCCCCGCAAGACAGACAAGCTAACATGTTGGCAACTTTAACAAAGCTAAACAAAGTGTGCCGCCAAGAAAAGTGGGCGAAGAAGAATGAGGTGATTGGCCTTGTAGATAAAGAGACTCATGAAAAAGTGACTAGAGTGTTTTCTTTTGGTGCGCAGTTATAAAAGTGAAACAACAACAACAATGATGAAACGCCAGTGGGTTAAACCAGGTTTATAAACGTTACAGGAGAGAGGAGGCTCATTAAAAATAAGGAGCTGTTACACTGACACATTGTGGGCATGAAATTAAGAAGTTTAAACAAACTTTGTTGGCCATGTTCTGTAGTCTAGTAAAGTTACTTCACACATCATTTAAGCAGCAGGTGCGTTGAAGATGACATGCGTAACGTTTGTAAAAAATAATCTTTTGACTACATGCACAGTGTTACATTTATTTACAAATGATGAGGCAATATGGCTTCTTTATTTTACGTTTTAAGAGCCACCATCACAAGTTCCATCAACCGTTCTAAAGGTCCTGTGCAGCATGTGAACCTCTCGATGATGCGACCTGACTGTATTTCCTTATTCCAGACTCTGTATTTCCTTGTTCCAAACTCTGTATTTCCTTGCTCCAGACTCTGTATTTCCTTGCTCCAGACTTCGTATTTCCTTGATCCAGACTCCATATTTCTCGCTTTAAACTCCATATGTCCTCACTCCAAACTCTGTATTTCTTTGCTCCAGACTCTGTATTTCCTCGCTTTAAACTCCATATGTCCTCATCCAAACTCTGTATTTCTTTGCTCCAGACTCTGTATTTCCTCGCTCCAGACTCCATATTTCCTCGCTTTAAACTCCATATTTCCTTGCTTTAACTCCATATTTCCTTGCTTTAAACTCCATATTTCCTTGCACCAGACCAGTATTTACTCTGCCCCCTTCACTCCAGACTCCTCCCTCACTCCCTGCTTTGGTGCTTTTACTTTGTATATAATTTTACGCCTGGTAATCGTCTAACTTAAAATGAGACAAAACTGTAAATAATTGTTTGTCTAAACATTAACAACACAACACAAACATTATATCTAACAGAGTCGCAGTGATGCACAGACATAGGGAGAGAAACGACAAAACTCTGGCCACTCTCCGAACTTAAAGAAGGGCACATCGGGCTTAAAATCGAACCAAAACTCTTGTAGTGTGTAAAAAGCTTTAATAAACTAACTACTAACTTTCTACGGAGGGAGGTTAGGGGTTTTGGGGGGCGTGGATTGTTCTTAACAGTATATAATCGAACATTTTGGTTTAGCCTGAAGAGTGCTTAGAGAATTTCTGTATGTTGTTAACATTAATTTAGCTCCAAATGTTCCAGTGTTTTGTTTTGTTTTTTTTTTTCCGCACCATTACAGTTTCTAGTTGTAAACAGAAACCAATACATGAAAATATAATCCTACTTGCAGTAAGCTTGTGAGTGACATCTGAACATCTGATGCTCTGAAACTGACCTCATAGCCTTGTTCTGTGAAGTATTTTTTCCAACCTCACTGTCTGCTAAATGCCAGCTGTCTGTGTTCTCCTGGCATTTGTTCAAGCTCTGATCAGATCAAAATGTTCACCTCTGTATCAGGCCACGGCTCCCATGATGCACCCCTTCTCCTTCCTGTCTCTGCCGGTGTGTCTGCAAGAACAATAGGCACTACAGTGAAAGTCAGGCCAGTATAAATCTCATACATTATTGAGGAAGTAGCTCCGCCTGCAGCTCAGACACTGTTTGCGTGTGCTTTATTGATGAGACGTAATGGTCAGAACAGTTCAGTAAAGCGCAGAGTGAGAGGACACGAGGGGATTGAAATTAGCATACGTAAGGTCATTACACTTTTTTTTCCCTCAGGGCTCTGATAAGTGCAAAAAAAAACAAACAAACAAACAAGATGAAATGTTAAGCAACATAACATGCATTGACTGGCAGAGATGTGGATTTATAAGTTATGACTTGGATTTGAGTCACTATTTTGTTGACTTGAAACTTGACTTGAAAAATGGACTGAGATTTGGGACTCGGCTTGGATTTTAGGTCAGTGACTCAGAGTTCTGTGACTGCAACATCCTCACTTTGTTTAGTGACCAAAAATGTATTTAGAATGTTGAAATGTATTTAAAAAAAAAAAAGAAAAAGTTGTAAAACTGGACTCGACTTAAGCTCTCTTTGACCTCACATTTGAGATCAACAACTTTAATCTTAAGTGATTGTTGTATTTTGCTTTCCCTTTTGTATGATCGTCTCACATTTGTTGTCTGGATCCATGGAGGTCATGAATACAGTTTAAGTAGAAAAATAGTCCGAGGCACACTGATTATCAAAAATAAAAGTCCTTCATTAAAGTGCGGGACCCCTTCGCACAGTATAATATAATTCTACTATGCATTGTTTTGTATCTCTATGTCATTTCATTGTGCTTAAATTTCTTATTAATAAAGGACTTTTACTTTTGATAATCAGTGTGCCTTGGACTATTTTCCTACTTGATTCAGGCATCATAAGACCCTCCCGAGTCTTAAGGCCACTACTTGTCCTTGAGATGCACCTGATTTGAACTGTATGGACCCACTGATGTGCTCCCACTTAAATTGGATTTTTTCACCAGTACTGGCAAAGAATGTTACTTTATCTACTGTAGGACCACCTTTTGGTGGTCACAACTGAAAATATTTGAGAACCGCTGCGGTCGCCTTAAACTGAACAGCATTTAAACATGCTTTTCAGTACCTTTAGTCTTTAAAAAAGCTTATGTAAAATAGTTTTGTTTGCCGTGGTATAGACATGCGTTTTGGTTGACGACACACAAGAGGTTTTTTTTGTGGTTTAAAGGACACGTTTAGATCTGAGTTTTGGAGTTGGTTAAGATTAGGATTTTGTTAATATTCATAAATACTAACACGTCTTTACATCCACCACAGAACTGAACTGAGGTAGCAATCACGTCAAATAGGCACGCAAATAATACTGCACGCGTTCATACTACTCACTGTTTAAAATTCCATGGCATAGACACGAATAACCTGAAAGACTGTATATCTGAATTTTTCTAAATCTGGGAGTTTATAATGGGGCTCTGTACTTCCTGAAGCATGGTGATCTTCCACTGTTGATCTCCATAGGCAGCAGATTTAAATCCATGTTTATCTACAAAGAAGCACACTGTTTTATAATGATTACATTTAACATTATTCGACATCATTCACATGCATTGTCTTAACAACTATGGCACTTAAACCCTTCAGTACAGAACACAAAACATAAAGCATCCACCACAGTGAATCACAAAGTTTAATTCCTCTCTCCTGCGTCTCATAAATCTCTAATGGTTTGCGGTGGTGGTCCATCTGGAATCCTAATGCGGACGTATATAACTGTTGGGTATGTTTGTGCATGCTGGCCCCGGGGCAAGGCCACACTCAGGTCATCTCTCGCCTGTATACTGTACACACTCCCCTACACGCCGGGTTCATGGCTACGATTGATTTAGCAAACACGTAGCATTTGTTAGCATAATGAATTCCCCACCGCCGTGCATTAGAGGACAGTTAAAACCAGCAAACGCAGACGGTTCAAGAAAAGTCACTCGGGTTTAAGGAGAGACTGATATGCATAATGTCTATCTGCTGCTTAAAACTCAAGTGCACATGGCATTATAGAGGATATGTTTTCCCTGAGAGGCGGCAAATGAATATGATTATTTTTGCTCTTGGCACAAGTGAAGGTCGTGTAGGAATTAAATCCAGAATAAATGAGTAAGGTGTGTTAAGGACAGGCGGGTCGAAATGTATAAAAAGAATATGATGCAATTAACTAATGATGTAGCATATATGAGGTCTGCAATTTAAAGGTTATGTATCTGATTTAAAAATAAAATACCTTAAAAAGCTCCCTCTCAGCACAGATAGGGTAACTACTGAATACTTCAAAAAATGTATTCAAATTAAAATCAATTTGTTGTGTCCTGTCTGCATCTAATCGTTTTGTCCTCTAAACTCCAGGAAGTACAGCTTTTGCAACTAACAAAGGTTCAAAACACATCGTGGTGAACAATTTTAAAGCTCAGAATGCATTAGGTAAGTGAGCAAAGTGTGTGCCTGAAGTAAAAACTTAAATTATATATATATTATATTATATATATTATTATATATATTATATATATTTATATATTTTTTTTTTTTTTTTTTTTTTTTTTTTTTTTTTCACATTTCTAAGCCAGGGAAATTTGGATGTAGTTCCTTTAAAGGCCTTGCATTCATTTTAAAAAATAAACATAACTTAAAACTAGCTTTGTACCAGCAAATATTGTTAAATTAGTTTTTCAAAGGTTTCATAGCTGATCTTTACATTGCAAGCACAATTTAGGTTTTAAATCAGACAACTTTCACTTCTTCGACAAAACATATTTATTTTTGGTTGCAACTTTGGTTCAAGTACCACTAAACAAGAAAGCTCAGACAATGAGGCGGGGCATTCGGCTGATGAGAACTTAAATTCTTCATCATTCAATTCAGTGGTGTCATTTTTGCTGCATTGACATACTTTTTAGTAAAAAAAAAAAAAAAAAAAATCATTAAAACAAAAAATTAATTTTGTCTATTGTCAGTAAAAAACTATTACACTGCAAAAAATGAATTTCAAGACAAGCTGAAGTTGCTTGATTCTAGAATTTGAAGCTAATTTCAAGCATTTTGACCAATTTAACCTTGATTTATTGCAGATACATAAAATATGTTCCTTGTTTTAAAGTGTTTCGTACTGATTTTAAGACATTACTTCTTATTTCAAGCCACATTTTTTGTCCAATGGTTAGGGAAAGTGTTCTTACCCCATTGGCAAATTTTTGGTCTTATTTTAGGCCAAATTCCCTTAAAACGAGCTAAAAATTTCTACATTACACAAGCAACTACATCTAAGCAGTTCAAATCTGGATTAAAATTCTGATTCTGTCATTTTAAACCGGATCAAAACAGCTAGCTCTTATCCCGTTTTCTTGTTTTATTCAAAGAAGTTTCCCCAGCTAAGCAGATGGAGGGTGGAAAGTGACGTCAACCAAAAATCCCACTTTACGGCGTAACATATAAATGCAAAAAAAGGCATGAAATAGTGCTCATCATACACTACTTTTGTTGTAGTAAATACTTGCTTTCTTGTAAGACTGTGTTTGTGAATGAGCTCCTCACCTTGTCTCACTCTGAGAAGGAAACTCATTTCGACCGCCTGATCTTGTCCTTTCGGTCATTACCTCATGACCAACGGTGAGGGTTGGAATGTACAGTATATTGACAGTATAATATTGCCTTTGGATTCAGCTCCTTCTTCACATTGGACTGATACAGCGACCTCATCACTGCTGATGCTGCATCGATCCACCTGTCAATCACACGCTGCATCCTTCCCTCACTGTGAACCAGACCCTGAGATACTTGAACTGATTCACCTGCAGAGCAAAGCCCCTTTTTCCAGTCAAAAACCTTGGATTGGCTGAATTTCATCCCAGACACTTCACATTCGGCTACAACCTTTTGCATGTTTTTTTCTTAGTTTGGCCAGGCCAGTTTTGCTTTTCGATGCTATGATATAAGCGAAGGTCATTTCTGAATTTGTTGTAATGACAAAATGCAAATGACTAACCACAAAAGTGAAAGCAGATAATGCAATGCAATGAGAAAGTGCACTTAGATCACCACATGGGCCATTATACTTGTTTTGGGAAAGATTATGATCAGAATGAAAAGACAAGGTTAAAAAGGTGCAGTGTTGTTTAAGCTTAGGTTTACCATTACACTTAAAATGAGGGAGATTGTGTAAAAGTCCTTTCTGAGTATGTGTTTTCTGCCTTAGTTCTTTCTAAATACTGAGAAAATATATATAATCTGTATTCCTTTACTGTAAATAAACAAGAAAAATCCAATAATAATCTGCTTTTAAGAGAAACTTGTTGTTAAACCTTGTATAAAGTTGTGTTAGTATTTCACTTTTTCAGCAGCACAGTTGGAAAAGACTGTTTTTTTTGCTTCAACAATACAAAACACTAGAGTTGATTGTCATTTTAATCAAAGTTTGTTTTTCCTCTAAAGTGAAGCTTGTTGGAGACGAGAGTTTGCAATCAGGATTTTGGAGTCAAGTCAGCCCTCTTCACCCAAACACAGCCATTTTAGTCACTGGAGAACGCTCAACATTTGGTCAAAGTGTGATGCAAGGTTTTGTACTGGTTCCAGAGTTTTGGTAATGATCTAAAATAAAACTCCTTTGTAAAGCCCACGACAGGTTGCTTGGTTGGGTTAAAAACTGTAATAATAGTTTCAGCAGCTTGACACGATTCATTTCCAATAGAACCTGTGACAATGCAGAAATCACCTTTCTCTTTACTAGGTTTTTTTTTTTACAATATATTAGGCAGATTACTAGTCCTCCTGAGCATTTTCTGCATGACCTTTGAACACGTGTGACTATAAAACCTAAAATGCACTGGATTGCTGCAAATTTCAACATATTTTCTGTCTTAGGCCTTAGGCAGAGTACACTCTGGACAGTGGTCAACTCATCGCAGGGTTAGAGACAGACAATCATTCACTCTCTCATTCATTCACAGAGGAAATTTACAGTGATGCCCAATTAACCTAAACATGCATGTTTTTGGAGGCGGGAGAAAACGGAGAAAACCCACAGGACACGGGGAGAACATGCAAATCCACCCGAGAATCGTGAGATGGTCCGCCCGAGAGTCGAACCCACAATCTCCCTATTGGGAAGCCAGATCTCTAACCACTCTGCTACCGTGCACAGCCAGACTTATTTGTGATCCATGTAAAAAATATCATATTTTAAACAGTACCATTCTACCAAATAAATAAAAATTAAAAAATTATAAGCGTTGTTTCCACTCGGATCTGGGCGCTGCGGTGTGGTCCTATGCTGTTTCCACTGTGCAAACCGACCCCTTCGCCTCCTTGCCGGATTCGTAGTGAGACGCTTATGGCCCTGCTTTTCTGGACAATGGAGCAGACCTCACTGCGGTCCGCCTTTAGGCTCGATGATTGGACAAGAGAAAACACAAGCATGGGCGAAAAACAGACAGGAAAGAGTAGATAGAAACATGAAATAATGTTCTCATCAAACGGCAACTTGATCTTGTGACAGAGGAGGTTGGTTTAGGTTGCATCAGGTCCAGACAACTGCAAGCGACAAAAATGACAAGCGTAAAGTAGCAAAACCACAGCCATGCATCCACAGTGGGTGGCGACAGCCCAATTCATTCATCGCAGATCATTGACCCTGTGTCTTCTATGGCAAAACTTGCAGACTTTTCTGTCTGTGTTTATACTCTTGTTCAGGTCTGCAGCGAAAATAATCACATGGTTAGGTTTATATTCCACCTCTGGAAGGCTGATCAGGCAAACACAAGGTTTTCAAAAGTAAATTAAAACTCACAGACAGTCGTTCTGAAGCTCCTTCGTCAGTTCATATCTGTCCCAGGATGTGTGGTGCTGATGGCAAATACACAACAACAGTAGAAGCCTGATTTCTCTGTATTCTTTGTCATAACGTAGCAAGGGCACAACACAATTTGCTGCTTGCTACTCACAACTTTATTGACTTTGCATGTTTTCTAAACAGTACAAAAATTTGTTTCCTGTTGGATGATGCAAAGCACTGGCATAAAAAAAAATGTAAATACAGTGTGTAATGTGCCTAACATAATCCAACCTCAATGCATTGAATGAAAGGGTTTTAAAATGAAGAGGCTTTGCAAAAAAGTAAATAAACCTTAAAAAGGTGATGATAAACTGGAAGTAGTGACCGTCGAGTCACAGACCTGGAATTTTTACACGTCTTTTTGTGAATCACTCAGATTGATGCCAGGAAGAAAAAGTATAATTATGGTACGTTTTCTTTTTTACTTATTTAAGAAAGCTTGTGTAATGTGTGAGTGACGTCAGCTGCTCACGTAGGAAGCCTAACCAACATTAACAAAAGCGTTTTAGAATTTTTTTTCATCTGGGTATATTTCCTTAGAGCACTTTTGTTTTATCATTGGAACTTTATAGACCAAGTGCTCTTCTTTTGCAACAGTTTAGTCAATTCTCTTGAAAACACTGTTTTCTCACACTTTTTTTTTAAACCCAGGTCTAAATGGAGAAAAAAACATCAATTTACCAGCATAATTGAATCTAAAGTGATATGACGCCACCTCAATCACAGTGAGAACTAAATAAATTACCTTTTCTCCATGTTCCCAGGTGACCAGAGGCTTTCTGTATATGACACATTTACCAGTTAATTAAACTTAATGGGAAAAGAGATTGAAAAGAAGAGAAGTTACAGCTGCTAAACAACAAGACCGTGTTTTGTACAAGTGTTTTTCTGTTAACAGCTTTTGGAGTGGAAAATAGATAAATTAATAGAAAAACTATTTATCAAACTGTCAGCTGAACTCGGAGTGTGAGGAGACACTGATTTTCTCTTCATCGTTTATCTGTCTGTGGGGAACTTTAGTTTTACTGATAAATTGGCACAAATAGATGGAAGATTGGTGGTGAAAAAAGTGTTTCTGACAAAATCAATGCAACGTCTCACAAAGAAGTGTTTTGTTTTTCTTGAAAACTGTCGCGTATTTAAGAAATACTGCTGTATATTCTTTAAATCCTGGCTTAGTTTGGTGTGATAGTCTTTGTGGTAAATATTTATCAAGGTTTTCAAGCACCAAAATGCAACGACAATTTACACAACTGACACAGTTTCCTGGAGTCATTTAACACGAATAATGTGTTACAAGATATTATCATTTGTCCAGTCATAACTTCTGTGTCATGTATGTAGATTTTGGTTTACAATGTGGTTGCAAGGTAACAGTTGTGGAATTACCTCTACATATGTCATATTTGTTTACCAAAACAAGCCAAAACAGCCAAACAAGCAAAATGTTTAGTGGCATTTTAAATATATAATCATGTTCACTGTGTTTTACTGAAAATGTTTAATCTATTGTGCACTTTAAAGATCCTGTACCTCGATGGTTTGCAAAGTGAGGTCCGAGGAGTCAGAGAAAAGCGATATGTGGTCGTCAAGATTATTTTAAGAGGTAAATGATTGTTGAATGAGCCCAGCTTGTGTTTAAGCTGACGCAACACATGGAGGCCAAATTTAGTTTACACGGGAAGACGTGGACAACAAATCCAGGTGTTTGACTTCAGCTGAGCTTGTGAGTAAAGTGAGACTGAAGTGAGCTAAGGCTTGTTGGGTTGCTGCCATAATGATACTGTGTCTATGATGTTGCAGAGCTTAACTGAAGAAACTGGCGCAGTTGGTGGGCAAAACCATGGGTAATGGTTAAATATATAAATCTGGACAGGGTATTGATATCTTGTAACTGTTGTAATGGCCACTCCATTAGTACTACAGTGGAAAAATCCCTCTACAGGTTAGAAAGCATTTTTTTCCATAGTACACAATGCAAACACAAACTGCTCGTGTTCAGCAGAAACAGCATCTACAGCTTAAAGAATGGTCAAATCTTGTGGCAATTCTTGCCTATTTCTAACCTGACTCACGCTAGATGGATCTGTGTTTAACTCCGATTTGAGTTCCTCCACATTGTCCATCTAGAACTTTACTCGCGGAAAGCGTTAAGGAAAAGGTGGGACATTTAAATATATCAAGCTAGTGCGGAAACCCGAAAATTACGCTTACAAAACAGTATTTAGTCGAACATGGATTGTTGTTGTTTGCCAGGTTCAAACGGGACGTAAGCACGGAGAGGAAAGGCTACTATTTGGTCAGAGGAAAACAAAGATGGAGGAGTACCAGCTGTAGTACGAAGGCTGGACTGTAGCGGGAAATGGAAGTTGAGCCTAATCCGTAAGGTTAAGATAGAGAAGAGTTTGACAACTACTCGTGCGCAGTTTATCTTTTGTCTTTTTCATCAAGCGTTATGCTCACTCTGCATTTGTTCGCCGACTGTTGGCTGCTTGGATCGTGTTTGTGTGAATGATTTTTCACATCAATGCGCCTCAAAGAGACCAGAACAGACGGTGCGTCGCTCCTCCCTACCGACAGCGACTGGGAGTTGTGTTGGTGTGAAAAGACCCTTAACCACCGCTGCAGCAATGTGATTGGGCTGACACACCGCTGTGTCGGACTCCAAACCTATCGGGCTGCTGGAAGACTGGATTATCTCAAGTTTGTGAATTCACAAATATCGTGAGATAATCCATTTGGCTGGCCAGGTTAGCCTGTTTTCACATGCTATTTTTTGGGTTCAAATGTCTTTAATTTTGTATAAAACAGATTTTTAGCTTTAGCTTCGACTAATACCGAACGCTCTGTAATCCTGCTCTGATTGGTCAGAATAGTCAAGCCTGAGCTTTCGGCTCTATTGATTTTATAAAAAAAATTTTTTTATCTCATGCATTCAGTGTTCAAAGCCCTATTCAAAGAGTCCTTCTGTACTTTGCTGATGTCTTATGTGCAGTCAGTGAAGAGTGTGGAGGGGTCGTACATCTCATTTAGCCTGTACTTCTTGATTAATGCCTTTTTACTTCCTTTCGAAGGCTGGATTCAAACGAGACAATCACAGCGACGCCATAGCTTTAGCCAAGACGCGAGCAAAAAAAAAAAAAAAACAGCTCTCTTGCGCTGCTATTGTTCTAATGATTGATCACTGCAGCAACAAGAGAAGGAATACATTACAAGTACATTAACACAGACCACACTTCTGCTTCTAAGTGGCACTGAGATCGTCCAGGCAAACACAGGTGATCTGTCAGAGAGGCTTAGTTCATCGGAAAAGATAAAGATGGTCCTATTCTTTTGAAATACACAGAAGCATTGGCCTGTGTCTGTGAAAATGCTGAATTGTGGTTTCTACTAAAGTCCATTATTCAAGACAGTTTTCTATAGTTTTGATCCTCTTGAGATTTCAGATACAAAGAAAACTTTTTGCGGTGACTTTTTGTCAAGTCTGCAGTTGATCTTTTTCTGGCATGAGCAGGAAGCAGGTCTATGTCTAGTCCTGATTGTGAGGTTGGTCTATGTTTAGTCCTGCGGTCGGTCTGTGCTTGGTCCTGAATCTGACACCAGCAGGAGGGCAGCTACGGAGGTTCTCAAGAGTCCAAGATGGTTTATAAGGAACTAACATGTCAGAAATGTACTTTAGTGCTGTCCATGGAGAGACTTAAACACAAGAAGAGTTGTTTCTATTCTGTGAGCCTTTGGAAACCAGATCCAATGGCTTGTGCGGCAAATGGCGAGAGCAACACAGACTCTACAAGCAAGTCTTCAAAAACCCACTTCAACGACCAAACACATATGAGCCTCGTGTCAGCAAAAGTTGTAAAGCAAAGTTGAAACACCCTTTAAGCAAAAAACTTGACTTATGTCCATACTTGCTTGTCAAAGTTAGGGACTGGTCAGTACGCTTATTTATTTATTTATTTATTTTTGCTCCAGCCAAATTATGCCATACACCCTTACTTTGCATTGATAGCTATGCTAGCAAAAGTTTATATTTTAAAATATTTACTTCAGGGATTTGGGTAAGGTTAGGGTTAGGCTTATAGGTTGAGATCATCTGCGTTGGTTGGTTGGTAAGTAAGTAAGCAAGTAAGTAATCTTTATTTGTAATAGCGCATTTCACAGACAGTCTTGAAAGGTGTAATAGTGCTAAATAGAAACCATTTTGCATGACAGCAGAATGCTTTCAATGAAAGAAATGTGTTTACAGTTGGTAAGAGTGTTTCCTATAAGAACAACTTCCATGGTGCATTTCTTGTCTTGGCAAAATGCTATCTGAACAATGGCTAATTTCACACCTCACAGTTTGTAGCAGTTGTCTGACAAACAGGTGAAAAAGAATCAGTGACAAATACTAAGGTAGAAAGTTTTCTACAACATTGCCTTGTGTGCCAAAGTTTGCGAGGGAGACATTGAGTATAATTTATTCTGAAAACTCCTGTGTGCTTTTGGTAATTGGCACATGCAGGTCTGAGTTCACTCCGCTCTCTCTCTCTGCTCCGTTCTTAGTCTCGTCAGATGGACAGATGGACGACACATTCGGTCTTAAAGCGAAACACAGAGACACAAATGCTGCTCACTTGGTCCGAATCGAAGACACTCTCCCAAAACTGTCAGTCCATCTGCTCCGCGCCGCAAAATCTCATCGTTAACAAGGCTCCAAGCACAGAGCCGCTCCACTGTAACTGCTCACATGTCAGACTGCACAAGGATTTTCGAACTGGAGTATTTTAGGAGGTCCTGCTCACATAAATTGAGCTCAGTGAACGAAAAAAGTGGGGAGTAGAAGTTAGGGTAATGCCCCATTTTTAGGTGCTTTTGTTCAATCTATTAAACTTGACTATGCCCTCAAAATAAAAAATGTCGATAATCAGCTCCATAATTTATAATTTTTTTCCCTAAGGCAGATTTATTGATTTAAGGATTTAGATTAATTTACATCCGTTGACTTTAATTTTGACAAAACTTGTGTCGTGAGAAAACGGAAGGTGCCTAATATAGATAGATCCTAGATAGATAGGTCCGGCCCTTTCTGCGACATGCCGTAATTTCAACAGCCTTTCATTTTGAAGTCCCAGTATCTCGAAATCCCCCAGTTACGACATCCCTGTCTCCGACTTCTGTAGTAGGGTACCGCAACTCCGACAAACGGGCTCCAACACAGTCGCACAAGAAAGAGTATCCATTTACCACCATGACAAAAAAGCGTATTAAGACCACGATTTCCGCCTTTTTTTTTTTTTTTGCATATGAAAAAGCGTAAAAATGACAGGAAATTTCACAGCGTAAAATACACGAGTTTTGGTTGAAGCTTGGTTAAGATTAGGATCAGGATTTCGTTAATATTCATAAATAAGAACACAGACATGCTACTATTCCATCGTGAGCACTGCGCCCAGTCCCACTGGTACAGCAGTAGTCCGCTGCTTTTGCGCCAAATCCTCACGAAATACATCCTCCCCGCGAGCGCAGCTCCGTGTTCTGCAGCACACAAACCCAGGCTCCTGCCGCCTCACCTCGGGCTCCACATGGGGTTGAAATCCACTGAAGTCCGCTGGGCTGGAGTGTGGGTTTGGACTCGTGTCTCGTCCTGCTTCATTTTCGCTTTTCCACACTGACACAGACCAATTCTATGGCAGTTATTATAAGGCCGTTATGATAATGAACGAAAAACGGGTTGCTACTTTACTATAAAGCCTAACTTTTATCCACAAACGCTTCTTCTGATTAGCCCCGCCCCCACATCAGATCTGTCCAATGAGAGCGCTGGTTCCCACATATGTGCGTCTGTTTACGTTTTAAAGTCCACTTGAAAGGGGCCCGTGAGAATACGAAGCGAACCAACTGAAAAAAATTAAGTCCGGATCGGATTCGGATCAAACAAGTGGACTTTTGCACTTTTCAGGTCTGAATACACCCTTACAGTTTGACCACAAGTGCAGTAAAAAAAAAAAAACACAGTATTTAACTTTGATAAAAAATTACAAAAAGTGGGATTATGTGTATTTATTAAGTCATGAACTGCTGCCCTGGGCAGTCTGACAGCAGTGGTGCAGCAATTTTGTGTCATCTAACCACAACCTCTCACACTCATACCAGATCTGTTCTAGACAATGTAATAAAGTGTCCAACTCGATCTCACACAAAAGCGTAGATGTACCACGGCATAGCACAATTTCATGACATGACTATAAATATGGCACGCGTTGCAGTCCAGTTCATTTCTATGGTGGTTGTAAAGATGTGTTCATGAATATTAACACAATTCTTATCCTAATCTTAACCTACCCCAACCCCAGCCCTAAACTTACCAGATTTAATAATTTCATGCTTAAACTTACACGTTACACCTAAAGAAAATGTCTCGACGTGGCTTCCACCAAACCTCTTGTGTATTTTTCTATATCATGCAATACAGTATTTATACGACGTAACATAAGTACAAAAAAAATACGTGAAATCGTGCCCATAACACGATGTTTTTATGTTGTGGTAAATGTACACTTTCTTGTGAAACTGTTGGAAGTGTCTTGCATAGGGACACAAGAATTTTTCTCTTCCAATCACCGTTCACCCCAGTCTCACGGAAATGTGAATGTATACCATGTAATTTCTCCTTTTTGTGTGTTTATGATATATTTGACGCATCAATGAGATGCCAGGAAAAACGCAACATAGTATTCCTGTGAGACTGTATTGCCTGTGGCTTCTGAGGTTCAAAGAGTCTCCCATCCAAGTACTGACAAGACCCAGCCTGCTGAGCGTTTGAGATCTGACGGGATTTGACAAGCTGATACTGATCAGACCACTCTGCTTTTGCTCTGACTTCCTGATGAAAAAAATATTACTGTTACTAACAGCATGTCATTGTCCAAATTCACATATGAAGTAGAGAACAGATATGGTGCCTTCTCATCTCATCATATTTTGTTTTTATATGACATGGGGGGGTTCATACTGTATGTACGGTGAAGGTGAACTGTTAAATGTAATAATTGGATATAAGACTTATTGTACTCTTATTGTCTCTGTGCAGCTCTTCTGTTTTCATTAACAAGAATATTTCAGAAAATTCATCCTCAAAACACCAGTCACTTTGCCAAGGTTATTTTTCAAAAGCTCTCAGAACCAATCTAATTAGTGCCGTGTTTATGATGCGAGTGGCATTTCAGAGGTATTTTCTTCTTTAAAACCTAAATTTAGGTAGAAAACAAACTTTCTCCTTGGCATTTATTGATGTTGCAGATTCACAAGTATGAGCAACTTTGGATCAGACCAGTTTTATACAACAACTATGGAAAGTTGTGCAATTAGATCTCAGAGCAAGAGCTAAATGCAAAACAAGCAAAATTATAGAGAAATACTTAAAATTTTAGTATAAGGTAATGTTTATTAAGAACAATGTATAATTACATTAAGCACAATGGTGGAGTTGCTTGTACCAGATTCTAGCTTACAACTAATTTCCATCTGTAGTCCTGGAGGGAAGGCACATTGGACATGTTTTAGTTGTAGGAGGAAACCTACGCAGACATGGGGAGAACATGCAAACCCCACATAGAAAGGCCCCAGGCGGCCAGGGAGTCAAACCCAGAACCTTCTTTTGAGGCCAGAGCGCTAACCACTGCGCCACTGTGTCTGTAATGTTCAATGGACATAACTCATTGTTAGATTTGATGAAAGGAGCTTTTGTTTTTCTTGTAACCATGGAGACTGTGCAAATGGTAAGCTAAGCTAGCTTTAAAGCAGAACTAAATAACAATTTTTATCTTGTTAAATGTCCATGTAAGCTTTGTGATGATTGTTACATAATGTTTTTTGCGTCTTCCCGAACATTTCCGACCTGAGTTTAGGTCTGGAACCATAGACAAAGCCAATCTCTCAAACGACTGCTATCTCCTGTGCTACACATTTCGATAACATCCGGTTTAGCTTGTCACTGTTTTGTGTTTCCGGGTTTTCTGTGATTGGTTGACTCAGCGCTCGGAAGTCCATGGAGTCCGTGCTTGTTGAACCAGGAAGTAGTTCAACAAGCACGGACAACCAGGAAGGTCTGCCCGGTTTTACATGAGCTTTGGAGAACTGACAGACACGACAGCGGCTCTGAAGGTCGAGTCAAATGTAGCTCTCTGTGTCTCTTAGTTAATTCTCTCGTTCTCTCACTTTCTCTCTTTTTCTCATGCTGCCTCTTTCTGTTACTGTCTCTCTCTTTCTCTCTTGTCCCCATCTATCTCTCCTTCTCCCTCTCTTTCTTTCTTACTGTCTTTCTCTCTCTGCCTCTGTCTGTCTCTCTCCTTCTCTTTTGCCCCTCCTCTCTCCTTCTCCCTCTCTTTTTTCTCTCTCATTCTTTCTCTTCTTCTTCTCTCTCTCGCTATTTCTTTCTCTTTTTCTCTCTTTGTCTGTCTCTCACTCTTACTGTCTCTCTTTCTCAATGCCCCATTGCTCTCTTTTTCTCTTCTCTCTCTTTGTCTCTGTCTTTCTCCCTCGCGACCCCCCCCCAGCTCAGTTTCTCTCTGTCATTCTCCCTTCTCTCTTTTTCTCTGTCTCTCTCTCTCTTTCTCTTACTGCCCCCCTTCATCTCTCTCTGTTTTATCCTTCTCTCCTTCTCTCTCATTCCCCTTCTCTTTGTCTCTTTTCTCTGTCTCTCTCTCTTTCTCTTACTGCCCCTTTATCTCTCTGTTTTTATCCTTCTCTCCTCTCTCATTCTCCTGTCTCTCTGTCTCTTTTTCTCTGTCTCTCTCTCCTCCTCTTACTGCCCCCACCTTTCTCTCTCTCTGTCTTTATCCTTCTCTCTCTCTCTCTCTCTCTCTCTCTCTCTCTGTCTGTCTGTATAAAGTGACTCGCTTGTACGTTCAATCTCTCCACCCAAACGTGCCACATCTTCTTGTTTTCTAAAATCTTACACAATCTCTTGTCTGCGCCCGAGCGCCAACGTAAGCTCCTGTGGCTGTGTTTTATGATCCGGCGTCATCCCGGTGTTAAATTTTGATGGAGCACCAAATTACCGGCTCGCTGTAGCAGGACCAGGCTGACGAATGCATGTGCCAAACGGGCTGTGATTCTGGGCTTTTCTGCGAGGGGAACGTTTTCATCTAAAGCGCCTCCGTTGGCTGCTCCAGGACGGGCGCCGTGGGGGAGCCTGGGGCCAATCGCTTTCCAACACGATGCAGATTTTAGGAGGAATCGCTGCAAGTTTAGTGCAGAATGTAAAGGAGGACAAACTGAAACAGGGTCGAAGAGAAGTGAGACGAGTGGTGCTGTAGGAAAACATGAGCTATAGTGAGACAGATATGTTTTTAATGGTAATATTTTTCCCATGTACTTAGTAATAAACATATTCACAATAGATCAGTACTTTACCTATCGAAAATGTCTTAGTAAACAAGTTTTGACTTTTTACACTAAATGATTCTAATTTTAACAAAATCTAGAGAATCCATCTAAAGAGACCCCCGTCGTACAATTAGAGAAGGCCGTGGTCAGCCAGACCAATCCCAGCGCAGCATAGAGGTTTCAGCAGAAGGCACACATTCTGGCGTGTTGGACTGAAAAGGGTATAGGTTTCCCCAGGGCCCATGGCAGAATAACCTGGCTCACCAACACAAGAAAGCGCCCATTTACCACAACACAAAAACAACAATTTCAGGCCTTTTTTGCGTACTTATGTTACGTCATTTAGCACAATATGAAAAAGCATAAAAACGGCACGAAGTTTCACTGCGTAAAAAACACGCGATTTGGTTGAAGCCACGTGGGGACATTTTCTTTCGGTGAAACGGTTACGTTTAGCCATAGAGTTACTAAAATTGGTAAGTTTAGGTCTGGGGCTTGAGGCAGGTTAAGATTTAAATCAGGATTTGGTGAACATTCATAAATAAGAACACGTCTAAACAATGAAATGAACAGGGAATGAGATGCGTAACATAATTACGCAAAACAGCCGTGAACTCGTGCTAATCATACATAATTTACATGTAATGTCATGGTAAATGTACGCTTTCTTGTGAGATCACTTTGAATTGAGTTTGACACATGATCTGTCTTTTTTTGTTTTTGCTTTTGTTTTTTCTGTTGGCTTTTAACGGCTGTCATTCCAGACTGATTGACAAAAAAATTTTTGAACCCTACATATTTGAGAGGCATACTACAGACCTGTATAATAGGTGTTAACAAACCACAAACGCAGGTTTAAGACGGTATATGTGCAGGAGGAACAGAAGTGAGCTGGTGTCCATGGAGTTTATTACTGTTGCTAATCAGGCTTAAAAAGTTATATTTTTTATCTTATCTTTTTCCTAAACTTTCTCATTATCCTAACCATATCAACCTTACTCGTTCTCTTAAATAAAAACTTTGGTTTTATATTGTTTTTAAGTGTCTGTTTATCATTTTTATGTCCTGTGAAAGTTATTGGTTGTCATAGAAACTAATACTTGATCCAGAAAAAGGGGCAAAAAAAAATTGTGTGGCTATAATTTCAAGCATCTAAAAATGAGGTTTGTTTTGTTTTACTTCCGACACACAAGTTAAACTGTGGCCTATAAAAAGTGTAACTTGATCGATAAAAAGTAGTACAGTAAAGCCGTAGAAACAAGTCACGTGACAAGGGGACTCCTCATACAGGTCTTCAGCCTGATGCTCCTGACGTATTTTAATCCAATGTTTTATAGATTAACTGTAAGTGAACATGAATCTTGACCGTGATCTGTCCCGTCCTGTACTTTGCTGTGTGTATAGTTCAGTGTTCTGTGTCTCTCCTGTTGCGCAGACATGGAGCTGTGATGTCGTCCTGATGTGGGAGGAACAACGCGTGAGCTTTTAGCCGCCGTTCCTCTGTCAGCGATTTGTGTCGGAGCGGAGGAAGCGTGGGTTCAATCAGCCGCACTCTCAGGAATATTCAAACTCAAACGCTGCTCGACCAGGAAGGAGAGAGAGAGACAAAGAGAGAGAGAGAGAGAGAGAGAGTGAGAGAGAGAGATGAGTTGCACTCTCAGGAATATTCAAACTCAAATGCTGCTCGACCAGGAAGGAGAGAGAGAGAGAGAGAGAGAGAGAGGGAGGGAGAGAGAGAGAGAGGGGGGGGGGGGGGGGGAGTAGTTGCACTCTTAGGAATATTCAAACTCATTTTCATTTCATTTCATTTATTTGATTTAGCTCACGACCATATACAATGGTATGGAGCACAAACAACTGTTTTCATAACAGAACAAAGAAATACAATACTATTTTAACAAAGGAAGGACTTTTTCAAAAAAGCACCAAACTTATAGATCACTTTTGGGCTTTCGCTTTGCAACAATAATACAAACTTATACATTGCTGGGTGATTAACAAAATACTTAGGTAAATATCTATGTCTATGCTGCACAACGTCACTGTTGGAGCATTCAAACATTAAATGAAACTCGTCACCCACATGATTACCAGTACAAAGATTACAAAAACGTAAATGTCTGTCTATACCTTTATAACGGCCAATAATTTTTGACAGTCTGTTATTCCCAGTTCTTAAATTACAAATAGACTGCCTGACTGTTTTGTCTTCACATAAGAGATATTTTTCCAGCTTAAAGACATTTTTAAAACTTATGTATACATCACATGATGTCATACTCTGGCATTCCCCTTGCCACTTCTGTATGAACTGATTCTTCAAAGTTTGTTCTACTGTGAGCTTTAACCAATTAACATTGGTGACTTCCTGATTTGTCCAGATGTAAGAAAGACCGCAGTCGTCTAAAATTTGTTTCACCTGCTGTAGCCATAGAGAAGTATATTCTCCAGTATGGAAGGAATCAAATAACAGGTTATACATATTTTTGCTAAATTTAACATCATTTGATTGCATGAGCCTGCCCCAAAATCCAATCATTCTTTTCTTTATAGTTATAGAAAGTGGATACCGGCCAAGTTCTCCATACACCATGTTATTGCAGGTGGACATCTTTACCTTTAATAAATACTTTAGAAATCTTAACTGGCAACTTTTCCAATAATTCTATTCTTTGATAACCCCACACCTCGCATGCATACAGCATTATTGGAGAGACCAATTTGTCAAATAATTCCAGAGAGGTATCTATTGATAAATCAAGATTTCTAATTTTTGTAAAAACGGCAAACATTGCTCTTGTAGCTTGGGTATGCAACTCAGCAATCGCACTCTTAAAAGAACCATTGTAGTTAAAGAGAACACCTAAATACTTAAAAACATGGCACTGTTTCTAAGCTTTCTCCATTACATGTAAAGTTCATTTTCTTGTTATTCACTTTTCTGCGCCCGAATACTATTACTTTTGTTTTTCCACTGTTAATTTTTAATTTCCATTTCTGACAATAGTCACACATATAATTTAATGCATTCTGCAGGCCCTTTTTAGTTGTAGACATAATAATTGTATCATCTGCATAAAGTAACAAAATAAGTTTCATGTATAATATCTATTTTCAGGTCACCAATATTAATAGGCTCACAACCATTTTCAAGCAAATATTCTTCCAGATCATTCACAAACAAAACGCTGCTCAACCAGGAAGGAGAGAGACAGACAGAGAGAGAGAAAGAGAGAGAGAGAGAGAGAGAGCAAGAGAAAGGGTGGCAAAAAAGAGGAAAAAGAGAAAAGAAAAGGTGGACATAGACAAAAAGAAGTCAGAGGAGAGAACGAATAAGAAAAAGAGAAGAGAAATATAAAAATAAGGGTTGAGAGGGAGAGAGAAAGAAAGAGTGAGTTGTGAGGTTGGCAGAAAGAGGAAAAAGAGAAAAGAAAAGGCAGATACAGAGAGAAGTCAAAGGAGAGAATGAATAAGGAAAAGAGAAGAGAAAAGGAAGAGGGAGAGAAAGAGAGGGGGGCACGGTGGAGTGGGCAAATGAGAGAAAGAAAAAAAGTGAAAAAAAAGACAATGAATAAAGAAAAAGAAGAAGAGAAAGAGGGGGAAAGAAAGAGGAGATAAAGACAGGGAGAGAAGAGATGGAGAAAGAGAGAGAGAGAGAAAAGGAGATGCTCTTTCAGAAATAAGAGAAAGAAAAAAAGAAATATAGCTAGAGAGAGAGAGCAAGAGAGAGAAAGATGGGGTAGCAGAAAGAGAAAAAAAGAGGAGACAAAGAGAAGGGAAAGAGGAAAAAGAAGGGAAAAGAGAAACAGAAAGAGAGGAGAGAGAAGGGAAGATGGAGAGACAGTAGAGAGAAGAGGAAGAGAGAAGACAGAGAGATGGAGAAAAGAGGGAGAGAAATAAAGACCAGGAATAAAAAAAACCTGAAACACTGCTCAACCAAGAAGGAAAGAGAGAAAGAAAAAAGAGAGAGGAATGAGCAAGGATGTTCTCTTCCAAAAAGAGAGGGATAATGAAAGAAAGAGAACAAAAAAGAGTAGAGGAAAGAGAGGGAGAGAGAGAAAAAAAGAGAAGAGGCAGAGAGAGAAAGGATAAACATAGAGAGAGATGAATAAGACAAGGGAGAGGGAGAAAGAGCATGGAGAGAAAATACAAGAGAGAAGAGAAAAGAGAAGAGTTAGAAGACCTAGTCCAAGTCAAGTCTCCATGCTTTAGTCTATTTACAGTTTTGTAGATTAAAAAGAAATGTGCCACTTAAATACAATTTCTGGCCACAAAAGAGAAATGATGAAGGTCATGTTGGAGTTTATTAATGTAAATTTAATACAAAAAGCATCAAGTAATCTCAAGTCACAGAGCTCCAAGTGTAGGTCAAGTCTTAAGTCCGCTTAAAGGTGCATTGCGTAAATTAAAATGCTCAATATTACGATATATCACATTACAGTCCATTGGCACAAGGCCTGGATGTGCACCATGATGATTTAGTAAACTTACCGAGGTTTCCTCTGTAAGTGCAGACAGACTCATAAATGTGAGTGGAGCTGGTCCTAGTCCTCCTTCAGATTTTTGTCATTATTTGCATTTATTTCGCAACGCTCTTGGTTTTACACAACAGACAAGTGTTGTAAAGACTGTTAAATAAAAAAATTATAATATAAATATCAGTGGTAAATACTGCCATCTAGCTTCCGAACCCCGACAACACGGAAGAATAAGGTTCGATTAAAATAAACTTGCACGGCATGAGGTCGACTGACACAGGGCCGATTAGCACTCGACATGTTTTTGAGAAAGAAGAACTGTGCTGGAGATCAATAACGTTCATCTGGTGATTATTTTTATTAGAAGGTAGACTCAGGCCTGCAAAGTACATCCACATTTAGACACAGATTTAGTCGCTTAGTGCTTAGCTATTTGTCTTGGTAAGGTTTATGCTTTATTAAATAAATTGCCATAGAGCATTGAGTTTTTGAGAAATGAGTCCTGTAAAGAGCTTGTTTACAATTTTCTCTCACGCTAAAACAATGTTTTTCCTCAAACTCTCACTAATCTTCCCTTTTGTAACTTTAGGAGTTTGAAAACTGATCAGTCAGTCATTCATTCATTCATCAGAAAATAACAATGTGTCAAAAGAATCTTTTAAGCCTAAAATACGTCTTCAGCTGAAGATGGTAGGGAGGGCGCAGTGCCACAAAACTCCAAAGATGGCGTCCTTGTTCAAAACCTTTGCCACTTACACAGTGCAACTTTAAATATTGCTTAGAAGATGATTACAAAAAAGTGGAGTTTACATAATATGGCCCCTTTAAGCTTTTTACAGCAGTTTTTCTCACTTACCTAAAGCTTGAATTTGGTGATTTTTGGATAAAGCATTCTGACTAATGAAGGAGTAAATACACTAGATCAGTCAGTCTGCGGACCATCTGCCACTGCGCCCTGAGAATCTATTAAAATATATTTTATTTATATTTTTATATCACTCCTTCCGTGTGCTCGACAATGAAAATGTAGTGTCACTTTATCCAAAAATCACCAAATTCAAGCAATAAGAGAGCTAAAAATACATAATAATAACTCTTGCTTGTTACGTGACTGTACCGGTCTTTACAAAAAACAGGCTCGGAACGGCTGCCTTAGATGATACACTGTAAATTCATTCTCATCTCAATAGAGTGTTTGACGATACTTGTGCATGTGTACGTAAATATTAAACTGGGTACAAAGCCATGAAGAGTTCTTGGAAAAGCATGAAGCACAAACAGACTTGTATTTCTAATGGAAACATGGTTTGTTATTTTGTGGCTGAAGGTTGAAACTGGCCACTTGACATCTGTCGACAAACTCAAAGTGACTCTTTAGATTTCAAATGGAAGTCATATTAGCGCTCCCAAGAAAACAATTTGCTCCATTTTCAGACCTAATGTCATGGCCGATTAATGTTAAGGAAGGACTGCCTGATTGTCCTTGTGGGAAAAATATAGTGTCTCCTTTATTTAACACAGCTTCATATCCATGGACACAGTATATACAACGCATCGCCTTGTTTGTTTTTTATTACTAACAATTTACTGTTAATGGGTTTGATGGAAGCCCCAATGATCAAATATGGCCTTCACTGTGGCTCAATGGCTTTTGGGTTTGTTGCCATATTATTCGTTAGCTTTAGCCTTTGCTAGATGCTCCACAGCAATTGGACATGCACAGTTCTGTTTTCCCAGAAGAGTCTTTGCACGATAATCGCCTGGAACCGGAACGGAAGACACAAGCTCAAGCTTGACCGATTAAACCAATCAAAGTTAAAGAACATGCAGTCAGTGTAGACGTTTTATATGAACTAACAGCTTTTGAATCAAAATATGTATTATTTATTATATATATATATATATACTGTATATATATAATGGGAAAATAAGTAAGACCTGCCGCAAAATCTGACAGATGTTTAAGCTGTAGCCTTTTCTGCTGAACATGAGCTGTTTGTGTTTGCATTGTGCTCTGTAGAGCAGTGTTGCCCCAAGGAAGTTTGTTAGGACGTTTGATTCAATTTTTCGTTGAAAGACTGCAAAATACACCAAAATAAGTGCAATCTCCTAAAACTTTAAAAATATACATTTTAGTCCTCATCTCTTTTGAAATAAACATTTTAAATGGAGATATGTTTTTTTTTTTATTTTGGCCCAAGGAAAAAAGTTTGGGCACCCCTGCTGTAGAGGGATTTTCCCGCTGAAATACCAATCAAGTGGTCACTGCAGCTGATTTGAAACAACTAAGCTACCAACGCCATATTAAGATATTATAATAGCTCCAGAACCGAAGTACATCAAATTAGCTCGTATACCCAAACCACAATTCTGTGCTGTGATTGGTTCAGACTCAAACAAATGGAAAGAATGAGAGTGTAAGAAAATCAGCATGATTGAGCTGCACTGTCAATGCATAAAGTCACTTAAGTACATGTAACTGAGAACTTCTGAGTTAAAACTTATTTTCACCAAACACGACTTGTATTTAGCACAGAAAGGTCGGACACACAGTCTGGAGCTGAGAGTGAAAACATCTTTAAACCGTGGCTGCTGCTGCACTTACATTAGAGCAGATTACCAGCTCTGAAAGGCCCTGTATTAAATATTATAGAAGGGCCCGATGAAAGCGCCACAATTGGATATCGATCGTCCAGACGCTACACGGAGGAGAAATAGAAAAAGCTTATTACGGTCTTTACGCGGCATCGGGTCAACAGCAGCGGGTAAACAAGCATCGATTACTCAGACGTCAGGACGGAGAATGGGGCCAAGGCAACGGGATGAATACATGTACTTACAGACACACTTACGTCGCAGCCGGGCTTAAACTGGGACGTGTCGGCTTCTATACAAATGTCTGAAGCGTGCACAAGCAGCCCTGCAATCAATGTAAATAGGGTCTGTTATAGGGAGATGAAAAGAGTTTTATTCTTTGAGGTAAAACTCGTCTGAATGTGCATTCTGTAGCTCCTCACGAGTTTGTGTGTGGAGAAAGTGTTGTTTGTTTTGTTCCTGGAGCAGCATTAAACTTAAAGGAGACCTATTGTGTTTTATGAAACTGCCCTCTATAGAGCAATGATTCACGTTTTACATTCACAACCACAGACACAGAAATTAAATTAGTGGATGCACAAACTGTGGCTCTACTCAGAAGCTACAACACAACACACCGGTAAATGTGATGACGCCAATCAATTGAAGACAATGGCGAAAGTTGCACTTTATGGATAAAACACAAGCGAAACCATAAGCAAAACTGTCTCAATGTGTTTTTTGTTTTTTTTTTTTTGTTGTTTTTTACTAACATTGGCTATTTTATATTATATTTCCCTAAAGCTGGCTGCACAAAAGGGGAGTTTAATATTTTTTGCAATTTTTTTGTCTCACAGTCGCATTATGTGGCAGAAAGAACAGAGATGACACAGACTTGTGGAGCGCAGCAGCGAGCGGAGAACAGTGCGTGTGTCACGTGATTGAGCGCAGAACGTTTTCTTTCGTGTGAGCGGATATAAAAGTGAAACACAAGTGGATTAAACCAGGTTTTAGAAATGTCACAGGAGAGCGGAGGGTAATTAGAGGTCAGGAGCTGTTACACTGATGCATTGTGGGCATCAAATGAAAACGTTTAAATAAACAGTGTTGGTGTTCTGTAGTTTAGGACAGTGGTTCTCAACCTTTTTAAGTCGCGACCCCCAAAAAAACAACCGTAGGCATTCGCGACCCCCCAAGCACAAAATGTAGGCGACTTGCAAAGTGGTAATGTCTTATGTTTGTTTTTATTTTGAAGCCATAAGCCTGTGTACCTTCTTCTGTAGGCTAAAAATATGCATTTATGTCTATCACTGCATTTGAAGAGTGTCAAACCATGTTTAGGATGTCAATATTAAATTTCACATATCACTAGGGGACCCCTTTCGCGACCCCATGGGGGTCCCGACCCCCAGGTTGAGAACCACTGGTTTAGGAAAGTTACTTCACACGTGTTGGAGATTATGTGTGTAATGCTCGTAAAAAAGAATCTATGTCCACATCGAGCCATGATGTGCCCTGACAAGCAGAGTCGCAGTGCACTGCCCCTTAATGGCTGCAGAGAATATCGATACTGAAAGCCAGAGAATCAATATTGAATCGATGTATTAAATATTAAAGTAATTGATATTTCAGCACACCCCTATAAATCTCAACTTAAAGCTTGCTAGCTGTTAGCTTAAGAGTAACTATGCAAGAAAATACTAAATTGTTTGCAAAATACGGTCGATCTGTTTGTACCAGTTGACACTCTCTGGATCATTCATAACTTGTGTTTTTTGAAGGCTAATGCTTTAGGAGAAAACAGTACCAGACTAGCTCAGATGCTAAATATTCTATACTCATATGTTGAATCACGTGTCCTTCCTCAGTGCAGACGTGTCTTCTCACCAACGAAAACAGAATGACACTTTAACCTTCTGTCAAATGACTTCTCATAATATTTATAGCGCTATTGCATATGAATATATTCATCTTTCTTTCTTTTAGGTCCTTGTCAAGGTGTAGCTCCCTCCTGACTCACTCTGGAGACATACTGTACACAGGAGCCTTAAGAGAATGTAAAGAACATTAGTAATAAAAGTTTAATCAAATCCGACGTCTAAACTCCCACAGTCAGCAGGATCATCTCATTACCTGTCTTTGTTGAGCAGGACAAACAGGAGATGGCTGGGCCCTGAAGGCGTCACGAGCTTCATTCTCTGACTTTGATGAATAAAAGATGAAAGTGCAGTTTATGTGTGAAATATTTATAGGCGTCTCATTGTAAAGCTGGGGTCAGGACTACTGCAGATCCATAATCTCATCCTCGTCTCCCACCTCCGTCTCAGCTCCCGGATGGGTCGTAATTAAAATGCTCTCACTGTGTTTGCGCTGGACAGACATTATATTCTTCAAACAAATGAGAGAAATGAAAAGTCCAGCATGCTATTATTCATGATGGATCAATATTTTACTATTTGAAAGCCTTTCTCAAGTGGTGGTTAAAGCAGCAGCACATAATGGCAAGTTCTGTGCAGTTTTGGGGTTGTGAGTTTGATTCCATACCAGCCTGTTAAAGCCTGATCACCCACATTTCTAGTGTGTGAGTGAATGGTTGGTGGTCAAAGGGCCCGATGGCACAAACTAGTAGTTTATTCTATTCGGTCCAGTGAAGAGCTGTAAAGAACACTATATTGGTGAAACTAACACTTCACAAAAGATTGTACCAACACAGAAGAGAAGCTACAAGTGCTCCCCAGTCAGCCGTACATCTGCATCTTAAAGCCACCAAGCCAATTTTGAGGACTGTGAGGTTAAAGTTTAGGTATCGAAAAGGGATGGTTTCAAATAGATTAAAATTAAGATACAATCTACCAGGAGTTCATAGTACAACCAAATCAAATCTAAATTCTTAGCACATTCTCAATGACATTACTGAGACCAGATCAGTTGTTTATACTTCCAATAGACAGGAAGCAGACATTAATAGAAAGGAAGCATGGGACCCACTGGAACAGGTTTTAGGGTGTGGCCCCTCTCAGGACATGGGCGAGGCTCAGTATAAATACACCCATCTGAAAGTCTCAATCTTCAAATACGCTGTCCAAATGATTCAACTATAGATCACTTCTGGACAAATAAGGGATTACACCGACGGCACAAATAAACTCTTGTAGTTAGCTGACAAAAGCACTGGCTAATATGCAGCTGCAGCTTGTGTCAATGAACCGACCTCTTACTGCTATCCAGCTGCGCATAATAGTGAAGTGCAAGTTGACCCATAACCTGCGGTCAGTTTTCGGGTCCTGAGTTCGGGAGGGTCAATAGGTGGGTTTCACATTCTAGAATTCTTGGCAGTTACAAGCCAGATGGCGGGCAAGAGGCACTTTTTCATTGGACTTTGCCATGGAATAATTCAAAAATGAATTTAAAAAAGTGGCTATTTCTAGGATGACTAGACACATTACTGGTTTGCATGTGCGAAAATAAACTGCATTTAAACTATATTTATTTTAGCTGCCCTTCACCTGATTGAAATAACATTGGCCAGTCTAATGTTGTGATGTCACGTGAAACCAACCTATAGCGCAATTAAAAGTGCAATTTCGGCAGATTGGTGGGTCGGGTCTAAGCCCATGTTCAATGATGTGAATGTCAGTCCATTAAGCCTTATGTAATGCAACATGTATTATGTGATGCTCCAGCGTGAACAAATTCATCATCGCAAAGAGTCGAATCCTCACCTGGACAAACGTCCAGAGCATCAGGTCAGCTCCTCCTGCATGATCCAAACTGCCGTAAGTTTTCTAAGAGCTGCTGTGTTGAGTACAAGCATGCCATATTAGCACATCTTAGAAGACCTAGACTAGGAACACGCACTCAGGAGGGGCGCCTCTGCAGACATACGTACCCTGCAGCTGCAGCACCTCGCAAAACAACAGTTTATGTAGTTTTAATTGTGCGGTTTGGGTTGGGTCCTGAATTTTAAGCAAATTTTGTTCGGTTCGGATGGGTCGGGTTGAATTTTAAATTGGATCCGGCAGGGCGAAGCACAAAAAAGTTGACCCACACATTTGTACATGCACATTCCCCATGTTAAATAATACCTCCACATAAAAACACATTACTTTCAATTAAAAGTTCACCAGTAGCTCAGTGACCAGTAGTTTTCTTTTCCAACTTCATGAGCGTTTGCAGCCGTTTCATCTCAACTCCAAATCTTCAGAAACGTCTCATAATTATTTGCGTCAATTTCCAGTTATTTTTTTATTTTATTTTCCCCTGTTGCTTCCTGATCTCCACTTATGTCTATAATGTGTTAAAAGTGTGAATATTTTTCCCGGAGCTGCCTAACTTGAGCGGGATCAGAAAGAATGTTTAATGAGCTCACAACATGACTGGACATGTGAAGAGGTTTGATGCAGCGTAATTGGACGGCGGCTTTACAGGAAATCAACATGTTTGGCTATGCGTGTTTCAACATCTGAAGGAGTGTGGAGTTTTTAAAGTTTGGAGAATTGACTTAAAAAAAAAGCAAGATTAAAAACCTAACAACTACTTTAAGTGCAAAGGCAGTGGCAGGGTTCCCACGCATCCTGGAAAACCATCAGTCCATTTTCCAGTCACGGGAAACGCATGGAGAATGAGCAACAGCCAAATGTCATAGAAAATAAATGGTTATTCTGAAAATTGATTTGAGCTACAAAAAACAGTGTGTGCAAACAAATGAACCACATTGAGGTCAGGCACACAGCCTAAAGTCTATATTTTTATTATGCCTTCCAATCTTGAACTGTATTGATGAAATTAAATGTTGGATGTCTGCAAACTCTTTAATGACCAGAAAACCGAAGTGCTTTTAGTTGAACCAAGTTGTGTCAGGAGCGATGTTTCAGTAAATCTTGAATCCCTTTGTCAAGTCCACTGTGACAAACGGGAGTAAAAATGGACCAAGATTTAGACTTGACCAACAGAACAGTGCTGTGGTGAAGTCTGGCTCTTTCCAAACAGTATTTTGAAATTTTGATACATGCTTTTGTAACAACATGATTGAATTATTGTAATTCAATGTATTCTATGCAGTCTTTCCTGTTACTCCCATCTTGTCTGCTCTACATTGGCTCCCAGTTGTATGCAGAAAGATCCGATGCTCATTGACACAAGCCGTGGAAACAAGTCAGGCTTGCACCATTGTCAGCTAACTACAAGAGTTTATCACTGTGTGAAAAGAAGTTATGCTGCTAAATCAACATTTGTGAATGAAATTCGACCCTACGACCCTAAAAGTTACATTCAGGTGAATGAAAAAATGGCGAAAAAACACTCTCATGCTTCAGGAGTCAGACGTCTGTCATACTGATTCATATATGATCGATACAGCTACTTTCGTCCTGTTTTGTTGTTTTGATCAAAGAAGTTTCTCCAGCTAATCAGATGAACAGCAGCTCTAGGGTGGAAAGTGACATCTACTAATAATCCCTTTATAGAGTGTATTTTAAAATTTTGCTGTTTGTTTTTGAATGCCTAAATGGCCTTGCCCCATGCTACCTCTCTGACCTGTTGGTGCTATTCCGGCCTATCTTAGATCTGTTGACCAGGTGTTCTATTTGTTGTTTCTCAGGTCAGGAGAAAACTTAGAGGAGATAGAGCTTTCTCTGTTGTTGGTCCCAGATTGTGGAATGAGCTACCTCGGCACATTAGGTAAGCTTTCTTTGACTATAAAGTAGTAATTCGGTGGAATAGTCTTCCATCAACACTGTGAGAGTGTTCTGCGTATAATTCTTTTAAAGCACAAATGAAAAAACGGCTCCGGACAAGCAATGCTTTTCTTGTATGAGATAATTGCATGTATGGGCTGAATGTGTGTGGTGGAATGTACATTTCTTTTGTATATTTAAGTCTATTGATGTGCAATAGTTGTGGAATGTGCGATGATGGAACTACTACGATGAAAACTGCGATGATACAAACTGATAAAAAGTTGTAACAGAAACACAGTGACCCACAAACTTGACAAGTGAAGTGTAAAATTACCTCTTATGAGAACTGGAACTTGGTCATGCCTCTCTGAACTTGTTGAGGGGTTTAACATCAGGCCAATATGTTCAAGGCAGAACCCTACAAATGAAGATGAGTTTGTTATCTTAAGTTTAGGAGCAGGACCACAAGTCTCCTGCGTCTTGTCTGTTGGCTACAGTATTTAAACATCTTGATCGTGTGCAGACAGCTCTCAAAAGAAGCCCCAAACAGGCAACATGTCTGTTTATTTCATGCTTCAGTAAAGTTCTGAGAGTGTGGTCTAACGAGTTGAGTAGTCCTATTGATAAAATGTTTTGATTAGTTTGATCACAGGTAATCTTTGACAAATTTCTGTAAAATGTTCGCTCCATGTCTCACTGCTTTAAGACACAATTTTGGGCCAAAACAGAAATCTGTTAGCCAGGCTGGCACCACCTTGTGTTTCCTCTCACTTTCATTTCACTCCAGCTAGGTCAGGTCTCGCAAGACTGCAGACGGTTTCTAAAAAGCAGGAATTGCGGTTGTCCAATCAGCGAACAGGAGTCTGTGGGGTGTTGGACAGAACCATTCCGAGTTGAGATTGAAGATTGTTTATGCTCTCCTCCTCTGACCTTGTGTCACATATTAACTTAGATATTGTGGCTTTTATTTTGTAAGGTAATCTCACAGAAACGGCAACAAACGAACAAAATGTAGTTAAACCAAAAAAGAATCCATCTACTGTGAAGTGAATGAAGCCCAATGATGTGATGTCAGACGGTTTCTACAAAATTAAATAAAACCGACTGATGCATCAGGCTGGAAATCTGCCATCATGGACAACCAAAACTGTATAATTTATGTTATATCAGAAAATTTCTCTTTACACACTTGAACAATTATTTTGTTTTATATCTGGAAGTCAAAAGTCCAACTCACAACCTTTTTTATGAGCCAAGTTTAAGAGCGAATTCAGAACACAATCTTGTGTTTTTTGTAAGGAAATATGTGCACCTGTTGATCGTCGTGCCCAAACGGAACAATAATGGCAAAAATGTTCTTTATTTCTGCCCTTAAGTCACGACTAAGTCGAATCACAAAAGCACAGCTTTTCTCTCAAAGGCCATTGTTGGAAAACCAGGTCAAACACTTTCATTTAAGTGGACATTTTCACAATAAGTTCATGAAGAAAAACATGGCAAGCCTTTTAAACTTCAGCGTGAAAAGGTGCGCTGTTCATTTGACCTTTTGCTGCAGAGCTTTCCTGCCGGCACGAGGAGAACAATAAATACAAACTGAACACAAGAAATGAGAGTCTTACTTTTCATATAAAGTACTTACATTGGAGCTATGCGAATTAGATCCTTTTCATGTCAAAAATGTACAGGTTCTATTTGAAATTATCACAATATGTATCGGGACTTACGCTGTGGGACCTGACAGACTTTGATGAATTACTTCTAGTGGATATAAGCTTTTTGTCTGAGGTTGTGTGGATCGTCAGAAGCTCTGGATCGTTACTTTCACATGATTATGGATCCAAATCTATCATAGTTTAATAATAAAAAGCTAAAAAAAAAGCAAAAAGGGGGCAGCACATTACCTTTAAACAATGCACATTGATGAAGAAGATTCCTGTGTTTATGGTTCCTGGACCTGCATCTTTGCTCTGTTTTCCCTAGGTTGCATGCTAAAGGAGTTATTTTTAAATACATACACATTAGGTCCTTATATAACATGCGGCGGGTGGATTATGTTGCTGGAGTACTTCAGAGAGCTGTTCTGAGCACTTCTCCCTTTTCTCTCATGAAGCGGCACCACTAAGCCTTTGAGCCCAACTTTACCGTCCTAATCTAATAAGAGCAATTTGCGTCCTGCTGCACTCCGGCTCCGGCACTGGCGTGTAATTGGACAGAAACCTCGGCTTTGCATCGAAATGAGCTGATTTAAGGGTAAAATGACTTCCTTAGCTGTGTATGTTCGAGAGGAGAGAGGTTAGACGAGAGAGAGGAAGAGAGAGAGAAGGAGCAGGTGCAGGGACAGACTGGAGTGGGCTGTTGACTTTCTCTAAAATGTTGTTTGAGTGAAAGGATTTAGGCAATTATTTTTTTGAAAATGCTCCTCAACAATATCAACAACTCTCCTGGCTGTGTCTCTAAAACACTGAGCTCACTTTTTATCAGGACAAGTTTGGACTTCAACCAACTGAGAAGTGTGGCCTCTAAGTACAGTCAGATTTGTGCAAAGGAGATGTCTGTTTTTCTGTTAACCATGGATACCAAGCAAATGCTCATGCTACGCTAACTTTGGACCTCCGAAATGGCGGACTTTCACACTTGAAGCAGCAGAGAATCTTCCAGTGGGGGTGCTCTGCATCTTGGGATTTTAACCACCTTGAGATGTTCAACAGACTTGAGGATTTTCTGAATTGAGTTGTTGTCGTGCAACCATGGAGATGGGACATGAAGCTATGAATGCTGACTTTGCTAGCTTTGGACATTTTAAAAGCCATAGACATATAATCAGTGTTGGGTAAGTTACTCTAAAATTGTAATACATTATAGTTACAGGGAGAAAAATGTAATACATTTGTATTACAATATTACTGTCTCAAAAATGTAACTGAGTTACACTACTGTGAGTTACTTTGAGTTACTTAGAGGTAATCACACAGTTGTTAAGACATTATCCAAAACAGATCCTGTTACATTTACACTTGATTATTGGTTCATTTATGAAAATGTGACGTCACAACACATTTTCCTCATAATATTTGATTTACCTTTAAGTTAACAGGCAGTTTTTTAGTGGTGTTTTGGTCCTCAAGTGTCGTTTTCAAAAGAATGTAAAAGCAATTAATTTACATGAAAGTAACTTGAGTTACTCAGATTGTAACTAGTAATATATTATCAACATTTTTATAAGTAATGAGTTACACTAAACGTGGAATATATTACAGTAACTAGTTACAAAAGTAACTAGTTACTCCCAACACTGCATATAATTAGTAGACACGCAGTTGGACTCAGATGCTAACCCTTAGCATCTGAGCTCCTGTTCTCCTGTTTGTTTTCCTATTGCCATTGGCTTTAGAAATTGCGACTTCAGTGCGAGGCGGGCAGAGGCGGGTCAGTTTTTGACAACAATCATTTTCATTGCATATCTTACAAATCACTTCTTAGATTGCACCCCTTAAACTGAAGCGTGCTCTGTTCTCCAGACACACGGTGTTACAGAATCACACAGGGAACAGAGAGGAGATAATCTGCTCCTTCATTGGTCAGAGCCACCTCTGTTGCAGGAACAACACGATCTGCGTCACTTCAAACTAACACAGAGCGGGACCATCGCTCTCCTGGCCTTTATTATTTTATGTTTTATTGGATCTACCTAACAACCTGCCTCATGTGAGCTGCTCAGTGCGAACGAGGGTCGAAGAGCGCAGACATTTGCTTTCATTTTAGACGAGAAAGAAAAAAAAAAACTGCAAGTGTGAAATGCCAAGGATTGTTTGAAATGCCCCGCCTAAAGATGAAAGTGTAACAAAAACAGCACTTGAGTGTGTTGGTGCTGTTTACTGATGCTGGGTAATGATGTTTGTTATTCCTCGTGATCACTCCATTTCAGGTGTCACTATCATTGCTCAGGTGGAGTTGAAAACCCTCAGCGGAACAATAGAGTCTATGGTTAGTGTCACTGACTCGATTTTGTAAAGGGTTTTGTGAACCGAACTTGGTCTGAGTCATTATCTAGGACTTTTTTTTATGGGAGACCCTACCAGTGTAGGAGATGTAAAGGGTAACTGATTGTGGCCGGAGGTACGTCCATCCTGCCAGCTGCGGGTGACTCATGTTGGGTCTCTTTGCCATAACCAGTGGCCGAAGGGCAGATTGGATTTGGGGCTAGACCCACTTACATTGGCCTGGTGACGCTGACGTTGAGAACTAAAAGTGAAGTCAGAGGGGTGGAGTCTGAAGCTATAAAACAGCAGTTTTTTTGCAATCAGACACGCTTGGCTGTAATCAGGAACGTCTACACAGTGTCACATATACACTAGAAAGGTCATTGGCTACTGCAGCGACAGATATACAAATTACATGTAAGTAAAGCTTTTTAAAATTATATTCTCGCTGTTTTGGTTTGCACAAGCATCTGTCTAGTGACTCTGACATTTCTGCAGCGATGCATTACATGGTGAGTTGTGTATGCGGGTCTGCTCTGGTCCCAAACCAGGACTAGGACAGGTGCAGGAGCATCCAGCATCTAATGACCGTCTGTTTGAATTAATATCATCCACAGCAGTAAACACAGGGAAGATGAGCAGGAGGGGGCAGATTTAAGCAATATTTATCACTCAAACTGCTCAAAGTGTGTTAGATTTCAGTTTTATCACACACAGAGACAAGCTGTGATAAGTATGGCGATGTGACACTGACACAGAATTAGTGTTTGTGTTTTGGTCTTTGAAAAATTTAGACGGTGTAATCCTTCATTCATTCATGAGTGATCCATAGTAGAAGTCTTCAAGGTAGTCATCTGGACAGTGTTTCCGAAGATCAAGACGTTTTGACTCTCATCCAAAAGTCATTTTCAATCTGATGGTCTGAGTAAGATTGAAAATGACTTTTGGATGAGAGTTAAAACATTTGGATTTTTGAAAACACTGTCCAGACCTTGATTACTTCTAGTCAGTGGTTTGTATAAAATGGGTCTGTGTTTTTCATTCAACAGGATTCTTCTTCTTCTGTTTTGACTGTTTTGACCACTCAGTTTGCGCTTATATTTAAAGGGCCTACACCCATTTTTCCCAGCACAGATATCATGTTAAGATGACCCATAAGAGCTAAGAAACACTATTCATCAGATGTTTTTAATCATATATTTGCCACTCAGTCACAAGGTTGAAAAGCATTTTTAATAAAAAGAACATGCACACCTCTACACAACAAACGCACTGCTTCTCTTTTGAATCTCCCACATATAGCAGTTGTTTGGCTGGTACGGCTTCTATTTAGTATGTCGGTGTATTCACAGCATGTCATGTGCTGTTTCATAATTCATCTCTTTGCATATCCTGTGTATATGTTCTCTATAGGGATCAGGCAGGTTCTATTATGTCTCCACAGCATATCAAAGCCTCTCTCTTTCTCCCACACACATTAAAGGGATAACACGGGTTTTACATACATTCTATACATTTTCCATTTTCTCGGCATTGGGGTGGGAAAAAGAAGTTTGCACAAAGACATGAGAGAGCCGCCGCCGCTGCTGCTGCACTGTGCTGGGAATATATCAATCTGAGAAAAGCTTCTTCAATGCAATGGTAATTATTTGTAAAGAAAGAATGGAGGAGATAGAAATCAGCTGAAAGACCACAAATGGAATCGGGAAAAATAGCAGCAATTAATTGGACCTTATGTCATTTTTCTGGTGGAAAGTCTGACACTTATTTGTCTCTGTAAATCTTGGAATGCTTCACAGTATTACACATATGCATTTATTCAATCTATGTGTTTTTCTAGCTGTAAAATTCTTGAAACACATATTTACATTTTCTTCACTATAAAACACCACATTGCACAACATCTGGTATATATAAACAGGTTCATTGACTTACTTCTTGAAGCTGCTCTTTATAGTCGTTTTCTGCCACTGTAAATATATTTTACTTATTTAGATATAGGACAGTGCAAGTTTTAGCAGTTTCAGCGACAGGAACCAGACTGTTTCTGAACGACTGGGGACAGAGATGTAAAGTGTCTCCAGTGAGAGTGAGTCATCATTTAAGAGAGAGGCAGCTCTCTTCTGTACTGAGTGTTATAATGCACTGTGAAGCTAGACAGGACATTGTGGACTCATTTTTACCTTAATAAGAAACATTAAAGGGACTACACTCAATTTCTTACAATAAAATATTAAAATGAGTTTTACCCTAGTACTGATAACTTGTTAAAGGTGCACTGCATGAGCTAAAATGCTCAAAGTTGCGATATATCAAATTACAGTACGCTTGCATTTGCCTACTTTTTATAATTATTTGTATTTCTTTCACATAAACTCCCTGTTTTGCTAGTACACATCAGACGAATGTTGTACATTAAATTTCGGTGAAGTTGTCTGGATAAGTGATATTTAACATATTTGACATTTTTACTCACATGGGCTGCAAGACGTGATGATTTGAACATAATGTGTGGGATTTGGTGTTGGTTAGCTTGAAGTGTAGCTTTAAATGTTTTTGGTTGTTTTTAAGAGACTGTCAACAAATTACCGTTTTTGGATAAAACTGATTTTCTTTTTTTACTGTTTTATTGACTGTTGACCTCAAATCAATACAAAAGAGGTAATTGTGACAAAAAACATTGGGTGCAACCTCTCCTTTATTAAAATTTTCAGTTTTGTTGAAGATTTTTGTGCAAAAATATAATGTTTTTTCTTTACCAGCATGGAGGTTTTGTGAAATATTGATCCCAAATCAATTCACAATAATTCTTAATAATGATAAGTATCAAGTATGGCCAATGAAATCTTATTCAAATGCCAAAATTGTATTTTTATTAAATATTTTTGTTATAAATATGCACCTTTTCTTCAATAGCATGGAGGTTTTTAGAGATGATTTGAGATCAATATTTCACAAAGCCTCCGTGCTATTGAAGAAGTGTATGTTTTTAATAAATAAGAGGTCAACAGCTGACACAATGGAACAGTTATTGAAACCAAAGAACATTTGTTTTATTCTGAAACGGTCATTTGTTGACGGTCCCCTAATAACAACCAGAACATTTACCAACACTTCAAGTTAACCCTCACCGCATCCCACACATTAATTATGGAATCATCACTTCTTGCAACCCTTGGGAGAGAAGATCAAACAACTTCATTGATGTGTCCATTGAGTGTTCAAATTAGCTAATAAAAGCTACTGTCAATACCGAGTAAATATCGCCATCCAGCGTCACAATCAGTGCGACACACAGACATAGGATTATAACATAACACGTGCTGCTACAAGGACAAAACATTAAGCACTCAGACATGCTTTTGAGAAATGGAAGAATCTCTGAATTGTGCTGGAGATCAACAGGACGCTCAACTGGTGATCATTTTGATTAGAAGGTCAGACAGACGCAGTTATAAATACCAAAGTCTCCAATCGAACTTTCCTTGTCGAACTTTTGGAGTCTGCAAACAGGTCAATCACAACATTTTTATACTAATAACGCTGTTTTCTCACCTCGGAAAACATTCTGCAGAAAATAATGTGTCAACAAAAGACTTTTAAGCCGTAAGTTTTGTTTTCAGTTGAAGAAGCAAAAACTGGTGCAGCTCTAACACCTTGTTCTAAAACTTTGCCACTTGCACAACACACCTTTTAATTATCTAGTCACCTCAAAATTAGTCCACAATTTCCTGACTACGTCTAAAAATATCCCTTCTATCAAATTCTGCTAAGTTTGTCTTTTGTTGTTGTTAGCATTATGACTAATTGCCGTTAGCATACTGATACGTCTCGCACCTAACAGCTGTGGAAAAGGATTAAAACACATTGTGATTAACATGTTGGAAGTTCAGAATGCTTTAGATAAGTGAGCAAAACATGGACTAAAGACGGAAGCTTAAAAATAATAATTTCTGTTTGGTAACCATTTTAAGGAAGCAATTTGAAGACATTTTATTCCAAAAAAACAGGCATAGTCTCTTTAAGGTTATTGCTTTGTCCTACATCGGACATTTTTTGCAATAATTGTCCATCAACAGGAAGCCATTCAATTTAGTCTGTTTACATAGAGTTTGATTATTTGCATTTCAACCCATTTACACCAAGGACAGTTTACCCAGACTCTCGTTAGCCCTAATTAAGCTTCACTCATTTGTAAAAGCGCAATGACCTTTGTCGTTTGTGTTGTTTTAGGCCCTTGTTGGGTTTTATGGTGCGTTCACTGCCACATCTCTTCATAACGCAGCATTAAGGGTGACAGCGAACGCACCACGGCTCGTTGAATGTAGATGCGGTGTTGGGTGAATATTAAGCAGGTGGACGGGATACAGAGCAGGACCATCGGAGCAAAACCCAGTGTTCCGTTTTATCCAGCCAAATGTGGAATGGGCTGGGAACAAGCAGACACAAAATGGTTGACGTATTTTATATAATATTGAAGTTTTAAGCTGCATTGCTAACGTTCTTGCTTGAGTTCAAAGCCATGTTTCTGTTATATCTCAAAATGTCTTGTCTCCAATGTCTTGCAGGACCTAAATTAAGCTTTTCAAATATATGGTATAGTGTAGTTTGTGAGTTTCAGTGACAGATTATCTAGCCAATCAGGGATGCACATGGACTATCGTATGAAAACAAACATACAGTAGTTGCTTTAAAGGAAAAATGACGAGGGATTGCAAAACTTTACAGATTTTTGCAGAATCAATGAGCAAAGCATAAAGGCAATTTTACTGTGAGATGAGTGAAGTTAGATTTTGGTCTATAGGACAGATGACCAATCACCACCTTTGTTTCATGTGCACCACACAAATGAACTAATCTGAGTGTCCCATTATTGTGGACTTGATCTGAGACATGACAGGGGGATTGGCGACTAGATCAGAGGTTTTCAAACTTTTCAGCAATGGGGCATTCCTTACAAATGTACCTTTTTTTTAATATATATATATATATATATATATATATATTTTTTTTTTTTTTTTTTTTAAATACGTTTTTTTTTTAAATATATATGTTACCTTTGTTATAAAACGTGAAAAGACTGCGTATATTTTAAAACTATTGAGGTTTGTAAACTCTATTACAAAAAAGAAAAAAAAAAAATTGTAATATTTAAAAGAGTCTGTGGGCCTCCCACAGAAAAAAAATAAGAAATCCATTGCAATTTGCTGTATACTGGTATATTTCAGATACTATTTTCTTAACCCCTTCTCATTCCGACCTATTTTCCCTCACACGCCTGACACAAATCTTCTCAATTTAAAACTGAAACAGCAACCCTGTAGTTTTTGCTTTAGGTAGATATAAGCATAGCTGCTGTTGACAGCTGAGACATAAATTACACTAGATTTGGCAGATTTTGGGTTTCGACAATTCCTCTGTAAAAGCTGAAGGTAATTGAGGTAAAAATTTGTTTTAGGGACCCAAAATTACTCAAAGAAAATTTAGACAGAGCCAATACAACAGTCCTATTACAATTTCAAAACTTTTGGGGGACTTTTTTTATTTGGAGGTTTACGGTAGAAATCTGAGTCTGGATCATCCAGAATGGCTGATTTTGTTCTAAATAAAAGGGATACAATGGTGTTTTTATATTTAACCTTTCCAGGTGCTTCAGAGTATGCTTTTTTTCAGATAACTGAACAAATAGAATTTTTAAAGAAAAAGTGTGACGTCCCTTCGAGTGGACGCCGGAATGATAAAAGGTTTTAATACATTACGTAATTTGTTTTTATCCTTGAAAAGGTATAAGGCAAGGCTATTCAATTATTGGTCACTGGGTCGAATAAATCTCAATGTTTCCACAGATTTCTGTCTCAACTCACGGATTAGGCTCCACTTCTGTTTCCCTCTACAGTCCAGCCTTCATACTACAGCTGGTACTCCTCCATCTTTGTTTTCATTGGACCAAATAGTTTTCTTTTCCGTGATTACGTCCCGTTTGCAACGGGCCAATCAAACAGCGGCAAATGCTGCAACTAGCGACTGCTGGCGATGCCGACTCTACCTCCAAGTCTTCAAAACCTCGCCTCCGTGACGTGCTCCGCGCTCCTCTGACCTCTGACAGTGCCATTTACACCAAACACACATGAGCCTCCTATCGGCAGAAGTCGTCAAACCGGTTCAGACGGGCGACCCTCGGCTTGGTGTGAAAGACCTTAAGACTTACTTGAAACTTGGACCCACCTCGGCTGTTGCTGCCCAGTTCAGTTCTCCTACTTGGGCCAGTCAAATGATCTTGTGCCTCCACTTCAACGTGTCTTGCCCAAGGACACAGCAACTGAACTGTACAATCCTATAAATATCAACATAGTTTTCTGAGTAAAAGTGAGTCCTCAGCCTGCCTGGTGCCTACACACATGAATCACTTTTATGAGTCACGCGAATGTTGGTGTTTTTGGTGAGTAATAGACAAGCGAAACAAACGGCACAGAAAGAATAATAACAATAATACAGCTTCCACAAACTTTTATCTGTGTAAGAGTTGATCTGAGGTAAAGTTTGCCCTCTTGTTCTCCAGGTGTCCAGCTCCACAGTAATTAATGTTGTCTGAAGTGAACCGTGGAAGCAGCGCACCGAAGAGCCGCTGGGACAAGAGGGACCACCAGGGATATTGGATTTCTTTCTTTTGTGGAAGACTGGCTTTCTACAGACAACAGAGGGTTCAGAGGAGACACAGTAGTTTGGAAGTACAAGAAAGACTTCTCCAGAAAACACTATACAACCTCACAATAATTTGTTCTCCAATAACTCTTTGTTATCTGTGTTAAAGCGATGCAATGCTTCAATAGTTTATTTATTTTACAGTGAGCATCGATTCTGGCATACTTACAGTGAAGCTAACTCCATAAAATCCTTCCTCAAACACATTTCAAACTAAACTTTCAGCTGTAATAGCACGAGGAGAAGCTGAAAGGAAAGGAAAGTAGAGAGCAGTGAATAGTTTACAGCAGGTGTTTGTGATCAGCACGGTTTTGAGTGAAAAAATCAGAGCTGATGTCACAGAGTATTAATGACATTATTTAGACCTGTCTCACTGCATAGTTTCCTGTGCAGTGAGACACAGGAAACTACAGAATCTTATTGCATTCATTTGAATTAAATTAGTTTCTGTTTTAACCTGAAAAGTTTGTTTTTTATGAGCAAAATAAATCCTGTTTTTTGAGCAAAAGTTTCTGTTTTCACAGGAAGTTTTGCAAAGACATGTGGAAATTTGCTAGATAAGCTCCTAACTGGTGCTGGCGAAAATTATTTTTTTATTTACATTGGGCTTAAGGCATTGGGAAATTTTGTATCTTTGACTTCAATAGATGACAAAATACTAAGCTTGTCAACTAGCCTATACGAAGACATCTCAGTCAGTGTGCTGTTCAGACGTAAAAAAAAGTCTGACAGGCTGGACACGGGCTATAGTCATGTTTCTCCCAAATCAACTCAGCCAAAATGGTCTGGTCCATGGCTACAAGAGGATGCGTCTGAAATGCATCCAGCAGGACGTAACGACGCAAGAAACAATCAGGAAGAGCTAGTCTGGTCCAGATGGACAGAAGTGAGCATGTTGTCATGGTAATGCTGTTGCTTACAGAGCTTTTATATTTTGTTTTATCTTACCCATTACCCCAAACCTTTTCCCAAGCTTATGCGTTCTTTTTTACTTAACCACCGTCACAGTAGAAACACCAGACTATGTAGGTTATCATATTGGATCCTCATGGAGTACAACTGCGTCACAGGAATAGCCTTCACTGTCGATTCATGGAAAGACCTGGGTCAGAAACTTTATGCATAAAAACATTTTATTTATTTATTTGAAAGGGACAAAGCACATTAATTAACACCAGTACACAAGATACATGTGTAAATGCGCCGAAGTTAGCGTACAGCTAGTTTACATTCGTAGTCTTTTTACATTTAGGACAAGACAACACAACTAGACAACAAGTCATAAAGACCACACTCACTCAAGGTACTAAAGTGCAAATTTTCTAAGGTGCAAATGTGGTTAAGGTGCATTAAGTAATTTTAAAGTGCTGCAGTTTTAAATCTAATAAATAAGATAAATTAGTATAAGACCAGTTCGTATCCACGTGTTGGTCCTCTCCTGCCGCACAGAGATGACCAAGACACTGGAGTTTGCAGAGTGCCCTCTAGTCCTAAAACATTCATACATATTTACATATTTACATTGAATAGTTACAGGAGATCGCAACTGAGATTGTAGAGTAATACATACGGTGCATGCCTACAGTATGTATGCATGCACCGCTCAACAACAACAGTAAACAACAGTAAAATATGAGTCTGTTCAGGCAATCATTTCTCACGCTACATACATATATGTATCATGTGACATGAGTCTGAACAGCTCTAGTGAGTGCATTGACACACAAACAGAAAGTTTTCACAATAAAACAGAAACTTGTCTCTATAAAACAGAAACATTGGTGTCTTCGGGTGCTTGTGCTTCTGAGATGAGAGGTTGAGGTTCCAACCTAGTTTGCATTCACATGCTTTTTACTTCAGAAAGTTAGGGTTTTGATGTTAACTATAAGAAATAAATGACACAGCACTTTTAACAGAGGTTAATAGACCTAACAGTGAGCTCTGACGCTAGCCTGTCCAAAAACTAACATCAAGGTTGTTAGTTTTTATTTTCTTGCTGATTTTCGACAGTCTCCACACAGCAGTGACATCAGATGCTGAGCACTGGCAGCTCCGTTTGTCCCGAGTTTCCGAATAGTTTTTTCGAGCTGCTCAAGCCTTCATTTGCATTTTTCAACTCGGAACAACATTTTTCCAAGTTCATCAGGACCACATGAACGTGGCATTATTACAACAAACAAGTGTAATCTCCTGGTCATCGGCATTTTTATAATGACAATTAAATATTGTTTTCTTCTCTAAAAGTGGTGCACCAAGCCTACCAAATACTTATATTTACTTTTGTCATTATTTGAAAGTTCGTGTCCCAGCTGTACACAATAAGAAAACAAAAACATTTTGACCAATTAAATGTGAGAGTGAAAGCTCGACATGTTATTTTGTGGCACAACAGCCGGAGCATCAGCCAGCATTGACACCGAGCAGCTAATACTGACAAACGACATGAGAGCTATAAAAAGGAAATATTGTGGGCATCTCTGCTTCTCTGTGTCCTGGGCTGAACTGGACCATCCGGCTGTATTTTATTTCCAACCCATGACACCAAAAACGCCCGGGGATAACAAACCATTTACAAACTATGCAAAACAGCAGTATTTTTTCAGCTGAAATCGTATTTACAGTTGAAAAAAGGAAGTCCCAATTCCCAATAAAGGCAGAGAAAGTGGGTCACGTCTGGGATTTAGTGCAATGGGCAGTTTTTAATCCAAATGGAAAAAATATGGTGGACTTTTTTTTTTTGCAGGTGCTCGAGCTGTGTGTGTGGCAGCTGCAGAACTATCTTGCAGATAAAAAACTGTCAGCTCCAATATCTCTGAATTAGTTTTTTAAAAAGTTAGGGGAAGTTTGTGGAGGATTTGAAATGACGGGACAGACTGTGTGTCTACCAGAGTTGTGATAAATCGAACTAACATACTGTATACTAAAACAAGCATGGAGGAAAGTCTCATGAACATTTCTGAATCATTTTTAGGTTTATCTTGATCAATAAAGATGATGGGAAAATGTGTATAATTTTACTAATTAGGTCACTCAATCAATAAAGACCACGAGGTTTCCTATGTTACTCAGCAGAGGTGAAACTTTCTTGTGATCTCAGTGACTGGAGAGGTTAGACAGGGGAACTCTCATTGCAGGGTTAGACAGAGACAACCATTTAAGCTCTAATTTATTCACTAGGGAAATTTACCCAATTAACCTGAACATGCATGTTTTTGAAGGTTAGAGGAAGGCAGAGTAACACGGAGAAGATGCAAATCCACCCAAAGAGATCGTGAGATGTTTTGGCATGTGTGAAACAGTGTTCAAATTAGATTGTTTTTTTTTTTTTTTTTGGTGTAGCTGTTGATAAAGGTGGGACTGTTGCCTTGTCAACACGAAGCCAAGCTCAGAACACATATTTGACCTGAAACACATCGTCCACACGAAGCAGGAGTTTCAAGAACTGAAAACAAACATTTCTGAACCAGGTCCAGAGTGAAAAGATGGATCTGCTGGAATTGTGCTCATAATACACTGTTTTTTTTTTTTGGTCGTGGTAAATGTCGCTTTCTTGTGAGACTGTGTTGGACCATTATGTGATGTTGACTGTGAAAATCTGCCATTTCAGTCCACCATAATTATAGAAGACATGGGAAAATATTCCACTACAATCTGAAGAATAAATCCACTTTCTGTTTGTTGCTAAGTTTATAGAATTCTTGCTATGTTAAAAAGAATTCTCTACTAAGTTTCTCTGTATTTTCAACAACTTTTCTGCGTTGTTGCTCCAGTGTCAAGTCTGCTTCTAGTTTTGTGACTTTCTGTGCCACTGTCACAGCGCCTCACTCTGGTCACTTACAGGAATTATACTGGCTTCAGGCTGGTTTACTGATTAGTGTGGACGCTCACAATCCCAAGACAACTCCATGTTTATGCACATTGTTTATAAAAGTGTCATTGTTTTGTCTTCGTGTGGACAAAGCTTAAGGCAATATTCTCCAAGTGTCATGTAAGTCTTAAGTCCTTGGCCTCAAGTCCAAGTCAAGTTCTCATAGAGGTCCAAGCCAAGTCTTAGTCTAATCAAGTCTTTTATCTAATCAAGTCTCAAATCGCCAAAACAGAAACTCAATCTGACTCTGGCCAAAAGACGACTTGCAAATCTCTGAGTCTTGTCATCGCCTTTGACCCAACAATTGCAAGACCATGCTTGTTCCCTGACATCCAGATATTTGCTAATACCAATAATTGGAATTTTATGTTGATAACGAGGGTCACAAAAAAATATCAATTTTGTATTTTGTACATCCGTAGTTTCGAGTGAACTAAAAAGACTGATTTCCATCTTTGACGATGACCATTTTACCATTATGTACTTCAATAATTGGCTTGTAATATATACAGCAGCTCACATACTTGGTCAATTTTGTAGCGATGCAAATTATCTGATAAAAAAGTTCTGTCTGATATTTGATTGTTGTAGGTGGAATTCTTTTATGTAGTTGTGTGTTTGTGAACTGTGGGCTGAAGCATGACTCACTCAAACAAGCTCTCATATCAAACCAGCTCTGCAGCGAAGAACAATCCCACTTTTTCTATTTTCATCTTTGACCTCTGACCTCCGGGCGCAGGAGTGGAGGATGCTCTGGTTAGATGTGAGTACAGCCCTGGTCACCTGCATAGTTTTTCCTCTGATGTGGATACGAAAGCACCAACAGAAATAATCATCAGTCTGAGAAAAGAGAAGGATTTCTGCTGTAGGACTGTGAAGAGAAATGACCAGAAACAACAGAATAAATACTATGTATGAAATATTATTTAGTATTTTATCACAGTGCATATTCGCCAACTTTAATAAAGATTCAAAAAGATGTATTGCCACATTAGCTTGGCTAGTTCCTCCATTCAATCTCATTTCACTCCTTTTCTCAAAAATCAAGAAGTGAAATCGGTTAATCAGGGAACAGAGCAGAAGAGGTGTACGGACCAAAATCAATCCGAGTTGAGATAGAAAACTGTTCTCCTTTGACCTCGAGTTAAATATTAACTTAGGCTGCATTCACAATACAAACTACTGAACCGGACTCGGTAACCAAAGTTGGAACATTGTATCTTTCTCTGAACTGGCCCAGTTCACAATACACTTTTCCTAACCCTAACCCATTTGCCACAGTCACCAAACAGTGTGTTTGCGCTGTATTAGCACACCGTATTCCTAGATTAGAACAGCGCGCTTACAAAGCACTCTTGCAGACATACGTACCCTGCAGCCGCAACAGCTCACAAAACAACAGTTTTGTGTAGTTTCAATTTGTGCAAGTTCGGGTTTGGGTTGGATCCTGAGATGTAAGCACATTTTTTTCAGGCCAGGTGGGTCGAGTTGAATTTTAAATCAGGTCGGACAGGGTGTGTCACAAAAAAAGCTGATCACTATCGGACAAAATGGCCTTTCACTTCAGAAGACGAGAGAGGAAATGCCGTAGCATCTGCTACTTTAACTTTATAACAAAATATTGGATGAACATAGACCATTTTTCTCACAGTAATGTAAGCTGCAGTGTTACTTTATGTTGTTTGGTGATTTATAGCTTTGTTATTTTTGTAAATAACGGGAAATAACAGTGATACACGGCCATGCAATTATAATAAATTATAACTGAATCAGTCACTGCTAATATTTGTCTTGTTATCGATCTCAGACATGAGTTTGTTGTGATTCTAAGCTTCATGTGCATCTCAGCGTGGATCACGTCACTGTTCACTTTCTGGGTTTGTTTCGGTCTTAGTCTGTTTGCGTTCACAAAACAAACAAACTGCTCTTCGGCTTGATTTAACCGAGCCGAGATCGACATCTCCAACTGGATCAGATTTTGACATTTTGAACCGGATCAGAGTTCGTTTGTGTGTTCCCAATTAAGCAATCGAGCCAAATTATCCAGGCAAACGAACCCTGACCCGAATCAAAAATGTATTGTGAATGCAGCCTCAGAATATTACATTATTCATTACATTATTCCATTATATGATACAGTATATTATGGTATGTAATTCATAAGTTTGTCTAAAAGNTTTTAAACTATATTTTCATTTTTAGTCCTTCACCAGATTGAAAAACATTGGCCAGTCAATGTTGTGATTTTTCACGTTGATACAAACCTTTATTTCTTAGCTCAATTAAAAGCCAATTTTGGCAGATGGTTTGGTGGTCTTAAAGCCCATGTCCAATTTGATTGTGTAATGTTCATCTCTTATTAATTCCTATGTTAAGTGTCATACATGTTTTTTTATTATGTGTTTATTCTTCCAGCTTTGAACAATATATTCATCATCTGCCAAAGAGTTCTGATATCCTTTTCACTTCTGTACAACACGTTTCTTAGATGCTATCAGTGTCAGCTTCCTCCTTGCATTATCCAAACTGCTTCGTTGAAGTTTTTCTAAGAGCTGCTTTTGTGAGTGCATGCTTACATGCCATATTAGCACATCTTAGAAGACCTAGACTAGGAACACGCACTCAGGAGGGGCGCCTGCTGCAGACATACGTACCCTGCAGCTGCAGCACTCGCAAAACAACAGTTTATGTAGTTTTAATGTGGTTTGGTTTGGGTCCTGAATTTTAAGCAAATTTTGTTCGGTTCGGATGGTCGGGTTGAATTTTAAATTGGATCCGGCAGGGCGAAGCACAAAAAAGTTGACCCACACATTTGTACATGCACATTCCCCATGTTAAATAATACCTCCACATAAAAACACATTACTTCAATTAAAAGTTCACCAGTAGCTCAGTGACCAGTAGTTTTCTTTTCCAACTTCATGAGCGTTTGCAGCCGTTTCATCTCAACTCCAAATCTTCAGAAACGTCTCATTAATTATTTGCGTCAATTTCCAGTTATTTTTTTATTTTATTTTCCCCTGTTGCTTCCTGATCTCCACTTATGTCTATAATGTGTTAAAAGTGTGAATATTTTTCCCGGAGCTGCCTAACTTGAGCGGGATCAGAAAGAATGTTTAATGAGCTCACAACATGACTGGACATGTGAAGAGGTTTGATGCAGCGTAATTGGACGGCGGCTTTACAGGAAATCAACATGTTTGGCTATGCGTGTTTCAACATCTGAAGGAGTGTGGAGTTTTTAAAGTTTGGAGAATTGACTGAAAAAAAAGCAAGATTAAAAACCTAACAACTACTTTAAGTGCAAAGGCAGTGGCAGGGTTCCACGCATCCTGGAAAACCATCAGTCCATTTTCCAGTCACGGGAAACGCATGGAGAATGAGCAACAGCCAAATGTCATAGAAAATAAATGTTGTTCTGAAAATTGATTTGAGCTACAAAAAACAGTGTGTGCAAACAAATGAACCACATTGAGGTCAGGCACACAGCCTAAAGTCTATATTTTTATTATGCCTTCCAATCTTGAACTGTATTGATGAAATTAAATGTTGGATGTCTGCAAACTCTTTAATGACCAGAAAACCGAAGTGCTTTTAGTTGAACCAAGTTGTGTCAGGAGCGATGTTTCAGTAAATCTTGAATCCCTTTGTCAAGTCCACTGTGACAACGGAGTAAAAATGGACCAAGATTTAGACTTGACCAACAGAACAGTGCTGTGGTGAAGTCTGGCTCTTTCCAAACAGTATTTTGAAATTTTGATACATGCTTTTGTAACAACATGATTGAATTATTGTAATTCAATGTATTCTATGCAGTCTTCCTGTTACTCCCATCTTGTCTGCTCTACATTGGCTCCCAGTTGTATGCAGAAAGATCCGATGCTCATTGACACAAGCCGTGGAAACAAGTCGGGCTTGCACCATTGTCAGCTAACTACAAGAGTTTATCACTGTGTGAAAAGAAGTTATGCTGCTAAATCAACATTTGTGAATGAAATTCGACCCTACGACCCTAAAAGTTACATTCAGGTGAATGAAAAAATGGCGAAAAAACTCTCATGCTTCAGGAGTCAGAGTCTGTCATACTGGTTCATATATGATCGATACAGCTACTTTCGTCCTGTTTTGTTGTTTTGATCAAAGAAGTTTCTCCAGCTAATCAGATGGACAGCAGCTCTAGGGTGGAAAGTGACATCTACTAATAATCCCTTTATAGAGTGTATTTTAAAATTTTGCTGCTTTTTTTGAATGCCTAAATGGCCTTGCCCCAAGCTACCTCTCTGACCTGTTGGTGCCATTCCGGTCTATCTCAGATCTGTGACCAGGTGTTCTATTTGTTGTTTCTCAGGTCAGGAGAAAACTTAGAGATAGAGCTTTCTCTGTTGTTGGTCCCAGACTGTGAAAGAGCTACCTCTGCACATTAGTGTAAGCTGAGTCACTTCTTATTTTTAAATTCTTATAACATATGTTTTCCTTGACTTTAAAGTAGTAATTCGGTGGAATAGTCTTCCATCAACACTGTTCTGCGTATAATTCTTTTAAAGCACAAATGAAAAAACGGCTCTGGACAAGCAATTTTTTGCTTTCTTGTATGAGACAATTGCATGTATGGGCTGAATGTGTGTGGATGTGTGTGGAATGTACATTTCTTTGTATATTTAAGTCTATTGATGTGCAATAGTTGTGGAATGTGCAATGATGGAACTACTACGATGAAAACTGCGATGATACAAACTGATAAAAAGTTGTAACAGAAACACAGTGACCACAAACTTGACAAGTGAAGTGTAAAATTATTCTTGTGAGAACTGGAACTTGGTCATGCCTCTCTGAACTTGTTGAGGGGCACATCGGGGTTTAACATCAGGCCAAATACGTTCAAGGCAGAACCTACAATGAAGATGAGTTTGTTATCTTAAGTTTAGGAGCAGGACCACAAGTCTCCTGCGTCTTGTCTGTTGGCTACAGTATTTAAACATCTTGATCGTGTGCAGCCAGCTCTCAAAAGAAGCCCCAAACAGGCAATATGTCTGTTTATTTCATGCTTCAGTAAAGTTCTGAGAGTGTGGTCTAACGAGTTGAGTAGTCCTATTGATAAAATGTTTTGATTAGTTTGATCACAGGTCATCTTTGACAAATTTCTGTAAAATGTTCGCTCCATGTCTCACTGCTTTAAGACACAATTTTGGGCCAAAAGAAATCTGTTAGCCAGGCTGGCACCAGCTTGTGTTTCCTCTCACTCTCATTTCACTCCAGCTAGGTCAGGTCTCGCAGACTGCAGACGGTTTCTAAAAGCAGGAATTGCGGTTGTCCAATCAGCGAACATTGGTCTGTGGGGTGTTGGACAGAACCATTCCGAGTTGAGATTGCAGATTGTAGGTTCTCCTCCTCTGACCTTGTGTCAAATATTAACTTAGATATTGTGGCTTTTATTTGTAAAGTAATCTCACAGAAACGGCAACAAACGAACAAAATGTAGTTAAACCAAAAAGAATCCATCTACTGTATAATTTACGTTTATATCAGAAAATTTCTCTTTACACACTTGAACAACTATTTTGTTTTATTATCTGGAAGTCAAAAGTCCAACTCACAACCTTTTTTATGAGCCAAGTTTAAGAGCGAATTCCGAACACAATCTTGTGTTTTTTGTAAGGAAATATGTGCACCTGTTGATCGTCGTGCCCAAACGGAACAATAATGGCAAAAATGTTCTTTATTTCTGCCCTTAAGTCACGACTAAGTCGAATCACAAAAGCACAGCTTTTCTCTCAAAGGCCATTGTTTGAAAACCAGGTCAAACACTTTCATTTAAGAACTTATTTTCTTCACAATAAGTTCATGAAGAAAAACATGGCAAGCCTTTTAAACTTCAGCGTCAAAAGGTGCACCGTTCATTTGACCTTTTGCTGCAGAGCTTTCCTGCCGGCACGAGGAGAACAATAAATACAAACTGAACACAAGAAATGAGAGTCTTACTTTTCATATAAAGTACTTACATTGGAGCTATGCGAATTAGATCCTTTTTATGTCTGTAAACTTTGCGTCGAATTCTGGTGGGCGGAGGCAGAATCCGATGTCATGTCCATTTAAAACAGTGTAAACTGGAAAATGCAGAAAATTTACAGGTTTTATTTGAAATTATCACAATATGTATCGGGACTTACGCTGTGGGACCTGACAGACTTTGATGAATTACTTCTAGTGGATATAAGCTTTTTGTCTGAGGTTGTGTGGATCGTCAGAAGCTCTGGATCGTTACTTTCACATGATTATGGATCAAAATCTAGCATAGTTTAATAATAAAAAGCTAAAAAAAAACAAAAGGGGGCAGCACATTACCTTTAAAGAATGCACATTGATGAAGAAGATTCCTGTGTTTATAGTTCCTGGCCTGCATCTTTGCTCTGTTTTCCCTAGGTTGCATGCTAAAGGAGTTATTTTTAAATACATACACATTAGGTCCTTATATAACATGCGGCGGGTGGATTATGTTGCTGGAGTACTTCAGAGAGCTGTTCTGAGCACTTCTCCCTTTTCTCTCATGAAGCGGCACCACTAAGCCTTTGAGCCCAACTTTACCGTCCTAATCTAATAAGAGCAATTTGCGTCCTGCTGCACTCCGGCTCCGGCACTGGCGTGTAATTGGACAGAAACCTCGGCTTTGCATCGAAATGAGCTGATTTAAGGGTAAAATGACTTCCTTAGCTGTGTATGTTCGAGAGGAGAGAGGTTAGACGAGAGAGAGGAAGAGAGAGAGAAGGAGCAGGTGCAGGGACAGACTGGAGTGGGCTGTTGACTTTCTCTAAAATGTTGTTTGAGTGAAAGGATTTAGGCAATTATTTTTTTTATTTATTTATTTTTTTGGAAAATGCTCCTCAACAATATCAACAGCTCTCCTGGCTATGTCTCTAAAACACTGAGCTCACTTTTTATCAGGACAAGTTTGGACTTCAACCAACTGAGAAGTGTGGCCTCTAAGTACAGTCAGATTTGTGAAAAGGAGATGTCTGTTTTTCTGTTAACCATGGATACCAAGCAAATACTCATGCTACCCTAACTTTGGACCTCCGAAATGGCGGACTTTCACACTTGAAGCAGCAGAGAATCTTCCAGTGGGAATGCTCTGCATCTTGGGATTTTAACCACCTTGAGATGTTCAACAGACTTGTTTGTCGTGCAACCATGGGACATGAAGCTATGAATGCTGACTTTGCTAGCTTTGGACATTTGAAAAGCCATAGACATATAATTAGTAGACACGCAGTTGGACTCAGATGCTAACCCTTAGCATCTGAGCTCCTGTTCTCCTGTTGTTTTCCTATAGCCATTGGCTTTAGAAATTGCGACTTCAGTGCGACGGGGGGCTGAGGCGGGTCAGTTTTTGACAACAATCATTTTCGTTGCATATCTTACAAATCACTTCTTAGATCGCACCCCTTAACTGAAGCGTGCTCTGTTCTCCAGACACACGGTGTTACAGAATCACACAGGGAACAGAGAGGAGAGAATCTGCTCCTTCATTGGTCAGAGCCACCTCTGTTGCAGGAACAACACGATCTGCCAGCTGCGGGTGACTCATGTTGGGTCTCTTTGCCATAACCAGTGGCCGAAGGGCAGATTGGATTTGGGGCTAGACCCACTTACATTGGCCTGGTGACGCTGACGTTGAGAACTAAAAGTGAAGCGAGAGGGGTGGATTCTGAAGCTATAAAACAGCAGGTTTTTTGCAATCAGACACGCTTGGCTGTAATCAGGAACGTCCTGCACAATGTCACATATACACTAGAAAGGTCACTGGCTACTGCAGTGAGACACACATACAAATTACATGTAAGGAAAGCGTTTTAAAATTATATTCTCGCTGTTTTGGTTTTGCAAAAGCATCTGTCTAGTGACTCTGACATTTCTGCAGCGGTGCATTACATGGTGAGTTGTGTATGCGGGTCTGCTCTGGTCCCAAACCAGGACTAGGACAGGTGCAGGAGCAGCCAGCATCTAATGACCGTCTGTTTGAATTAATATCATCCACAGCAGTAAACACAGGGAAGATGAGCAGGAGGGGGCAGATTTAAGCAATATTTATCACTCAAACTGCTCAAAGTGTGTTGGATTTCCGTTTTATCACACACGGATGAGCCTTGTCCACACAGAGACAAAGCTGAAATAAGTATGGTTCAGTATGGCGATGTGACACTGACACAGAATTAGTGTTTGTGTTTTTGGTCTTTGAAAAATTTAGACGGTGTAATCCTTCATTCATCCAGGAGTGATCCATAGTAGAAGTCTTCAAGGTAGTCATCTGGACAGTATTTCCGAAGATCAAGACGTTTTGACTCTCACCCAAAACTCATTTTTAATCTGATGGTCTGAGTAAGATTGAAAATGACTTTTGGATGAGAGGTAAAACATTTAGATTTTGAAAACACTGTCCAGACCTTGATTACTTCTAGTCAGTGGTTTGTATGAAATGGGTCTGTGTTTTTTCATTTAACAGGATTCTTCTTTCAGAACTGCTTTTACCTTATGAACCCTCGCGGACCCTGCGCTCCTCCGCAGCAGGCTCCTAGTCATTCCCAAAGTCAGGACACACACTCACGGCGAGGCATCTTTCCAGTTTTATGGCCCCCGTCTATGGAACAGTCTGCCGGAGGACCTCAGGGCCGCAGAGAACATTCAGGTTTTTAAGAGCAGGCTCAAGACCCATCTTTTTAGTTTAGCTTTTGATTAGTATTTATTGTTTTAAATGTATTTATTTAGTATATATCTATTTATTTATTTTAAAGCATATTTTACATTCTAGTTCTTAGTTTGCTTGTATTTACCTTTTTATCAATTTAAATTTTCTTCTCACTTTTAGTTTCCAGTGTTTCCTCTGAGGAGCCTCTGCACCAGGAGCTGTGGTCGGCTGTGGCTGCGGGTGGCTCTGCTCCTGGTGCAGACAGCTCCTCTGATGATGCTTTCTTTGGTCCACCTGTACCCGGTCAAATGTATGTGAATGTATTTTAGTGTTTGGGAGTGTGCTTGTTTGTGTATGCGTGTTGGAAAAGGGGTTGGGGGTGGGTGTATGGTGGGGAGGAGGGGTAGAGGGTGTGTACATGTACGGGGGTTGTCTTGGGGGTGGGGGGTGGAGGCGAGCGGGATTGTTTTTAATGCACTGTGAAGCACTTTGTGTTACATTTTATGTATGAAAAGCACTTTATAAATAAAGTTTGATTTGATTTGATTCTTCTTCTGTTTTGACTGTTTGACCACTCAGTTTGCGCTTATATTTAAAGGGCCTACACCCATTTTTCCCAGCACAGATATCATGTTAAGATGACCCATAAGAGCTAAGAAACACTATTCATCCGATGTTTTTAATCATATATTTGCCACTCAGTCACAAGGTTGAAGAGCATTTTTAATAAAAGAACATGTGCACAACCTCTACACAACAAACGCACTGCTTCTCTTTTGAATCTCCCACATATAGCAGTTGTTTGGCTGGTACGGCTTCTATTTAGTATGTCGGTGTATTCACAGCATGTCCATGTGCTGTTTCATAATTCATCTCTTTGCATATCCTGTGTATATGTTCTCTATAGGGATCAGGCAGGTTCTATTATGTCTCCACAGCATATCAAAGCCTCTCTCTTTCTCCCCACACACATTAAAGGGATAACACGGGTTTTACATACATTCTATACATTTTCCATTTTCTCGGTATTGGGGTGGGAAAAAGAAGTTTGCACAAAGACATGAGAGAGCCGCCGCCGCTGCTGCTGCTGCACTGTGCTGGGAATATATCAATCTGAGAAAAGCTTCTTCAATGCAATGGTAATTATCTACATTTGTAAAGAAAGAATGGGGGAGATAGAAATCAGCTGAAAGACCACAAATGGAATCGGGAAAATAGCAGCAATTAATTGGACCTTATGTCATTTTTCTGGTGGAAAGTCTGACACTTATTTGTCTCTGTAAATCTTGGAATGCTTCACAGTATTACACATATGCATTTATTCAATCTATGTGTTTTTCTAGCTGTAAAATTCTTGAAACACATATTTACATTTTCTTCACTATAAAACACCACATTGCACAACATCTGGGAAATATAAACAGGTTCATTGACATACTTCTTGAAGCTGCCTCTTTATAGCTACCTCGTTTTCTGCCGCTGTATATATATTTTACTTATTTAGATATAGGACAGTGCAAGTTTTAGCACAGTTTCAGCGACAGGAACCAGACTGTTTCTGAACGACTGGGGACAGAGATGTAAAGTGTCTCCAGTGAGAGTGAGTCATCATTTAAGAGAGAGGCAGCTCTCTTCTGTACCTGAGTGTTATAATGTACTGTTATGCTAGACAGGATATTGTGGACTCATTTTTACCTTAATAAGAAACATTAAAGGGACTACACTCAATTTCTTACAATAAAATAACTTCAAATGAGTTTTACCCTAGTACTGATAACTTGTTAAAGGTGCACTGCATGAGCTAAAATGCTCAAAGTTGCGATATATCAAATTACAGTATGCTTGCACTTGCCTACTTATTGTAATTATTTGTATTTCTTTCGCATAAACTCCCTGTTTTGCTAGTACACATCAGACGAATGTTGTACATTAAATTTCGGTTGAGTTGTCTGGATATGTGATATTCAACATATTTGACATTTTTACTCACATGGGCTGCAAGACGTGATGATTTGAAACATAATGTGTGGGATTTGGTGTTGGTTAGCTTGAAGTGTAGCTTTAAATGTTTTGGTTGTTTTTAAGAGACTGTCAGCAAATTACCGTTTTTGGATAAAACGGATGTTCTTTGGTTTCCTTGATTTTTTTTTTACTGTTTTGTTGACTGTTGACCTCAAATCAATACAAAAGAGGTAATTGTGACAAGAAACACTGGGTGCAACCTCTCCTTTATTAAAAATCTGTTTTCAGTTTTGTTGGAGATTTTTGTGCAAAAAATATGTTTTTTCTTTACCAGCATGGAGGTTTGTGAAATATTGATCCCAAATCTATTCACAATAATTCTTAATAATGATAAGTATCGAGTAGGGCCAATGAACTCTTATTCATATGCCAAAATTGTATTTTTATTAATATTTTTGTTATAAATATGCACCTTTTCTTCAATAGCATGGAGGTTTTTAGAGATGATTTGAGATCAATATTTCACAAAGCCTCCGTGCTTTTGAAGAAGTGTATATTTTTTTTTTAAATCAAAATATGTTTATTGTTTTCAAGTATAATTGAATATACAGTAACAGGTAGGAAATTAACAGGTTACAATTATGTCAAACAAACAAAAAAACATATATATAGATGTATATACAAAATATATATATTTATTGATAGACAAAAACAAAACAAAATAAACAAAAACAGAAACAAAAAAAACCCACCCAACAGCAAATAAAAGAAAGAAAACCCGTCACTGCAGCATTAGGACATTATTACCAGGAGCCAAATTCACACACAAACAACAACAATAGTATCATAGAGCTGGAAACATCTGGAGAAAACGACCCCATGTAGTTTCAAATTTATTGGTAGACTGCTTCAGTGAATCCCTTATTTTTCAAGTTTTAGGCAGGACATAACATCACGTAACCATTGCGCATGGGAAGGAGGAGTGGGGTCTTTCCATTTGAGCAGGATGGCACGACGTGCCAAAAGTAAAGCAAACGCTATAGAATGTTTCTTTACAGCACTAAGATGAACATGGTCCTCCACAACCCCAAAAATGGCTGATACTGGATTTGGTTCTAGTCTAAGAGTAAATACTTGAGACAGTGTGTTAAAAACGTCTGTCCAGTAACTTTTCAATTGAGGGCATGACCAAAACATGTGGCCAAGTGAAGCATCAGTTAGGTTACATCTGGTGCACAATGGACTGACTTCAGGATACATGGAGGAAAGCCTAGCCTTGGAAATATGCGCTCGATGTACAACTTTAAATTGGATTAGTCGGTGTCGAGCACAGAATGAAGAAGAATACACCAGTTTGAGTGCAAAGGACCATGACCCATCAGCTAATGTAATTCCCAGGTCCTCCTCCCAAGCATTTTTAAATTTGTCCGCCGGTGGACTTTTAAGATCAAGCATGATATTGTAAAGCTTAGAGATTAGACCTTTAGATGGTTTAGATGACAGTATTTCATCCAGTGTAGTGGTTTGTGTAGCAGTTGCTGTATTGGCCAATTGTGATTGTAGAAAGTGCCGTATCTGAAGATGTCGAAAAAAGTCAGAATTTGGAAGGTTGAATTTCTCTTTCAGCTGTGCAAATGATGCTATAGTGCCATCTATCATCAGGTCTTTGAAACGTTTAGCTCCCTTGTCATGCCATTTCTGAAAACCTCTATCCATAACTGATGGCTTAAACAAATGGTTGTCAAGGACTGGACTCCAAAGTGAAAAACTGTCAAGACCAAACTGCTTTCTAAACTGACCCCAGATCTTTAGAGACTGTTTTACTATTGGATTATCAAACAAAGTAATGGATGGCAAAGGTAGGGCAGAACCCACAGAGGCCAGAGGAGAAGAATTTAGGGAAAAAAGCTCTAATGCAACCCAGTCAGGGCAGTCAGGGTGGTCATAATAAAACGACCAGTGAACTATTGATCTTAGATTAGCTGCCCAATAGTAAAAACGAAAATTTGGCAACGCAAGACCTCCAGAGATCTTAGATTTTTGAAGGTGAGTCCTGCGTAAACGTGGCCGCTTGCCTTGCCATATGTAGGAGGTTATAATGGAATCCAACTGTTGGAAAAAGCATTAGAGATAAAAATAGGTAATGTTTGAAAAACATATAAGAATTTTGGTAGTATGACCATTTTGACAGAGTTTACTCGGCCCACCAGTGACATTGACAGTGGCGACCATTGTGACATCAATTGCTTGGTCTGATGCAACAAAACATCAATGTTTTCTTTAAATAAGTCCTTGTACTTTTTGGTGACAGTAACCCCGAGGTATGAAAACTTTTCATTTGTGACTTTAAAATTTAAATGGGAAAAGTCCAAAGTTCGTGCTTTGTCATTAATTGGAAGCAATTCACTCTTATTGATGTTCATCTTATAGCCTGAAATAGTGCCAAAATGTCTGAGCAATGTTAGAGCAGGGGGAAGCGATTCATTGGGGTTGGAAACATAAAGTAACAGGTCGTCGGCATAAAGAGAAACCTTGTGTTCCACACCCCCCTCCAGATTCCAGACAAACTATCACATGTGCGAAGTGCAATAGCTAGGGGTTCGATAGCTATGTCGAAAAGCACGGGACTTAAAGGACACCCCTGACGAGTACCACGAAATAGGTTAAAGGGCTTAGAAATCTGAGAGTTTGTACGAATCATGGCAGTGGGATTGGAGTAGAGCAGTTTGATCCATGAAATGAATATGGGTCCAAATCCAAATTTGTCTAGCACAGCAAAAAGGTATGGCCATTCGACTCGATCGAACGCCTTCTCCGCGTCGATGGAGATCACACATTCTGGACGGTCCTCCTGAGCAGTATAGAGAATATTAAATAGACGTCGAATGTTAAAATATGACTGCCTATTTTTAATAAAACCTGTCTGGTCTTTGGATATGATAGCTGGAATTATATTTTCCAGTCTGTGCGCTAAAACCTTTGCCAGTATCTTGACATCAGTATTGAGAAGGGATATCGGTCGATATGAACTGCAGTCTGTCACGTCTTTTCCTTTTTTGGCTACAAGGGTTATACAAGCTGACATGAATGACTGAGGTAAATTGCCTAATTTACAAGATTCCAAAAAAACAGAGCACAATAATGGTGAAAGCAATTTTGAAAATGTTTTAAAGAACTCTGATGGAAATCCATCCGGGCCTGGACATTTATGTGATTGCATCTTATTGATGGCTTTAACTATTTCAGACTCTGAGATTGGCTCTTCTAATATTTTTTTATTCTCTGCTGAAAGTAACGGGATGCTTAGCTCATCAAAAAACTTATTTATACTGCTGGAATCAGAACACGATTGCGAAGTATACAATTGTGCATAGAAGTCTTTGAAGGCTGTGTTAATTTCCAAAGGATCAGTAGTAACCTGCCCAGTACTTAATTGTATTTTTGAAATTGCCTGTTTAGAACGAAACCCCTTAAGCTGATTGGCGAGTAATTTGTCTGTTTTATCCCCGTGTGTGTAGAATCTAGTTTTGTTTTTTAATAATAATTGCTCAACATGATAAGTAGTTAACAATCAAATCTGGCTTTTAACTCAACTCGTTTTTTATATAGATTAGGACATTTATTTTGGGAATATTGCTTATCTATTTCACCTATTTGTCGTATCAGGTCATTTTGTTCTTTTTTGGAATTGCGCTTCATTTGGGCTGTATAAGCTATGATCTGACCACGCAGGTAAGCTTTCAATGCATCCCATAAAGTAAGAGGGGAAATGGCTGGATCAGTATTAGTGTCAATGAAAAAGACAATTTCCTTCTCAATAAACTTAACAAATTTTGAATCCGATAACAAAGTAGAGTTAAAACGCCACTGCCTGTACCCAGGTATTTGACCAGGAAAGAACACAGAAAGTATAACAGGCGCATGATCAGAAATAATAATTGGTTGGTATTCACATGAATTGACAAAAGTAAGAAGCTGGTTATCTAAAAAGAAATAGTCAATTCTCGAATAAGAATGGTGTACTTGGGAGAAAAAAGAAAATTCTTTGTCCTTAGGGTGCAGGAAGCGCCAGACATCACTAACACCAAAATTGGTAAGAAAATCATTAATAACGCAGGCAGACCTATTTGCTGTGCCAGGATTGCTCGAAGACCTGTCCAGGACCGGATCAAGCCAACAGTTTAGATCACCACCGAGAATGAGATGGTATGTATTAAGGTCAGGAAGTGATGAAAATAGGCGTTTAAAAAAATCTGCATCATCCACATTAGGGGCGTATACGTTAACTAAGACAACCAGTGTATTGTATAATTTGCCTGAGACAATTACATATCGTCCATTACTATCAGATGACACATTGTGCATTTCAAAGGGAATATCTTGAGAAATTAGAATTGAGACACCTCGAGCCTTTGCCTGAAACGTAGAATGAAAACATTGTCCTGACCAACGCAGTAAACGACTCAAGTCTGAGGTACGAATATGAGTTTCTTGTAATAGAACTATTTTGGCCTTTAAATGTTTTACATGCGAAAAAATCTTCTTTCGTTTGACTGGATGGTTTAAACCCTTCACGTTCCAGCTCATTATATTAAGACTGTTCAACATGTTGTATATTTAAAAGAGTAACCATAGAACAGTTTGCAGGAACCTGGTAGCTGACAAAAGGCAAAGTGACCAGCACTTATTTCTAAGAAATTAAGGATAGCTTTGTTGCTTGCAGTGACATATACCCACCCACCCCCTTCAACCCAAAAGACAGCTGCCATAAAAAACAAGAAAAAACAAAACAAAAAACAAGGCAGCAAGCTCTTCAAACAAAAAATCTTCAAACAAATCTCTTCCAGATACACACAAAAAAAAACTCTGACAGCTGTAGCTCCAGCAGAGAACTCAATGTAAAAGTAAAAAACAGCCCCTTTAACATTAATTGCAAAATGCTTCAAAAAACAGAAAAAAAGTGATATACTAAACGCTCACTCAGAGAGATCAGAAACTATCTTAAATGAAATAATATAGACATAGAACTATTAGAAAATAACTCTATAAAGTGAAAAGATATTTACAATAAATACTCAATTTGAAAGTGCTGATTAAGTAACACAAGTAAGGTGTTTATAAATGAAATTTACCGGCCTTGGAAAACCTGAAGACTATTCCAGAACATGTCCAGTTTATGTGGGCGCAGCAGCTCGGAGGGGGTGGTCATCAACGTAGCGCTGTGCTTCGTCAACACTGCCGACCCACTTCTTGGTACCGCTTGGTAAAGTCAGGCGGAGACGAGCAGGGTAGAGCAGTGCCGGCTTCAAGCCCCGTTTGTAAAGCTCCGCCATTACGTCCCTGTATTGCACTCGTTGAGACATGACTTCAGCACTGTAGTCCTCCACGACACGGATCTGTTGGCCATGGTAATCGAACTTCCCTCTTCGTCGTGCCTCTCTAATGAGTAGATCCTTTGTTTGGTACCGGTGCAAATGAAGAATGACGGGCCGCGGCGGCCTAGTCGGATCCGCCCTGCCAGCAAGTGTGCGGTGCGCCCGATCGATCTCCGGTGGAGATGGAGAGTGTCCTTTCCAAATATTTCCTGAAGAAACTGTGAGAAGAAATCAGTCGGGCGACCTCTCTCCGTGGATTCCGCCAAGCCAAGAATGCGTATATTTTGGCGTCTGCTACGATTCTCCAGGTCGACAGCTTTAGCCTTGAGTTTGGCATTATCCTCGCGAAGGGAAGAGCATACGTTCTCCAGCTCGCTAACGCGCTGGCTCAGATCATCCGACGCAAGCTCCAAGGAGGATATGCGCTGGTCATGGTCATCCACCAAAAGCTTGTACTGATCAAGTTTGGTTTCCAAGCCAGTCAACGAAGTCTTGAATTCGGCAGACAAGGTGTCACGGTGTTTCTCGAGTAGGGCCGATATAGCTTCCATGGTCAAGCTAGTGTTAGCAGTAGCATTAGCCTCTTCCCTCTCGACGGCTTTCTTAGGCGGCATTACGAGATAAATCCAGTTTCTGCCGGGTCCGACAGTAATGAAAATTCGTCCCAAACAAAAGGCAGATGTTCAAATCGAGAAATTAAAGGGCTTAACGACAAAAGGTCTGAATTCTGCCGGAGCTCGCTAACACCACGTCTACTCCATTCACGTCGCCAACCGGAAGTCCTATATTTTTAATAAATAAGAGGTCAACAGCTGACACAACGGAAAAGTTATTGAAACCAAAGAACATTTGTTTTATTCTGAAACAGTAATTTGTTGACGGTCCCCTAATAACAACCAGAACATTTACCAACACTTCAAGTTAACCCTCACCGCATCCCACACATTAATTATGGAATCATCACTTCTTGCAACCCTTGGGAGAGAAGATCAAACAACTTCATTGATGTGTCCATTGAGTGTTCAAATTAGCTAATAAAAGCTACTGTCAATACCGAGTAAATATCGTCATCCAGCGTCACAATCAGTGCGACACACAGACATAGGATTATAACATAACACGTGCTGCTACAAGCACAAAACATTAATCACTCGAACATGCTTTTGAGAAATGGAGGAATCTCTGAACTGTGCTGGAGATCAACAGGACGCTCGACTGGTGATTATTTTGATTAGAAGGTCAGACCGACGCAGTTATAAATACCAAAGTCTCCAATCGAACTTTCCTTGTCGAACTTTTGGAGTCTGCAAACAGGTCAATCACAACATTTTTATACTAATAACGTTGTTTTCTCACCTCGAAAAACATTCTGCAGAAAATAATGTGTCAACAAAAGACTTTTAAGCCGTAAGTTTTGTTTTCAGTTGAAGAAGCAAAAACTGGTGCAGCTCTAAACACCTTGTTCTAAAACTTTGCCACTTGCACAACACACCTTTTATGTATCTAGTCACCTCAAAATTAGTCCACAATTTCCTGACTACGTCTAAAAATATCCCCTCTATCAAATTCTGCTAAGTTTGTCTTTTGTTGTTGTCGTTAGCATTATGGCTAATCGCCGTTAGCATACTGATACGTCTCGCACCTAACAGCTGTGGAACAGGATTAAAACACATTGTGATTAACATGTTGGAAGTTCAGAATGCTTTAGATAAGTGAGCAAAACGTGGACTAAAGACGGAAGTTTAAAAATAATAATTTCTGTTTGGTAACCATTTTAAGGAAGTAATTTTATTAAAAAAAAAACAGGCATGGTCTCTTTAAGGTTATTGCTTTGTCCTACATCTGACATTTTTGCAATAATTGTCCATCAACAGGAAGCCATTCAATTTAGTCTTTTTACATAGAGTTTGATTATTTGCATTTCAACCCATTTACACCAAGGACAGTTTACCCAGACTCTCGTTAGCCCTAATTAAGCTTCACTCATTTGTAAAAGCGCGATGAGCCTTTGTCGTTTGTGTTGTTTTAGGCCCGTGTTGGGTTTTATGGTGCGTTCACTGCCACATCTCTTCATAACGCAGCATTAAGGGTGACAGCGAACGCACCACGGCTCGTTGAATGTAGATGCGGTGTTGGGTGAATATTAAGCAGGTGGAAGGGATACAGAGCAGGACCATCGGAGCAAAACCCAATGTTCCGTTTTATCCAGCCAAATGTGGAATGGGCTGGGAACAAGCAGACACAAAATGGTTGACGTATTTTATATAATATTGAAGCTGCATTGCTAACGTTCTTGCTTGAGTTCAAAGCCATGTTTCTGTTATATCTCAAAATGTCTTGTCTCCAATGTCTTGCAGGACCTAAGATAAGCTTTTCAAATATATGGCATAGTGTAGTTTGTGAGTTTCAGTGACAGATTATCTAGCCAATCAGGGATGCACATGGACTATCGTATGAAAACAAACATACAGTAGTTGCTTTAAAGGAAAAATGACGAGGGATTGCAAAACTTTACAGATTTTTGCAGAATCAATGAGCAAAGCATAAAGGCAATATTACTGTGAGATGAGTGAAGTTAGATTTTGGTCTATAGGACAGATGACCAATCACTACCTTTGTTGGTGACTAGATCAGAGGTTTTCAAACTTTTCAGCAATGGGGCATTCCTTACAAATTTACCTTTTATATATATATATATATATATATATATATATATATATATATATATATATATATATATATATATATATATATAAAATACGTTTTTTTTTTAAATATGTATGTTACCTTTTGTTATAAAACGTGAAAAGACTGCGTATATTTTAAAACTATTGAGGTTTGTAACTCTTAAAAAAAAAAAAAAAAATGTAATACTTAAAAGAGTCTGTGGGCCTCCCACAGAAAAAAATAAGAAATCCATTGCAATTTGCTGTATACTGGTATATTTCAGATAGTATTTTCTTAACCCCTTCTCATTCCGACCTATTTTCCCTCACACGTCTGACACAAATCTTCTAAATTTAAAACTGAAACAGCAACCCTGTAGTTTTTGCTTTAGGTAGATATAAGCATAGCTGGTGTTTACAGCTGAGACATAAATGACACATTTGGGGTTTTGACAATTCCTCTGTAAAAGCTGAAGGTAATTGAGGTAAAAATTAGTTTTAGGGACCCAAAATTACTCAAAGAAAATTTAGACAGAGCCAATACAACAGTCCTATTACAATTTCAAAACTTTTGGGGGACTTTTTTTATTTGGAGGTTTACGGTAGAAATCTGAGTCTGGATCATCCCAGAATGGCTGATTTTGTTCTAAATAAAAGGGATACAATGGTGTTTTTATATTTAACCTTTCCAGGTGCTTCAGAGTATGCTTTTTTTCAGATACTGAACAAAATAGAATTTTTAAAGAAAAAGTGTGACGTCCCTTCGAGTGGACGCCGGAATGATAAAAGGTTTTAATACATTACGTAATTTGTTTTTATCCTTGAAAAGGTATAAGGCAAGGCTATTCAATTATTGGTCACTGGGTCGAATAAATCTCAATGTTTCCACAGATTTCTGTCTCAACTCACGGATTAGGCTCCACTTCTGTTTCCCTCTACAGTCCAGCCTTCATACTACAGCTTGTAGTCCTCCATCTTTGTTTGGACCAAATAGTTTTCTTTTCCGTGATTACGTCCCGTTTGCAACGGGCCAATCAAACAGCGGCAAATGCTGCAACTAGCGACTGCTGGCGATGCCGACTCTACCTCCAAGTCTTCAAAACCTCGCCTCCGTGAGGTGCTCCGCGCTCCTCTGACCTCCGACAGTGCCATTTACACCAAACACACATGAGCCTCCTATCGGCAGAAGTCGTCAAACCGGTTCAGACGGGCGACCCTCGGCTTGGTGTGAAAGACCCTTAAGACTTACTTGAAACTTGGACCCACCTCGGCTGTTGCTGCCCAGTTCAGTTCTCCTACTTGGGCCAGTCAAATGATCTTGTGCCTCCACTTCAACGTGTCTTGCCCAAGGACACAGCAACTGAACTGTACAATCCTATAAATATCAACATAGTTTTCTGAGTAAAAGCGAGTCTTCAGCCTGCCTGGTGCCTACACACATGAATCACTTTTATGAGTCACGCGAATGTTGGTGTTTTTGGTGAGTAATAGACAAGCGAAACAAACAGCACAGAAAAGAATAATAACAATAACACGGCTTCCACAAACTTTTATCTGTGTAAGAGTTGATCTGAGGTAAAGTTTGCCCTCTTGTTCTCCAGGTGTCCAGCTCCACAGTAATTAATGTTGTCTGAAGTGAACCGTGGAAGCAGCGCACCGAAGAGCCGCTGGGACAAGAGGGACCACCAGGGATATTGGATTTTCTTTCTTTTGTGGAAGACTGGCTTTCTACAGACAACAGAGGGTTCAGAGGAGACACAGTAGTTTGGAAGTACAAGAAAGACTTCCCAGAAAACACTACACAACCTCACAATAATTTGTTCTCCAATAACTCCTTTTGTTATCTGTGTTTAAAGCGATGCAATGCTTCAATAGTTTATTTATTTTACAGTGAGCATCGATTCTGGCATACTTACAGTGAAGCTAACTCCATAAAATCCTTCCTCAAACACATTTCAAACTAAACTTTCAGCTGTAATTGCACGAGGAGACGCTGAAAGGAAAGGAAAGTAGAGAGCAGTGAATAGTTTAACAGCAGGTGTTTGTGATCAGCACGGTTTTGAGTGGACAAAATCAGAGCTGATGTCACAGAGTATAAATGACATTATTTAGACTGTCTCACTGCATAGTTTCCTGTGCAGTGAGACACAGGAAACTACAGAATCTTATTGCATTCATTTGAATTAAATTAGTTTCTGTTTTAACCTGAAAAGTTTGTTTTTATGAGCAAAATAAATCCTGTTTTTTGAGCAAAAGTTTCTGTTTTCACAAGGAAAGTTTTGTCAAAGACGTGGAAATTTGTTAAATAAGCTCCTAACCTGTGCTGGCGAAAATAATTTTTTATTTTACATTGGGCTTAAGGCATTGGGAGATTTTGTTATCTTTGACTTCAATAGATGACATAATACTAAGCTTGTCAACTAGCCTATACGAAGACATCTCAGTCAGTGTGCTTGTTCAGACGTAAAAAAAAGTCTGACAGGTTGGACACGGGCTATAGTCATGTTTCTCCCAAATCAACTCAGCCAAAATGGTCTGGTCCATGGTTACAAGAGGATGCGTCTGAAATGCATCCACGCAGGACGTAACGACGCAAGAAACAATCAGGAAGAGCTAGTCTGGTCCAGATGGACAGAAGTGAGCTGGTTGTCATGGTAATGCTGTTGCATTACCATGAGCTTTTATATTTTGTTTTATCTTAGCCTTACCCAAACTTTGTCCTAACCTACCCATTACCCCAAACCTTTTCCCAAGCTTATGCGTTCTTTTTTACTTAACCACCGTTAACACCAGACTATGTAGAAACACCAGACTATGTAGCGTTTATCATATTGGATCCTCATGGAGTACAACTGCGTCACAGGAATAGCCTTCACTGTCGCATTCATGGAAGGACCTGGGTCAGAAACTTTATGCATAAAAACATTTTATTTATTTATTTGAAAGGGACAAAGAACATTAATTCACACCAGTACACAAGATACATGTGTAACTGCGCCGAAATTAGCGCACAGCTAGTTTACATTCGTAGTCCCTTTACATTTAGGACAAGACAACACAACTAGACAACAAGTCATAAAGACCACACTCACTCAAGGTACTAAAGTGCAAATTTTCTAAGGTGCAAATGTGGTTAAGGTGCATTAAGTAATTTTAAAGTGCTGCAGTTTTAAATCTAATAAATAAGATAAATTAGTATAAGACCAGTTCGTATCCACGTGTTGGTCCTCTCCTGCCGCACAGAGATGACCAAGACACTGGAGTTTGCAGAGTGCCCTCTAGTCCTAAAACATTCATACATATTTACATATTTACATTGAATAGTTACAGGAGATCGCAACAGAGATTGTAGAGTAATACATACGGTGCATGCCTAAAGTATGTATGCATGCACCGCTCAACAACAACAGTAAAATATGAGTCTGTTCAGGCAATCATTTCTCACGCTACATACATATATGTATCATGTGACATGAGGTCTGAACAGCTCTAGTGAGTGCATTGACACACAAACAGAAAAGTTTTCACAATAAAACAGAAACTTGTCTCTATAAAACAGAAACATTTCATGTGGTCTTCGGGTGCTTGTGCTTCTGAGATGAGAGGTTGAGGTTCCAACCTAGTTTGCATTCACATGCTTTTTACTTCAGAAAGTTAGGGTTTTGATGTTAACTATAAGAAATAAATGACACAGCACTTTTAACAGAGGTTAATAGACCTAACAGTGAGCTCTGACGCTAGCCTGTCCAAAAACTAACATCAAGGTTGTTAGTTTTTATTTTCTTGCTGATTTTCGACAGTCTCCACACAGCAGTGACATCAGATGCTGAGCACTGGCAGCTCCGTTTGTCCCGAGTTTCCGAATAGTTTTTTCGAGCTGCTCAAGCCTTCATTTGCATTTTTCAACTCGGAACAACATTTTTCCAAGTTCATCAGGACCACATGAACGTGGCATTATTACAACAAACAAGTGTAATCTCCTGGTCATCGGCATTTTTATAATGACAATTAAATATTGTTTTCTTCTCTAAAAGTGGTGCACCAAGCCTACCAAATACTTATATTTACTTTTGTCATTATTTGAAAGTTCGTGTCCCAGCTGTACACAATAAGAAAAACAAAAACATTTTGACCAATTAAATGTGAGAGTGAAAGCTCGACATGTTATTTTGTGGCACAACAGCCGGAGCATCAGCAGCATTGACACCGAGCAGCTAATACTGACAAACAACATGAGAGCTATAAAACACCATGAAGGAGGAAATATTGTGGGCATCTCTGCTTCTCTGTGTCCTGGGCTGAACTGGACCATCCGGCTGTATTTTATTTCCAACCCATGACACCAAAAACGCCCGGGGATAACAAACCATTTACAAACTATGCAAAACAGCAGTATTTTTTCAGCTGAAATCGTATTTACAGTTGAAAAAAGGAAAGTCCCAATTCCCCAATAAAGGCAGAGAAAGTGGGTCACGTCTGGGATTTAGTGCAATGGGCAGTTTTTAATCCAAATGGAAAAAATATGGTGGACTTTTTTTTTTTTGCAGGTGCTCGAGCTGTGTGTGTGGCAGCTGCAGAACTATCTTGCAGATAAAAAACTGTCAGCTCCAATATCTCTGAAATGAGTTTTTAAAAAAGTTAGGGGAAGTTTGTGGAGGATTTGAAATGACGGGGACAGACTGTGTGTCTACCAGAGTTGTGATAAATCGAACTAACATACTGTATACTAAAACAAGCGTGGAAGAAAGTCTCATGAACATTTCTGAATCATTTTAGGTTTATCTTGATCAATAAAGATGATGGGAAAATCTGTATAAGTTTACTAATTAGGTTACTCAATCAATAAAGACCACGAGGTTTCCTATGTTACTCAGCACAGGTGAAACTTTCTTGTGATCTCAGTGACTGTGAGCAGTTAGACAGGGGAACTCTCATTGCAGGGTTAGACAGAGACAACCATTTAAGCTCTATTTATTCACTAGGGGAAATTTACCCAATTAACCTGAACATGCATGTTTTTGAAGGTCAGAGGAAGGCAGATTAACACGGGAGAACATGCAAAATCCACCCAAAGAGATCGTGAGATGCTTTGGCTTGTGTGAAACAGTGTTCACATTAGATTGCATTTTTTTTTGTGGAGCTGTTGATAAGGTGGGACTGTTGCCTTGTCAACACGAAGCCAAGCTCAGAACACATATTTGACCTGAAATACATTGTCCACACGAAGCAGGAGTTTCAAGAACTGAAAACAAACATTTCTGAAACCAGGTCCCAGAGTGAAAAGATGGATCTGCTGGAATTGTGCTCATAATACACTGTTTTTTTTTTTGTCGTGGTAAATGTCGCTTTCTTGTGAGACTGTGTTGGACCTTTATGTGATGTTGACTGTGAAAAACTGCCATTTCAGTCCACCATAAATTAAAGAAGATATGGAAAAATATTCCACTACAATCTGAAGAATAAATCCACTTTCTGTTTGTTGCTAAGTTTATAGAATTCTTGCTATGTTAAAAAGAATTCTCTACTAAGTTTCTCTGTATTTTCAACAACTTTTCTGTGTTGTTGCTCAGTGTCAAGTCTGCTTCTAGTTTTGTGACTTTCTGTGCCACTGTCACAGCGCCTCACTCTGGTCACTTACAGGCATTATACTGGCTTCAGGCTGGTTTACTGATTAGTGTGGACGCTCACAAATCCCAAGACAACTCCATGTTTATGCACATCGTTTATAAAAGTGTCATTGTTTTGTCTTCGTGTGGACAAAGCCTAAGGCAATATTCTCCAAGTCTCATGTAAGTCTTAAGTCCTTGGCCTCAAGTCCAAGTTAAGTTCTCATAGAGGTCCAAGCCAAGTCTTAGTCTAATCAAGTCTTTCATCTAATCAAGTCTCAAATCGCCATAACAGTTTCTCCACCTTTGACAATGGACCATTTCTACCATTATGTATTTCAATAATTGACTTGTAATAAATACAGCAGCTCACATACTTGGTCAATTTTGTAGCGATGCAAATTATCTGATAAAAAAGTTCTGTCTAAGATTTGATTGTTGTAGGTGGAATTCTTTTATGTAGTTGTGTGTTTGTGAACTGTGGGCTGAAGCATGACTCACTCAAACAAGCTCTCATATCAAACCAGCTCTGCAGCGAAGAACAATCCCACTTTTTCTATTTTCATCTTTGACCTCTGACCTCCGGGCGCAGGAGTGGAGGATGCTCTGGTTAGATGTGAGTACAGCCCTGGTCACCTGCATAGTTTTTCCTCTGATGTGGACACGAAAGCACCAACAGAAATAATCATCAGTCTGAGAAAAGAGAAGGATTTCTGCTGTAGGACTGTGAAGAGAAATGACCAGAAACAACTGAATAAATCACAGTGTTTGTAAATACTATGTATGAAATATTATTTAGTATTTTATCACAGTGCATATTCGCCAACTTTAATAAAGATTCAAAAAGATGTATTGCCACATTAGCTTGGCTAGTTCCTCCATTCAATCTCATTTCACTCCTTTTCTGAAAAATCAAGAAGTGAAATCGGGAAATCGGTCAATCAGGGAACAGAGCGAGGTGTGCTGACCAAAATCAATTCGAGTTGAGATAGAAAACTGTTCTCCTTTGACCTCGAGTTAAATATTAACTTAGGCTGCATTCACAATACAAACTACTGAACCGGACTCGGTAACCAAAGTTGGAACATTGTATCTTTCTCTGAACTGGCCCAGTTCACAATACACTTTTCCTAACCCATTTGCCACGTCACCAAACACTGTGTTTGCGTGCAAAGCACGCTGTATTAGCACACCGTATTCCTAGATTAGAACAGCGCGCTTACAAAGCACTCTTGCAGACATACGTACCCTGCAGCCGCAACAGCTCACAAAACAACAGTTTTGTGTAGTTTCAATTTGTGCGAGTTCGGGTTTGGGTTGGATCCTGAGATGTAAGCACATTTCATCACTATCGGACAAAATGGCCTTTCACTTCAGAAGACGAGAGAGGAAATGCCGTAGCATCTGCTACTTTAACTTTATAACAAAATATTGGATGAACATAGACCATTTTTCTCACAGTAATGTAAGCTGCAGTGTTACTTTATGTTGTTTGGTGATTTATAGCTTTGTTATTTTTGTAAATAACGGGAAATAACAGTGATACACGGCCATGCAATTATAATAAATTATAACTGAATCAGTCACTGCTAATATTTGTCTTGTTATCGTTCTCAGACATGAGTTTGTTGTGATTCTAAGCTTCATGTGCATCTCAGCGTGGATCACGTCACTGTTCACTTTCTGGGTTTGTTTCGATCTTGGTCTGTTTGCGTTCACAAAACAAACAAACTGCTCTGCGGCTAGATTTAACCGAGCCGAGATCGACATCTCCAACTGGACCAGATTTTGACATTTTGACCAGATCAGAGTTCGTTTGTGCGTTCCCAATTAAGCAATCGAGCCAAATTATCCAGGCAAACGAACCCTGACCCGAATCAAAAATGTATTGTGAATGCAGCCTCAGAATATTACAATATTCCATTATATGATACAGTATATTATGGTATGTAATTCATAAGTTTGCCTAAAAGAAATGGCAATGTACACTGATACACATTCTACTTCCTCGATTACACTGATGTGTTCGGGCCAGAGCAGCGATTAGCTAAAGAAAAAAAGTCTCCACTTACCAAGGAGCAAACAAGCCTTTATGGAAGGTTTTCCCGAAGTGAAATGAAACAGGTGGTGCATCAGTTTAGTAACTTACTTACTTCCCTCATCAATAGCACAGTTTGTCAGAGACACAATAGAGTCTAGACACAGCACGTACTGTTTGAAATAATTGCATTAATTGCGGTCACTTATTATTTCAAAGGTCTTATGGCCTGTGGGGAAAAAATGAGCTGTGCATTTTGTGACCTGTAGTGTAGGCTGCAACAAGTTATTTTAATAAGTACAACGAATCAGTTATTGAAGTAATTGTATAGATGTTAACTGGCTTTTATTAAAGTTAAAAATACACCTAAAGCTGCAATACTCTCCAAAGAAAACGTAGATATACAACAAAATGTCAAAAGCGTACGATAAGCAGGTTTTCTCGCCTTTTTATGTAGACATGTTTTCCTTTTCTCCTTAACAAAAAGCCAAAATGTAAAATAGCCTTGAATTTTGGTTGAAGCCTTGTGTGACAGTTTCTTTAGATTTAGCCGGTAAGTTTAAGCTTCAAATGACTAAAATTGGTAAGTTTAGGACTGGGGCTTGGGGTAGGTTAAGATTTACCCGTTAAACCCAAAGAAAATGTTGCCACGTGGCTTCAGCCAAATAAAGCGTCTTTGGAGACTGTGTAGCAGCCCCAAGCATATTTTTAACTTTTCAAACTCGAAGACTGGGGTGGAAGCTGAAAAAGTCTCGGCTCGCACAGCTTGTGAAACACTAGTTTGCCTGTAAATCTACACCTACAGAACGTTCTCCAGGTGAACTCTGGAGACACAACAGCAAAATTCTCTGAAGAACCTTCATTCTCAATGATGAGACTCTATCCAGGTATTTTCTCTGGTCTTTACTGCAGCTACTTGATTCAGTAACTTCTCAGACATTCTGCAGCTACTTATTCTCATTGTAATTTTTTTTACTTAAAAAACAATTTCTCTGCCATGATCAGATTATGTTTTCGTTTGTGTGCATTAGCAGCTAAGTTAGCATAGTGCATGCTAAAAGCTGTGCATTTCATCATGATGAACAATGAAGCTCAAATGAATGAATGGATAAAATTAATAGTGATTTATGACTCCAAAAAAGTTAGAGAGTTATTTGAACTCAAAAGAATGGTTTATTTACAGAAGTACATCTGTGCACAATGGAAAGTAATACAGTCCAGTGCAGTCATGGTGGTCAGGCCCAGTCACCAAAGACAGTTCTTTCCTCTAAAGTCACCCGCTCAGTCCCAGTCCTCAGTCGTCTGTGTCACTCATCCTTAAACCCAGACCGAGAGGAGCGCCGAGGCCCCCCTGGCTCGCCACATTCATTCATTCATTACAGGGACGGTACATCCCTGCATGTCCCTGGACGGTAAAAAAAAAACATGAATTAAGTCAACAACTTAACATTATATAGCAGTGAAAATAGATACACAAAAACTTAGCCCTGTCTATAAAATATCTAGAATAGTGCTAACTATAATAAATTATCATTGATATTGATTGATATTGATGGCATCAAAGCTAACCTAGAACGGTTGCTTCCATCTGAGGACTTAAGCCACGTTTCCATTAGCCTGGGTCCCTCAGACCGGTTCACTTTGGAGTGGTTTTGGCCACTTATGTTAATGATGAGCGTTTCAACTGCAGGTCCAGGCTCATGAGGGTCTGTTACATGAGCAGCTGACGTCACTCACACATAGCACATGCTTTCTCTTGTGACACGAGGGTCACGCTGGTGTAAACTAAACTACTTCCAGTTTATCATCACTTTAAAAAAAAAAAAAACATTTCGACTTTAATTGCAAAGCTTCTGCAACTCTATGCTGCATTTAAACCTGTTTTATTGATTGCTTTGACGCAAATTATGTTGGACACAATACGCACAGATTTTTCAATTTTTCACAGTGGTTTGCCTGGCAAACAGGAAACAGCTGATGCTAATGCGCTAGCTTTTCTTTGTGATGTCTATCAGAGCGACAAATAAAGTTTTCATCACTGGAAATGTGGCGATTTTTTACGGGATCAAGTCAGCGTTTGGTGAGGAACATTATTGCATGTTTCTATCTGCTGTTTTCAAGTGAGCCCGTGTTTTCTCTTGTCCAATCATCGAGCCTAAAGGGGGGACTGCTGTGAGGTCTGCTCCAGGGTAAAAGCAGGGTCAAAAGCGTCTCGCTTTGGACCCAGTGAGGGGGATGGAATGGGTTGATTTACGCAATGGCAACAGCATAGGACCGCACCAACCTGAGCCTATGGAAATCTTAAAACACTGTACCCATTTTTGGCTTTTTACTTAAGTCCACATGTTTTGTTCAATTACCTAATGCATTCTGAGCCTCTGAGTTGTTCACCACGATGTTTTTAAAACTTTTTTCACAGCTTGCCGGTATGCTAGCAGCGGTTAGCCACAATGCTAACAACAATAGTAAACAAGTTTAGTGAATTTTGGTGAACAAACTGGACACTATTAAATGTAGACAGAAAAGTGCGAACTGATTTTTACATGAATAGATACAGTATATTACCGAGATCTTTGCTGGGGGAAATTCATTATAAGTTATTTTATTGTAAATCAGGTAAGTTAATGGTATAATCTTAATTGCTAGACACATTTTTTTGCAACTGATTCTAGCAATAAACACAATTGAAATTTTGTGATTTGAGGTTTTCAGATCTTCTGCTGCTGAGGGTGAAGTCTGTATAAACGTCCATAACTAACACATCAGCATCTGTAAATCCCAGAATTGAATGTCGAGCTAAAATTATGGTGGGCTGGGGCTGTTGCTATGGTGACAAACCAAATATTAGATTTTGTGAAAGGGATAAAGTTCTCAAAATGCTGCATGACAAGCTGAGGATCGTGAATAACTTGGCCTTGCCTGCTTCTCCGGAGATAGATAGGTTTAAGGAGAAAAGGAAAACAAATTGGGTACAGGGTTTTAAAGTGCCTTTTCCATGAACTCTGCAACACAATAGAACTCCACTGATCCGAGATTTTAATAACATGACATTTAATTTGGAATATTTGTGACTTTTTCCTCATAAATCCGAAGAACCAAACACGATTTTAGTTGTACTATTTGCCTTTTTCTGAGATGTTTTTGGCTGGCTTCATTAAGCTCTTCTTATCAAGGCAAAACGATCTGCCAGCGAAATGAATTGTTGTTATTGCAAGTACAGTTCTGTTCTTGTCGAAATAAGAAGGTTTGACTTGAAAATCGGCTTTATTGGAAGTGGCTGCAGTTAATTAAAGTTGTGAAAACATTCTTGTGTTCGCAGCTGCTGTATTTCGAGTTATTCCCTTTATTAACGCACCAGCAGGACTTGCACAAAGCGGTGTTAGCTCAATGTCAAAGATTATTAAAACAGATGGGCCACACAAGTTTACAAGAAAAACAGTTTCTAGTTGTAAAAACAATGAAGAGATAAAAATTTAACTATAAGGAATGTTTATGTTCATTCTCCTTTTGAAAATGTAATGCTTTGTGAAAACAACAAATGTGATTCAGACAATTCGATGACCTGCAAACATGAACTATGATTTAAAGTGCAGACAGTATATGGGTAGTTGTCTGCGACTCTCCGGTTAGGGTTAGAGAATACTTGGTGGTGGTCGGCGGTGGGCAGCTGCTGTGTAATGCACTTTGGAAGACATCTGTTTGTGTAAACATGCTATGAATAAATAAATAAATCACTCATTCATATGGATAAATAACTGCGTTGTGGAAAGTAAAGAATTTCACTACTGTTACCTAGCAACCACATTGTGAATAAGCACAAAATTAAACATGATCTTTATTAATAAACCTTATTAATATGTATCCCCTCCCCTAGGACTCCCTGCAAAAGAGATTCTGAATCTTAATGGGACTTTTCTGGTTAAATAAAGGTCAAACACATATACCGTATATATATATATATATAATATATATATATATATATATATATATATATATATACACACACACACTGTTTAGCTTTTTCCTGTAAGTTTAATCTTTTTTTATATATATTCCTAATTATTTATGCTTGCGTCATACTGGGAATTTGCTTAGCAACTACGTATGTTGCTATCGTGTCTTGTGAGAGTAGGCTCTGTGTACGAAATGTTTCCCAGTTTATAATCATTAGAGGTAATGATGGGTTCCAGTGGTACTTGGAGCTTATAAATGGTAAATGCTAGATAGTCTGGAGGGAAGGTGATTAAGCTTAGGATGAGGGATAGGGTAATGGGTAAGGTTAGGAAAAATCGATTCTAGCAACAGTAATAAACTCTTTAACATGGCAACCAGCTCACTTCTATCTAGCTCCAATCCTTGTAAGTTCTCACTGGAATAACCCTCTAACTTGGAATGCCATAGGGGATAGTGCCTTATTAAGGCAATGAGAATTAAGCCTGTAGTTGACCAAAGAAATTCTGGGTCAACTACAAGACATGCTTCATCCACCAATTAATCGAATAAAAAAAGGTCTGACCCAATCTGTGCTTGGAATTCATTCAAAACAACAATTTACACAGAGTATAAAGAAGACTTGGTCTCAAATCTTCAGTTGAATCACACATTTGTGTTGCTGTCAATCATAAATTCTTACTTTAAAACAAAATACTTGGTCGAAAATGTGTTCAAATAAGACCATCGATTGATTAAATGAGTAAACGACTTAAGAACTACTACCCTAATGAGAAACTTTTTTTTAAGATGTTTTCTTGCAAATTAAGTGTATTTTGGTACAACAACAGCTGAGTTTAAATGGAGAATGTTGTTATAGAGTTGCTGTATCTCACAAGGCGATGGCATCATGTTAGCGTTGAACACATAGCTACCATTAGCATTGTTGAATATAATTAGATCACTTCATCATTGGTATCTGACAATTATTTTGTTAAGTCCACATTTGCAGTTGTAGTTGTTGAGCAGTGAGTGATAAAATTGTTCTCTACAAAAATGAATGCAGTGTTCATATGTTTCCCCCACCGAGGTCTGCTAATGGTCGTTCACTCTAATGCCTAATAGTCCCACCTTTACTTACTACAGAAATGTGGGCGGGGCTAATGGGTAGGCAAAAACATACATTTTTTGCACAACAGAACTAGATGTGAAAAAAATAAATAAACGAAAATCAGGATTTACAAAATAAATACTACTTGGAGTAAATTAATGATGTAGAGAACAAGGTCAAAGATGTTATGTTGCAGAATATGTTGCCTTTAAGGTATAACAAATCATCTTTTCTTTGGAGAATGACTTGTTCATGTTACTACACGTCCTTAAGAAACACCAAGAAGCCTCAAATTACCTGTAAAGGAAAAAAAATCCATGCATCAAACAGATCCTCCTCTGTCTTTGGGGAATAACTTTTCAAATATCATCTCGGCTCTACACATTTGCTCAGCGCGTATACTTTCTTCTGCTGTCTGTGCCTCGGGCTGGAACCACCTCACACGTATGCGCATATATCTCAAGGTCTGCCTCATTCCAGCCAATTCTCTCTCCATACTCTCCCAGTGCATTATTTAACACCCGGGGAATGGTAAAATAGACAGGAAATTGCGCTTCACAGCTTTATAGCTTCATAGTTTTTTGATAAATCGTCTCTCTTGCCCTAAATCTCTGCAGTGTTCTGGCTCTCTTACATTCACTTGAGACAACTTTGGGCAGAATTTGACTTCTATCTGACAACATGAAGTGAAGTTTGGCTATTTTTTTCTTAAAGGAGCTATTATGCTAAATAGGGTTATGCAATATTCAGATTGACCTAGGTCATTACATTCAGTGGCGTAGTTGCCATAGTGACAGTTGTTATTCTCAAATGCGATGGACATCAAGGCAGAGGGTTTAGACTGGTCTCAAAGTGGTTATACATATATACAGTATACACATACATATACATATATATTTGAAATAGACCTATATCCTATTTTGAATGTACCTATTGCCATTTTTTCCTGTTACTCTCACGTCACTTGGACTCTTATTTGTCTTTCTTCTTGGAACACTTATTTTTTCAGTATAATTTTTGGCTGCTCTTCCCACGTCTGGTCACATTTTGGCTGATTAATTTGGCTCAGCTTCTGCGACGGAAGAATGTATCCACTCCATTGGTTTTTAATCTGCGTTGGATTAAGTTCCTTCTTTCGTGGAAATCTCATGTGAACCGAGAGTCATTAGAGATACAATGAGCATTTTCGTTTTGTGCGCCACATAAAGAAGCTGCATAAGAGGTTATTACCAAGAAGATTCCAGGAAATGGGCAATGTACCGGAGCTGAAGTGTAGAAATAAGCCAATACAGGGGCAAACAGGGCATAGGTGCATTCTGGAGGAGCACAGAACAGCCGCCTGCTTCATGGTCAGTGGCTGTTCTTGGACTTTTTTTTATCACAGCTTGGTCAGGGAGCAGAGGCCACTTCCACACAGCTGCCCAGAGCAGCAGTTTGGGAAAAGACTGCCGCAGGCGAGACGATGTAAGGAGAGGCTGGAAGTCAGGGGAGCACAGACCCAGGTCCTGGCTCCAGAATTACAATGTCCCATTATAAACTCCTAGATTTCTATAAATTTAAATATTAGGAGTTTAATAAAATGTCGCGAGTGTGACATGTCACAGGCTTGCCAGGTATGTGCTCTCTCAGATCCACAGTTTCGTTGTTATTACTATACAGCACGTCAACAACTTAAAATTTGAAAAAAAGGTCTCAATAACTTTGTATTCTATGAAACTGCAGAAACAGGGGGCTTATAACAGGAGCCACTTCTTCCAGAACCAAGAAATGGGCGGTCACTGTCTACAGGTATGCTAAGAGACAGTACAGGCAGTAGGCTATAGGCATATGTAAAGAGTGCAGGGTGATGTGAGGAACATCAGCTGATGAGTGACAGTCGTGTGGACATGGGTCTGAGCATTAACAACCCCAAGCACCCAAAAACATACATCTCATAAGCTGTTCGCCAGTTTTTATTTCACATCAATGTTACAAACAGCAGATAAATAAATTTGTCTGGAGATTTAATCATGATGTTAAAAATAGTTGATTTCTCCACACCTAGGAGTTGAATTTTGTCTACTCACACAAAACATGAGGTTATTTCCTCTGACAAAAGTTACACTTTATTTTATCTGTCCACAAGTTGAATGTGAGGATTTAATTAGTGAGGTGTCTGTGTCATCTGTCCACTGGAGAGAGAGCGTGCAGTGGGACAAAGGCCTTGGTCCCCACTGAGAAACACGACACAAAAACCCAATGGTAAGAAGTTTAATCAAATAGAATGAAAACAAAAAACAAAACCAAAATACTCCAGATTAAAGCAAATTGCATGTTTTTCAAGAATTTCTTGGGGGAAGACCCCAGACCCACTGCTCTTCATAGAATATATAATCATATGCAATGCATGTTTAGATGTTCCGAATTTTACTCAAGGAATTTTCTTTAATGGGTTACAAAGCAACGACTAGGTTTGTAATCATGCTGACCTGCTGTGTATTTATCAATAGGTCTATCCTCCTAATCTGAAACAAATCTTAAAATTGCTAAATTGTCAGAAAAATAACATTTTGAAAACACAGCTGCACACACACATACACCCCCATTACTTTGCCAGAATTGATGCTCAAATTTTGACAGTGGCATAGAATACTGCCTGCATTTTACTTTTTATACAAAGACAAAATAATACAAGCAGCATAAAAATCACTTAACAGAGGAAAAAAAAGATCTTTATTGACAAATATTATTTAAACCAGGTCAATACCAACACCTGTGAAAACTCACCAATACATTCATATAATCAATTATCAATATGCCATCCATACTGAAGTGTGAATACTGTTGTGTTGTATAAAATGAAAAGTGACAGTTCTTTTAAATATTTTATTTTCTTTGCTAAAAGATTTTCTTAGCAAAATGTGCTGTCTTTGCTTCTTCTTAACCTTGTATTTCAATTAAGATCCCCTCTGTGAAATTATTTTTCTTTATAAAAGAAAATAAATATATACAAATTTGAAGCAAATGTGTTAAAACTATTAACAGCTGTGGTGTTACATTAGGTCAAGTACATCTTAAGACAACAAGAAGACACTAGTTTTATTCAGTGCTAAATGCGGAGGCCATTAATCAACGTTAGACAAATACAAGACAGCCCTGAACCCAGTTGGAACAATTTATTCAGACGATAAATTTATAAAAGTTGAAGAAGTTGCCGCCGGTCTATTTGGTGACTTTCTTTTGAAACTATCCACAGTCAGTGACCTCAAATTTAGTTCAAAGTCAAACTGTTGGCAAAATTTAAGTGTGTTGCCTTTCTGGTCCAATATGTGGTACATGTTGGTCTTCAAATACATCTACTTCTCCTGAAATGTTCCACTGTAGGCCATTAGACAAGTATAAGATATCCTTAGGTCTTGTCTTTTGAAACTTTGATGAATCAGTGGTTTTGGAAACTGGGATGTAAACTGGGACTATGGTGGCGGAAAACCGATGAGTCTGTCGTAAATGAAAAGATCAGAACTTTCAAATCAGTAGCGGAGTGTGCAGCAGTTGTTCCTAAAGGGTCTATCAATAAATAAATCAATCAGTCAATCGAAAATCCGACAATCTTTAATTAATAAATAAAATCCAAAGGAAAAAAAGAGAAACCTTGAGAACCAGTGAAGGAGAGATTCTCTCTCATGAACGCACAAATTGTAAATGTGACAATGGCGTCAAGAGCCTTCATAACTTGCCCTAGTTTCTCAGACATGGTCCACTTTGGAGCTTCTTGGGTCGGGTCGCTTTCTGGAAATGCTGGTTTACTAGCCAGATTGACACCACCTGTTGTCTGCAGTCAATTTGATTTTATTCTAGCTACTAAGTGAGGTTTCGCAGGAAACAGGAAGTACTTTAAGCCTACAGCAAACAGAAGCAAAGCAATATGTTGACCAGAACCAACCCGTGTTGTAGCAGACTGTACTTGTGTCAAATATTAAATGTTAACATTGATTTTGGACATTTAAGTGAGTTTACTTGACAGAAATGGCAATGATCACTTATACACATGTTTACTTGAACTACATTCATACGTTCTGGCACAGTGATATGTTAAAAGCAAAAAACTCCTTGCCTTCTGTCGAGCAAACAAACCTCAATGGTGCGATGTCAGACGTTTTCCAGGAAGTTAAATGAAACTAGTTGATGCATCAGGTGGCTGGCTCAAGCTCCACTGTTCTACTGTAGAGACAGATTTTTTTTTTATTACTCTTATATTATTATAAGTCATATATGTGGACAGAAAATGAGTCATTAAGTTTATGTAAAAGTTACATATAAAACGTTCTGGGTCAAGGGGTTAGGGTTAACCAGTAAATAGCCCAGTCTTCAAAGAAAGCTTATACAACGAAACATCAAAATGTATGAGCACAGCTTTACATCTTTTTTTACGGAAATATGTTACAAAAAGCCAAAAGTCACACATTTTGTTGAAGCCATGTGGTGACTTTTTGGTGGGGTTTAATGGGTAAATCTTAACCTACCCCAAGCCCCAGTAATAAATTAAGTTTTGGCTTTACGTACATACTACATTGACTTAAAAAAAAAAAGGTGTGAAAATGTCCTCATCATGATTTTAACGTTTCGTTGTATATCTGCGGTTTGATCAGAGCCTGTGTTGAAATAAAGACACCACCACAATATCGACTGAACGGGATGTCTGACACAGCAAAATCTCATGGATCGGCACCAATATCTGATCCCGGTTCTGGATCAGAGCATTACTACTCTCCAGGGTCTGCTCTGACCCTGATCTAGTGCCCACAACAGGCCACTTGTAGTCCACGAAACCGACCCTCCTCCTTTAAAATGATGTACCTGATTTTGACACTGCAAAACAGGAATTAATTAATTCTGTCCCATTTGTTTCTAGCTCATCCTGGTATTAGAGGATATTTACCATGCAATCATGAAACTAGCATTTTCTGCTCAAAACAACTAGGTTAGTCACATTTTCTTACTGCACTGGCAGATTATTTTACTTGAAATAAAACATTTTTACCTCAAAATAGGCACATTTTCTTACTTTTTGAAAGGCATTTTTGGCAGTGTATCAGACCCCGAATTTTTAAAAACTTTATTATTCGAATTAGACAACATTGCAGTCTGATTTGATATAAAGTGCTGGATTTACAATAAACTGTTTTGTGGAAAAAATTAAAGGTGGGACAGCTGATTTCCACATCACAAACACAATTTTTCTTTTGAATCTGACTATTTCCTCTTATAAATCCTTTGACACGACATATATTAATTTGCAATTATGGTTAATAAAGGTCCTTTTACAAACAACAAAGTGAAACTGAGGAGGACCACCCCAGCACAGCCAATCAGAGCGCTGCATTTGGCTCCTGATTAGAACTAAAATCTTTTTTCATTCAACTCAGTTGTTATTACAAAGTGCTGCATTTATCATAAACTTTTACAGCAACAATAATAATCTTTAACCAGCTTTACTATACAGCTCATGCTCCTTAAACATCTCCTCACAGAGCCTCCCATAAAAGAAGCCATTCCCTGTGCAATTCCACACCAGATTTTACCTTTTAGTGTGACACCAGTCTGTCCATTTGTGTACACTCCCAATGTTTATCCAGTGAGCAGATTGCAGAAGAGAAGCCAGGATTTACATACTGCCATAAAAAAAAAAAAAATCTCCCTTTTCTCTAAATCTTCAATTTCAGCCTTGGCGTCAGGAGCCTATTTTTACATCCAGGCGGATTCTCATGGCGCTCTCCAGAGATTGGAAACATGCAATAGAGTTCACCAGGCCACACCAACATTATGTCGCAAGGAATAAATTAGTGTCTTTTATCGTTTGTTGTTGGGGCCGAGAATCTGGGATGCATCCATGCTTCAGAGAGTGTAAACAACTACTTAAGAATGAGCTAAGTGAAAAAATAAAATAGTTATAGCACAGACTGGCTCCTGTGGGAGAGTCGGAAACCAGCAAACAAACAACTACCAATTAATTATGCACCACTTTACAAAGCAATGGGTTTATCATTCCAGGTGCACCAGAGAAAAGAAAAAAGTGTATCTAATAAGAAATGATGAGTTACTTCTGAATGAATTATGCGAATAAAGTTGGGGTACTTGTTTTTTGGACCACAAAATCAGTAGTGATGGGCAAAGCAAAGCGCCATGGAACATTGAACCATTTGAACAATATGGGTCGTAACTCGATGTTTTTATTAAAAGATTCAAAATTAATGACTTACATACTACTGTTGTGTCTTTACAAACAAAAACACTGGAGTGGAGTAAAAAAAAATCATGGTAGTGCCTACTGTGTGATGCTGTGTCAACATTTTGTTTCTAAACTAACTGTATGTGTAAATGTATGTTTAATATATCTAAATAGTACTTAAATTTCTAACAATCAAGCTAACTGACTAACTCAAATCATTCTCAAAATCTTCTCAAATCAATCGTCTCTCACAAACCCACAATTTCTAAAAGTGGCAAAGTGTCTTTTAAACTTTTGGGCGTGGATTGAAACTCCTCGTGACGTTTTGTGATTTGTCACTAGCCCGATCAACCAAACTTAGATTCGAGCCGAAAGTCCCTAGTCAAACGTTTCAGTAAGAGCAGCGGTTCATGAACCGCAGAGGTCACGTGATCAACGTTTTGAACCAGAATTCTGAGCAGTGATTCGAAGCCCGTGCGCTTTAGTGCTTCGAAGCTGTTCATCCCAAAAAATCAGAAATCTCTTGAACAAGTTTCTACACTGTAGGCATTTTGACTTAAAAAATGTAATTAAAAACTCAAAAATTGCATATATTGTGTCTTTTCACCACCTCAAGTTAAGTTACATCCTTGAATTTTTACTTCAAAAAATCGAATCCACATTTTTAAATTTTAAAATGCAGCTGCACATTTGATAACATCTCTGTGGGAAAAATCCAACAGCAACCTCCGCTTCAGGAAACTTCAAATATACCACAAAAAACTACCATCATCAGCCATTCTTACTGCCGCTATACACATGTAGCATAGTTTTATGCCCTGGACATAAAACTGCTCATATTTCCCCCTGTTTTCTTTGTATTAAAGAATAATGCGACTGTAACTTCCATGTGAGATCTTCAATGGGCCGGCGAACACTTTGAACCCAGAACAGTCAAACTCCATGTTTCCAGAGGCGCTAAGTCCAGCCGCGATAATCAAATCCCTGTTGTTTGCTCATTTTTAAACAGTAATTTCCTGCTTCCACACAGAGCTTCATGCATTATTCAGAACTGTGGTCCTGATAAAAGGAGAGAGGTGAGAGCTCTTTTGGCTTTTACATTAGAGATCGGGCGCACAGCTGTAGACGTAATGAGTTAATTTGAACTGCCAGCTAAAAACAGGTTAGAAATGTCAGTGGGTTCTTTAAAGGAGAACTATTGTGCTTATTATAACTTATGGAAATTTACATTTTGTTCATTTTAAAATAGAAATATGAGGTTCAGTGACTTTTACCTTTTGTTTAGAAATTATATGTTTCTCTTTTTTTGTCATACACTACACTTAAAGGTGTAACTTTATGGAGGTGAATAGTATTCACCTTTAAGTAATTGTGACTATTCACTGAATAGCCAACTACACAATTCTGTGGAAATAGAAAGTTAAAAGCTTTTCCAAGGAAACATAACCAGAAGAGGCCCTCCTCTTGATCAAATCTTGATCTATTTTGCAACAAAGTCTCTGAAGGAAACGATATACAATAAATTATCAGAAACGTACGCTAAGCACGTTACAAAGCAAGTTACAAAAAGCCACAACAAAAAATAAGCCTCCTTTGGACATTTTTTTTTTTGGGGGGGGTGTAAGTTTAGGACTGGGGCTTGGGGTAAGTTAAGATTTACTCAGTAAACCCAAAGAAAAAGTCGCCATATGGCTTCATGGTTATTTTATATTTTGGCTTGTTGTAGCATATTCATGTAAAAAAATAGAAGTAACTACGTTTTCTCCAGAGACTGGGCTGCTATTTTGTGGTCATGCAAGTTAACTCAAGGCCATACCAGCATGCCAAAGCCTGATCCAGATCTCAGAAGCTAAGCAGGGTTGGGCCTGGGCAGTACTCTAATGGGAGACCGTGGAAGAACCTCAGGTGCCACAGTGAGGTGAACAGAGGAGAAACTCGTTGTGGTGTCCTTAGGCAAAACACTTCACCCACATTGCCTAGTCTGGATCCAGTGTGTTTGTGAATGGTTGGTGGTGGTCAGAGGGGCCGATGGCTCAAAATGGCAGCCTCACTTCCGTCAGTCTGCCCCAGGGCATAGTAGCTTACCACTACCCAGTATGGGATGAATGAATAATGCATAATGTGAAGCGTCTTTGGATGTCTTGAAAAGCGCTATGCAAAATCCAATGCATTATTATTGTTAAAGGGACTATACCTGATTTTTGCATCCTTAAAAATGTAACAAAAATAAATGATTTATTTTAAACTTCTTACTTCAGGTTACACACTTAGCTCAATTAGCTAATGTATTCTGAGCTGTTCATCATGATGTGTTTTAATGTTTTTTCACAGCTGTTAGCAGGGAGGTGAGTCGATATGCTAACAAAATTAGCCACAATGCTAAAAACAAAAACAGAAAAGTTGGACACAAACGTGATTTTATTCGACATAGACAGGACCTTGTGGATTAATTTCCATCTGAATAGATACATAAACAAGACATCAATGCAATGTTGCAAAAAAAAAAAAAAAAATGAGTATAGTCCCTTTAAGGTAAAAACACTGCTTTTTATTTTTTATTAAGTGCATCAAAGACATCTCAGTGACTTAACATGCTTTTAACCAAGTCTATTTTTGTCCAAGAGTTACACAGTGCATCAACTTTGTTTTGCCCACCACTCGCAATCTAAACTTGTGTGTCCTTGCAGTCCAACCCTCCTTTTACACTTTTCCATTTCTTTTAATGTAACTTGTTTGGCTTAAAGATTGAGGTTTATTAGAATAATGCACAATCAAATGAAGCACAGAGAGAGATGCTTGTAGCAGATTGTAGCTTTTTGCATCTGTTATCCTGGGAAAGGAGCAACTCGACATGTTTTTAGCGGTAGGGGAAACCAGAGCACTCGAAGAAAACCTACGCAGACCCATGGAGAACATGCAAACTCCACAAACAAAGGCCTATGTTTGAAATATGTCAAACCCAGACCCTTCTTGTGAGCCAATTTGGAGGTTTATGCCATAACATCACACGATAAACCATTCAAGAGTTTTTTGTTGCATTTCAAAAAGTTAATAGGTCTAGTCATCTGCTAAACTGACTGTTTTTCTGGCTTGAAGCATATAAATTATAGGATAAATTATACAGCATTTTACAGCAATAGTTGTAAAAATCCTTTTTGCGACCTTTAAAGTCAAACTGGAGCAAACTGCCTCAGACACAGGAGAATTTAAAGTTCATAACCCTTCCATTAAAATCTAGAAAGAACAGTAATGAACTCAATTCAAACTAAACAAGACTGTGCAAGTTTACTTACAAATCTTGTTTATTTTATTTCCTTAACAAAGTTTTATCTCAGGGCCAAAACAGTCAAGATGTCACATAAGGATCATTTAAAATCTCGACTTTCCACCTTTTCCTCGGCTCGTGTTTCCAAACGTGTCAAAATGTCACGAGGGGAGTTAAATCTATAAAAGTGAGAGATGCTGGAGGAGCAGTGTTTAGCTTCTGCTTTAAAAGTGCTTCAGAGCCCGAGGCAGGAGCAGCTCACAGAGAAGACGGCTTAAAACTAGGAAAAAGAAAAGAAAATACTCTGGCATCTCCAAGGCCCAGGCCGAGGAGAGAAAAGTTTAACTCAGAAAATCTGCAGTTTACAGACAGACGTGAGCGGAGTTTATAATAAGAGCAATGTTTTGTTGCACTGACGCTGGATTATGTTGTGCGTCTGTCAATCACTTTATCCACACTGTAAGACTCGCTGCTCCAGGATCTGAGATGGAGAAGAAAATCAGGGCTTTTCTTGTGGAACAGTAAGCCCTTATAAACATTTAAATCAAATCTAACTTTTTTTATACAGCGCTTTTCATACAAAGACAGACAACCCACTCACAACCAAATGCCTAGACACACTCAAACAACAACCACCCCAACACAAATACAAAATTTGGCTTTGCTAGAATACAATAGGCTGGGTAGAGATGAGCCAGATGGGAAAGCTCCACCAGAGGAGATATCTGCACCAGGAGCAGAGTCACCCATAGCCACAGAACAACAGCCCAGGATCCAAACAAGAGATGAGGTCAAGACCAAACCTCCAGGAGACCTCAAGACAGAGCCCAGCCGACCACCTGGTGCAGAGGCTCTTCAGAGGAAACACTGGAGATCCTAAGTGATAAAGGTTTTAAGATAAGTAAAAAGTTAAATATGAGTAAAGAAACTAAAATTTTAAATGTACAAAAAATACATTTATAAAATATATATAATTACTATTAAAACAATAAATACTAATCAAAAGCTAAGCTGAAAAAATGGGTCTTCAGCCTGCTCCTAAAAACCAGTATCTTCTCTGCAGCCCTGAGGTCCTCTGGCAGACTGTTCCGTCTTCCGTGTACGGGGGCCGTAACACTGGACGCCTCGAATGAATGTGTCCTGACTGGGAATGACTAGGAACCTGCTGCCAGAGGAGTGCAGGGTCCGCGAGGGTTCATAAGGTAAAAGCAGTTCTGAAAGATATGAAGGTTCAAGACCAGTAACATGCTAAAAAACACAGGGAGGCCATTGCAGTGATTATAAAACTGGTGTAATGTTGTCCCGCCCAATGGTCTTAGTCAGGACATGTGTTGCTGAATTTTGTAATAATTGTTAACCTGAAATAGTCTCTTTTGGAAGACCAGAAAGCATGGCATTACAGTACTCTATCTGATGATAAAAGCATGCATTAGTGTCTCTGTGTTAGCCCGAGAGAGAATGGGACGGACTCTGGTGATTTTTTTAAGATGATAAAAATCTATTTTTGTGACATTTTTAATGTGAAGAATAAAAGGCAACTCCGAGTCGAAAATAATGCCCAGGTGTCTTTCTTGTGATGAAATAAAAAAATACTTTTATTTGGGTAAAAATGTCTTTCTCTGGGTCTCAGGACTAAAACCTCAGTTTTGTCCTGGTTAAGCTGGAGAGAGTTTTCTGCCATCCAGGATTTAATGTCTAAAATGCAGTTAAAAAGAGCATCCATTGGCCTGGTGTCATCAGGAGACATGGAGATGTCAAGCTGTTTATCATCTGCATAAATATGGAAGTTGATTCCATGTCTCCTGATGACACCACCATTCAATTTCAAATTTCAATTCATCCTTTATTAGGAAGACGGAAAAAATCAGAGTCATAGTTCGTAGAAAAACTAATAATAATAAAAAGAATAGAATATTAAAAAGCAGCATACAGGCAAGAACGCCAATGCCTCCACAGCTTAGAATAAATCTCACAGAGCTTGTAGGACAAACCAGAGCTTGAGTTATCTCATTTGACAGATTAGTGACACGACAAATAAATAAATGAATAAATACCGTATGTATTGGCAACAACACATGATCTCACACCACAACCTTTAACCTAAGAAATTATTGATGATATGATTAAAAAATACAGGACCTAAAATGGAACCTTGAGGCACACCACATGTGATTTTATGAACCTGAGAGGAGAAGGTATATAAACTTATCTTAAAAGTTCTGTCTGTGAGGTAGGACGTAAACTATTTGTGGACAGTACCAGATCAGATGTTTGAGTCTGTGTAAAAGAATAGTGTGGTCTACTGTATCGAAGGCAGCGCTTAGATCCAGTAGTACCAACACTGTCACCTGTTTAGAATCATAATTTAATCTAAAATCATTTAAAATCTTTGTCAAGGCTGTCTCTGTACTGTGGTTTACCCTAAAACAAGACTGACATTCTTCAAGAATGCTTAAAAATGATAAGTTAGATACTGGTCTATAATTGTTAAAATCATTAAAATCCAAATTGCTCTTCTTTAGCAGGGGCCTCACCACTGCAGCTTTAAAAGCAGTGGGAAAGATCCCTGTCTGAAGAGAGCAATTCATCGTGTTGAAAATCTCGTACTGCTTGACATTATTTAACATTCTACAAAAACACAAACAGCTGAGGTGCAGAATACACTTAAGTAAGACACAAACAGGAAACCAAGTGGCCTCCGGTGGATAATAATTTTATTACAAATATTTACAAATATGTCAAAGCTATAGACATACACAACAATATATCAAGAAGTGTGCAAATAAATGATCCAGATGGGGTAAACTGACACTAAAAATTCCATTGTCTCTATTGGCTCTTTCAAGAATATAATAATATAATATAAATTATAAATCCACCAGTCACATATTGACAATATAATACTATAGCGTATTCCCAAAACTAAAATTTGGATTTGTTTTCTGTCTTTGCTGGATCACTTATCACCACATCCAATCTAAAGACATTATTCCAAACCCTGTATATGGACAACATATGGAGAATACTTCTGTGCACATTTGAATACAATTGTTGCTCATTTCCAGCTTGTTGCATATGAAACACAGACATTATGCATCATTTATATAACTGTCCTCAGCTGTTCTGTTTCTGCGAGCTCTCCACAAACAGGCGACGTCTCTTACCATTAGAGCCGAGCTGGAGATGGTGGAAAACACTGTATTTGCATTCTGATTTACAGCAGATAAAATGCATCAAGTAGAAACAGGAACCTCTCAAGGCAGGCCGAAATTATTACATCTCAATGTCTTGCAGTGGAATTTACATAAAACATAGAACAAAATTATAATATATTGGATTTTCATAGTGCCTGTGATAAAGCTCACAGCACTTTGCATTGCACTAATTTTTATTCATTTATCATTTTTTCAGTTTGAGGCATTCTCAACTTCACATTGATCTTTCTTTTTTTAACTGAAGACTGAACTTTTGCGCTGCTCATGTTGGAAGATGTGCAGGAGGTAGTGATGGGAGTATCAATGCTGAAGTATCGACATATCAATACTGAGTCTATACAATTTCAGTATTGATACTCATATGCAATTATCGATACTAATTTAGATATAAAAGCAAGGCATTCATTTTGGAATTATCGAGGCCATCTCTTCATTGTTTTGTGTTAAGCTCACATCAGCAGCAGTTTTTTGTTTTGTTTTTTTGTTTGTTCTTTTTTGAGACTATTTGAATTTTTTTACATTTACATTTTTTAAATGTCTCAACCTGTAAGGTTATACTGGTATTGAGTATTGGTATCGAAAGCAAAACGTGTAGTAAAACATATTGGAAGTTCAAAATTAACCAAAAACAAAACCGAAAGCAAAACCACAAAATGAATAGTGGTCGTGATCCTCACAACAAACAGCATTTGTGAGACAAATAATATGAATGAATGAAGACCGTTCCACATCCTCTGTATCCTCTGAGCAGGGCTCCGCCTCCGCTCTGTCACCGTCCAACCAAAATATGAATCAAGACTATTTTCTTCTCCGCCCGAGTCTGGCCAGGTCCGACCAAGTCAATCTCTGCCAATCAAAACGCACCAAACAGGAAAGAAAGTAAACTAAGCTTGGATTTACACAGTAAAATCACTCCGCACGTACTTTGATTTGATCAGATAACGAAAAGTTTGTAGTTTTACATAAAGTTTCTTTGATATTTGGACACAGCAGACTCTTAACTACATAATTTGTCACTGACACATGGACAGGAAACGTTATTGAGTTCGTGCTCATAACAGTTTAAAGCCGACCCTCAGCGGAGGAGGAAACACATCCTACTGTTGTGAACACATGAAACACATGAGTCGTCTGTGCCCCTGATATAGTTATTTGATCTTCAACAAGGACTTTTATTTCACAAACTCGTGTTTTTGGCCATGCTCTTCTTGAGCTCATCAAGGCTACGCAGACTGGAGCAGAGACAGTGGGCGAGGGGTCAGCGGTGACTTTCGGAGGCGGACTGGGGCGGAGCGGAGCTGCATGTAGTGGGATCCCCAAGTGAACGTGAACCAGGCCAATTTAGAGAAAGAGACCATGTTGCAACTGTGGTATCCAATCAAGCCGTGTCCAGTTCAGTTTCTATTGTATTGTGTGCAGCCTTAGTATCTAGTCTTCAGTGTCAAAATGTATTTTGTATTCTATTCTTTTTGCCTAAAAATTCTAACTTGATCTAATGTTAAAATGTTTTTGTGCATCCCCAAATAAAAACAGTGGCTTGTTGCACACCTAATTGCATTCCTATTGTGAATCATTCATCCATAACTCATTCAAACGCAAAAAAAAAAAAAAAAACATCATTCCAATTATCAAAATAGGAAGTTTAGTATGGGCAGCACCTGCTTTACCCCAATGACTAATCAGCATAATAATTGAATTCCTTCTAAAAACGTACAAAGTCATTATCAGGCACCACCGGATGTTTTTTCCTCCCGTTTAATCAAGAAACACATTAATCACCGCAGTAATTATACAACTCGAGGCCCCTACCTGCTTTCCTCATCGTGGTCATTTTTTTATATATTTATTTTTGTGCTTTTCGAGTTCCACTTTCTCGCTAATTCTACATACGTATTGTGCCACATAATAAACCATTCATATCCAGCTATGCCCCAGACACGCAATTATGCTTTTAGCGCAGTCCTGAGTGTTTACAAAGCAATTACACGCTGACCTTTTTATTTGTGAATACCCAACAGCCGCCATGCAAGGAAAAGCTGAAGATAATATATATATTTTTGCATTGTAATTACAGTGTTTTGCTGCAGTGCCATTCTTCCCCCTGGAGAGAATAGCGGCTATAGAGTTTTTAAATGTGTGCTTTGGTAATAGGGTCACTCTTAACGTTGTCATTATCGTCATGGCACCCGACTCGAGCTAATCGCTGCTCACCTGGAAGACAAAGGACCCGCGGGAAACCAAGGATATGAGAGAGGAAGGTGATTATTTTATTGTAAGAGGAGCCGGGACCGCTTCCTGTCCGGATAATTAAGCGAAAGTGAGATGGAGAGATAGAGAGAGAAGATGAAATATGCACAGTTACAGCAGAACAAAGAGATGTATAAGGTGCTTCCGTGAAAAGCCTTGAGGGAATGTTGAAGATGAGTTTTGGTTCCCTTTTTATGAGACCGACAGCCCACCACCTCTGTGAAGTTTTTTGGTTACTGGATATTCGACATATTTGATGATTTCACTCACAATGGCCGCGAGATGTGATGATTCCAAACATAATGACACATTCCAAACATATAGTGCACTATTCGGGGGTCATTCCATTTTGTAGTGGTGTCTGAATGTCCAGCAGGTCAAAACAATGCATCTGGAAAAGTAGTGAATTGTACCACAATTCTAGTCTTTTTTTTTAAGTCTTTTTTAAACTATCATGTTTGATTGCAAGTTTTCTTTTTCCCCTGCTGTTCTTAAAATGCGTGTTGCAACACTGGAATTTCTCCATTGTGGGACAAATAAAGGATATCTTATCCTATCTTATGGTGCGTTCCAGTGGTACTCGGAACTCGGAAGATCCGAGCTCCGACTTGTAATTTCTCACTGGAACAGCCTTCCAACTCGGATTTCCTACTCGGATACTCGGAGAGAATTTCAGCGTCCGAGGTAGAAAATCGAACCCTGCGTTTTGAGAAAGATAAACCTCCAACAGCTTCACTACTGATCGTGCCTGTGTAATTTTGTCTTTAGTTTGTCTCTACAGTTCACTCGCCTCTGTGACTTTGCTCCTGCGCTGCTTATGCACGTCTGCCATTATAAACCTGCTGTTATGTGCTGCAATGCTAATATTGCTAACGGCTACACAGACCTAATGTAAACAAAAGCACAAATTCACTCTCTTGCGATGTTTTACAAACTGTAAATGTAATGGCAATGTCTGAGTTGATAAACTGACATAAAGAAATCTGTATTTTGGCTGTTCTGGGCTGTTTCAAAGCTATTTATTACTTGATTGGCTCATATTGTAAAAGTAATCTGACTTAACCAATGGAACACACAACACTCGGAGAAAGCATTACTCCGAGTTCCAACCTCCGAGGACGACTGGAACGCACCATCAGCCCTAAAGATGCTAATATTAGCTGCTTAATTTAATTTGAGTTGTAAAAAATTATTATCCAGTCTGTTTGCAGTTAAATGTTTTGTCCAAGCTAAACCAGATATGTATTATTATATAGTAGCCTATAAATATGACTTGACCAGTATTTATTACAAAAGTTATTTTTTATCAGACTTTTGCTGACTCAAGGGGGAGAATAACGTGACCTAGCTGAAAGTATAGCTCTTTGTGTCCGAAAGACCAGATGAATGAGTCACTGACCAGTCACTGAACAGGGCAGGACTGTGTAGTGATTGAGTGGACAGGATAGGGGAGGAGTGTGGACGTTCGGGATGTGATGTGGGTTAGCTTGAAATATTGGTAAATGTTCCGGTTGTTTTTAAGGGACCGTCAACAAATTACCGTTTCTGAATAAAACAAATGTTCTTTGGTTTCCTCGACAGCTTTTTTGTTGTGTCAACTGTTGATCTCAAATCAATATAAAAGAGGTAATTATGACAAGAACCATCGATACACAACCTCTCATTTATATAAAAAAAAAAGTGTTTTCAGTGTTTTATTGAAAATTTTTATGCAATTATATATACTTTATCTTTAATAGTATGGAGGTTTTGTGAAATATTGATCCCAAATCAGTTCAAAATAATTCTTGTAATGGCAAGCACAAGTACAGCAATAAAATATTTTCATATGAAAGATTAATATTTTTTCAATAGTCTTAAAAATACAGTATTTCTTTAATTATTCTAGGTTTGTAGAATATTAATCCAAAATCAAATCAAAATAAATCTAAGTAATGATAAGCATAGGGTTAGGTTAGTTGTGATGAGGCAGCTCCATTAAAAGCTCAACATTATTCATAGAAATGTATGCCTAATGTTTGCCCTGATCATTGTAGCCTTGGATTAAAATCATTGTTTGTTTGTCGAAATGTCAGGGCACTGCTAATGATGGTTTTGCTTTATATTGTGCATTCATGACCTTTTTTTAAATCCGCGTGTCAACTGTGGACCTTTCTCCGCCTCCTCTCGCCTCACTTGGCGGTAAAATCACAATTGGACTTAACTTTATCCCCCTTCCTCCCACTCTCCCTCCATCTCTCCATCTCTGCCTCCTGCACCTATAACGAATGTTCATCATTAGCGACATTCACACACATCACAGGGCAGTACTTCGTTAACCGCGGAGATTTGCTGTTGGTTTATCTGTGGGGCATCTCCCGCTCCTGCTTCGTCGACATGTGGACATTTTACCCTCAGATGATGAAGGACACTACCTGCTATCACACCAAACCATTAAAATCTTGTTTGAATCCATTGCGTTGAAGCACATTGTTATGAAAGCCCTGCACACTTGGTCTGGTGGTAATGAGCAGAGGTGAGCCCAAGTTTTTAAATTGATTTGACTGTGCAGAACATCATTAAAGCTGGACAAGATTGATAAAAATGTATATCCTGATCATTTTTTGTTCCAACTTGAGTATGAAATTTGGATGATATTACAAAAGAAACTCTTTAAATATATATTAGTTGAAGCTTAATGATGTGAAGAATAGCGGTGTAGTCGACTTAAAGATAAGAGTTCATATTTTCACACTGCAAAACAATGTGTCCATAAGGATTTATTATAAAATCTGGATATTGCTTGGCTAACCCAATCACATTTGCCGCAGAGGACAGTCCATTGATGCATTTTTCTCATTGGTAACGCAACAAATAAATACATAAATTGTCCATGTTGTCCAAATGGAAATGCAGGAGCGAAAATGGCGATGATGATTCGACAAAATAAATAGAAATCATGGTGGTGGTTATGACTATAAAAATAACAAATTAGCGCTTGATGGTGACGAGGGGAAATGGGTATGGTGATACTAGCATAAAAAATACTTAGAATATGGTGATGAACATTACTATTTTTGTTTCTTTTTACACCGTTGCCCTATTTTGTAACACACACACACACATGCATTTTTGATAGTGTTATACTGCTTTTCCACTGCCTTATGCTGCCTTCAGACTGGACAGTGCTTAAGCGTCCAGTTTCGCTCGTTGAAGCAAATTTTCTCGAAGCTGCCGCCCCAAAAGGCTTTGTTTTGCACGTAGGCAGATCAGGTTGTGAGAGAGAATGAGGTAGGGTGAGAGATAGAGGCTTGCTGCCTCTATAAAATGTAGCTTTACCTGTTCTCCTTCGCCAGGCAGTTCATATACTCCATTGCTACGTCATACCACAGTGATTTAAACACAACGAGCATTTGTAATAGATCCATATGAGCGCATTGTCAGTCTGTCAGTCCGTGTCACCAGATTTTCAGACTGATCAAGCCTTTTTTTTGCCCAACTCTGGCGTCGACGCTTGATGAGGCAGCCATAGCATCTGCAGCATATTTTGGCGTCTACTACGCAGTTTCAACAGATTGGACCGCAAATTCGCTGGACGACTCAAGACGCAGATTCAAATTGACTTAAGATGTAAAGTGGACGCTTTGGACGCTCCGACGCTGTCTGGTCTGAACGCAGCATTAGTCTTTTTGTCTGTTACTTGTGTTTAGTGGTGCTATTGTGTTTTTATTTGTAAGCTCACTAGGGCTTGGTGGTCCAAATACTGTGCTTTCTGCACTATGAAGCACACCTGAATATAAACTGCATTGACTAGATTTAAAAAATGGATTTATGAAAGTACATAGATTGGCCGGACATGTTTATTGTAAGTCAGTGAAAGTCAATGAGAGTCTATACCTTTCCTTTAGATGCTCCAGTTTTCCCATCACTAAAATATACAATAAGCTTCTCTCCACCTTCAATGTCAGCTGGTCTTTCCTGGTGAAGTAAATGTCAATAGCGGGATTATGTGTTTATCAGCACTGGGGATGCACACACAACTGGATAGCAGGAAGAGCCAAAGCAGACTGACACAAGATGTAATAGCAACTGTTGTCCACAAACTACAAGAGTTTATCACTGTGCAAAAGTTATGCTGCTACTGTAAATCAACATTTGTGAATGAAACTTGTCTTTACGACTCGTACGTTATATTCAGGTGAGTGAAAGAACACATATAGAAACACTGTCTCAAGCTTCAGAAGCCAGATGTCCGTCATACCGGTTCATACCTGATCCAAACCACTAACTCTGCAGTCCAGTTTTGTTGTTTTTATCAAAGAAGTTTCCCCAGCCAACTAGATGGACAGAGTATCTTTCTGCAACTGACATGCGCAGTAGAGCGGAAAGTGACTTTGACCAATAATCCCTCTACAAAACAATTTAAAAGAAAAGAAACACACTGGAAAAAACATGAAAACTAGAAAAAAAAAAAAGCAGACATTAAACATACTGTGGTTAAATATTAGACTACAAAACGAATTTAAAGCTACACAGAAAGATTTCCGCATTGAGTCTTTTTAATTAGAATGCAGCATATAGACATACATTATAACTATCACGCTGGGTGTTAGCTGTTCTAAAGATGAAAGTGATCTATTCAAAGGAATTGTATTATTGAAATGTTAATGTATGTGGCAGTGACGCTATTTTGAATATCTCTGGTCGAACTCAGCCAAATGAGCCAGTGTTTTTCCTGTTCTTTCAAAGCGCAGTGGTCTATAAGTCTTTACAGTGACATGATTGGCCCAAAGCCTCAACAGAAGGTCATATATATTTTCCTGCTCACAGATATCGTGCTGCTGCAGATGTCGGGTGGCATTATGTTTGAATGTGATCCTCTCATTTGTCAGTGAGAGGACAAGACCTTGGGTATGGAAATGAGTGTCTCAGTGCCGACTACAGAGGCCGACTGCTCCATGGAGACAGAGACTGGAAGTACTGTCAGCTCCAGGGTTTGCCCACGCACAGCTCTGAACTTGTGTAATTCACATTTATATTCATCAACAAAACCATTTCTAATAGTTTTCTATATCCCACAAAGAAGCACTGTTTCACAACGTGGTCGGCAAGAGACATTCTACTATTAAAACCTTATTCCGGAGTAATTTAAAGGGCCGTCCCCTTTGATGAATTCCTTTTTATTCAGTATCTGAAAAAAATATAAATAAATATGATCACCTGGAAATGCTAAAGATAAAAATATGATTGTGTCCCTCTTATTTAGAGTCAAAACAGCCATTCTGAGATTAATCAGACTGAAAAACAAACAAACAAAATTTAATAGACTGAGTAATTTTAGTTCCCTAAAACTATTTTTTTACCACAATTACCTTCGAATTTGCAGAGGAATAGTCAAAACCAAAATAGCTAAATCTAGTGTCATTAGGTCCAGCTGTCATCACCAGCTACTGTATACCTTCTTATATTTACCAAATATTTTTATCGGAAATTAATTCTGTTTTTCTTTGTATGGAGAAGTTTTCACTGATCAGAGCCTTTATCATCAGAAGCTAAAATACGGTTGCAGCTTACAAAAACTCTAACCATTTGCAGTGCTCCAAAGGATTGTCACACATTACTGAAAACATTGTTTTTTAGTTAGGAAAGCAAAAAAGAAGTATGTTCTGTATCAGCATAATCCTGAGCTGATCAAACCAGACTGGAATGAAAATCAGCTCACCAAATCCCATACCATAAAGGCTTTTGTCCTCTTCAGGTGGAGAGTCCTGCCTCAAAGAAGTTAAGTATCTCAGGTCTTGTTCAGAGTGAGGGAATGAGCGCGGGATCGGTACAGAGTCAGCAGAGATGATGTGCTGTATCCCCATTTTGAAGAAAGCTACTTCAAATAATGTACCAATGCATAATACTGTGGATTAATATTAAAAGCATTATTTAGTTATGTCAATGAAAAGATCATTTTATAATCGTTTCCATGTCAAAACATTGCCTTTAAACATGTAAAATGTAGGCAAATGAGAAAATTGTACTTGCAATTCTACCTTTCTTTTAAATTTGCAGGTAAGTGGTTGCATTCCCCTTGGAGTCCACCTACCCTGGTTGGGAGACCCTGGTTTATGTGAGCAAAATTCAGTTAAACAAGTCATAATTGAAAGATTATACTTTGAAATCTTCTCGCGACCCCCGGATTTTGCTCCGACCCCCACTTTGGGAATTACTGCCTTCGAGATAAGGCTGTCAATAAAATTACTGAAAAGCAAAGTCACTCGGAACTCAGAATAAAGCCAACGTTGATGCATCCTAGATGCCTCCCTGGTGAGGTTTTCCGGGCATGTCCCACTGGGTGGAGGCCTCAGGGAAGTCCCAGAACACGATGACGTTACTATGGCTCTGGACTGACCTGGAACACCTCAGAATTCTAGAGGAAGTGTGTGTGGGAAAGAAAAGTCTGGACCCTTGCTTAGTCTGCTGCTCTTGTGATTTGACTCAGGATAAAAACTAGATTTCTTGGCTTCTCCCTTGTGTGTCCCTTCAACCTCTCAGAGTCATTCCAGACTCGTCCAGAAAGTTTCAGCTCTACAATGCAAACTAAGGGTCTCATGGGTGTGTTGCTTCAGTCAATACTACTGCTCTGACTCTGAAAATTTGTCACTGAAAAAAAGTTCTGTCTAGCATTGAGGACATTCAAGACCAAATTTAACATACATAACATACACATCACACACTTTTCACTTTGGGAATTTGTGGATTTTTGCCAAGATAGACCAAGTTATTTCTTTATATCTTCTAACTTTATTTTATGACTCACCCAGAGAAAAGAGCAACAAGGTTTATGGACCTTAACATCATAGGTTTGCTGACTATTGACCATTAAGATCTCGACCTAACAGTTAAGGAAATCATTGTAAACATGCATCCCTAATGAGAAATGTATGTAACAATCCCATCACAACACCATACACCTTCCCACCTGCCATACAGCTGCAGTTTATAGATAGTCTCAAAACCAATTAGATTTTGAATTCTTTCACATTTGTGCTTGTCTTGCATCTGTTATCTCTGTGATCTTTGCCCGCGCACCACACCACGCTCTCCGTCCGCCCAAAGCTTTCATCCCTATGTCGTTTTTTCTCCCATTTCTTTCAATTGTTGTGGGTTGCTGTGTGTGCAGTGCTAGATAAGCTCGTTCAAAGTCCTCCTCTGCTTTCTAATGAAGTCAGGCATCAAACCGCCCGCAAAAAGTCCACGCAAATCAGAGAGCCAGTTTCGTCTAACAGGAAATGTGTGGTCATTATCAAGCGCTGTGAGGATAAAAGATTGTTTTTATTTTACAAAGAACAAACCGCCAAAGATTTTAGTGTTTTGAAGAGGAAATGCTGCCTTCATATTCGCAGCAGAAGATGAGACAACATATTTGTGGAAAATCGACAACCAGGTAAAATTCTTACTGTTTGTAGGATTAGAGTAAGCTGGACAGTGTTACGACAAGTTGAAACAAACTCTGGGGTTTTAACCAAAATCAACACCTCAAGATCTTACTGAGTGTTAACATGAATTCTCTACATGCATAATAGAACTTCTGTGTGCTAACACCTAAAACCTAGAAAATCCATTCTATGCATGGTATTGGAGTTTTGCAGAATATGGATTATTTTTGCACATTGGAACTTACAAATGATCAAAAACAAAAGAAAGCCAGGCCATTTCAGTGGACTGAAGGACCACCATTTTGACGGAAAAAGTGGATTTGTGCAACTAAAAGTGAGTCAAGCTTGTTCATTAAGCTACTACAGATGTACTGATTAGTATTTTATCACGTACTAAAGGTTCATTAGACGGACACTACATGTTTAAGTGGTCCGTATGAGTAAACTTTATATGTAAAGGGCTTTATAGGTAAATATATTTCACACAAACATAATCAGGGAAAAGTTTTAGGACAGTGAAAAGGGAATCAGATGTGAAGATTGGCAGATTCAGAGTTTGATTTCTGCTTCTAAACTTGTAAAAAGCAAGTTGTTTATTTATTTATTTATTTATTCACATAGTGCTGCATTTATTCCTTTTTGTGGAAGACCCTAAGTTTACTAATTTACAACTAGAAAAGTTAGCTACCCAAACTTTAAGTTCTGAGGCTTGCTGTTGGCAAAGATTAAAACTAAGATTCTTGTTTCTATTCATAAATAATAGCACAACTTACATCCACCATAGAAATGAACTGGGACAAGAAAAAGACAGGACAGACCACATAATTTATTTTTTATAAGTTTTCCACCTTTCAAGACACTCAAAGCACTTTCAATCAAGGAAGCTCTCACTCAAGTGGGTTAAGTGCTTTGCTCAAGGACACAACAACAGTTTACTGATATGTTCCAGCTGTTCCCCATCCAAAAGTACTAACCGGGCTCTGTCTTGCTTAGCTCCTGAGCTCAAACGGGATCAGGCTTTGACAAACAAATCACAAGTGCAGGTAAATATAGTGTGCGCTTGTCAAAATGGGTTGTTTGTTATCGCCAACACTCGACTTGCTCTTGTCGAGGTGAAATTCCTGATAAAAGGTTTTGAAACGTAATTAGTTTTTCCTTGGAGCTCATTTTACTGACTGGCAGCGGTGTTTAGTCAAAAGCCATAAACATGTCCATGCGCAACAAGTTTGAACTGCCATTAGTCTGGATCTGTGAAAGCACCTGTCATAGCTCATGCCGCGGTGTGAGTGCTTTTTCAGTCTTCACAATTAGGACCACGACAGAAGCACTCCACGCCTCTGCTCTAAGTGTCTACGTGTTTGTGAGGGCAGAGGGGGAAAAAAAAAGGCTAAAATGGAGGAGAGGAGCTGACGTTTGGGCAGATCGGTGGACAGGTCGTAATTACGGCTTTTGGACTTTGTTGTGAAGTGCCTCGGATGAAAAAGTGAGCCGGGGAAAAACAAAGCAAGTGTTCAAGCCCTATGTTTATGTTGTTTGTGATAAAAGATGGGTCTGTGTTAGTGCATGAGGCAACGCAGGTGAGCAGGGAAACATTGTGAATACAAACATACTATCTATTTGAAACTTCCCTGGTAGCCTACTGACATAAATGTGAAAAAAAAATAAACATGTTCCTTCTCTTATCTATTGTCATGAGCTTTGGTAAATATACGTTCTCTCATCTAAAGTCAAATTTATTTGTATTGCACAATTCATACACAAAGCAATTCAAAGTGCTTTACAAGGCAGGAAAAGATGCATCAAAATTTCAATACAAAACAAAACAACTTTATTAAAAAATATATATAATCATAATAACATTTATTTAAAAGAAATGAAGGTGCAGACAAAGCATTTTTAGTCCAATGCACAATCAGAAAGAAATGTTTTGAGCCTAAATTTAAACATTGTCACAGTCGAGGCCTGTTTTACATCTTCAGGAAGACTGTTCCAGATCTGAGCTGCAGAAAATTGAAATGCCGATTCCCCATGTTTAGTCCTGACTCTGGTCTATGTTTAGTCCTGACTCTGGTCTATGTTTAGTCCTGACTCTGGTCCATGTTTAGTCCTGACTCTGGTCCATGTTTAGTCCTGACTCTGGTCCATGTTTAGTCCTGACTCTGGTCCATGTTTAGTCCTGACTCTGGTTCATGTTTAGTCCTATTCTGGTCCACGTTTAGTCCTGACTCTGGTCCATGTTTAGTCCTGACTGTCCAGTTAGTCCTGACTCTGGTCCATGTTTAGTCCTGACTCTGGTCCAATTTACGCTGGATTTACACAGACTGCGAGGCGGGTGCGGGTCGGACACGTGGGGTTTCTTGCTAAGTGCCTGTTACACCAGATTTCGTTCAAGCCACGTGGAGTCACGTAGATTCCCGGAGAACGCTCGTATAATGAATTGAAAGCCGCACCAGACCGCTGCGGTCTCCGGGAAAAATAGACTTCATGCGGATTCTTTCCGCAGAGTCGCGCGACTCTCGCATCGCAGTCGGAGCACGGTGTAAATCAACGCATTGGTTTTAAGCACTTTCTAAGTTCTGCGTGACTTGCGCGAGTCACGACTCGCATCCAAGTTGCACTTAGTGTAAATCCACTGTTAGTCCTGACTCCATTCCTACTCTCACTTGTTCATGAACGTTGGTAATGTTGTTCTTTCTGCTCTTGAGCTTTGCAAATCTATTTAAAAAGTATGTTGTATTTTAAATAAAAAAAAATAAAATAAATTAAAAAAAATATTGTACCATAATTTTCTACAAAACAAACAAAGCTAAATCTGTACTGGAGAGAAACTGACAATTAAGCTATTTTATTGGGGAAAAAAAAATAAGTCGTGCCTAAGTAACATGGCGTCAAAAACCACTAAAATGCAAAGATAATTTACACACAACTGCACATTTACTTGGAGCTTAAACAATCATTTACAAATTGATGTTAGAATTATCTCTTTTTATTGTCATACCTCTGGAAAACCTCATCAAAACAGAAAGATGAAAACGTAAATATTTAGTGAAATCTTAAATATAATCATATTCAATGTTTTATCAAAAATTGTAGTGTAATTTGTCTACTTTCACTTTCAGTCCGATCAATAATGATTTCAATAGTGACTAAAATGATATGGCCATTTGATTCTTTCCATAAAAGTACAGCTCTAGTCATATCTGCAATGACAGTAGCAGAACTTTTCTACAAACTTGCTGCACACTGTTTAATCCAGAGCCATTCGATACTCACTCAAAACAAATCCGACTCTCTTAAAGGCTGAGAGAGCAGTAACAAATGTGACGACACTCAGGATTTGGGTGGAAACTTTGTGCTATTAAAATCGGATTCCTTCAGTCTTGCAAAAGCATTTATCGTTGGCCCCTGTCCTCCCGGAACCTCACTTTTCAGACCATAAATCACATTGTTCTGCCTCTTTTCTCCTAAATTTCATCATGCGCTCATTCCTTAGTCCCTCGTCTGGCCCAATCGATTTGCCGCTCCGAAGAACACGCGATTACTTTTCACTGCCCACCATCTCCTCCGGCCTAATTATTCTGAGTTTGCTCCTGTCACTTCTTGTTGGAAAGGACCTTTTATAAGAGTCTTTGCCATTGCGAGACGTGGGATTTGATTTGTTGCGCATCGAGTTTAGTCACTTTGATGTGTGGGGATTGTACGATATGGGACAGGCATAATTGATTTTCATTAGATTTGTGTGAAATGAAATGCCATATTTTAGCCGTCTTCTTGAATAGCCTGCTAAAAGACAAAACAAATGCTATCAATGCTTTCTGTGAGATTGTAGTTTAGCATATTTTAGCTTAACCAAATAATTGATAGTTGGATGGGTCAAAAGCTGCACCAAAGGCCTCTCACATCACTGCTAATCACACAGGTTGAAGAAACTATATGACTATATTCACATATAAGAGTGAAGTGTTTTACCCAAGACACAACAAGTGTGCATAGATACTGTCGACAGGGGAACTGTCCCATGCATTACCCATGTCATGCTTGGAAAGCAAAACTTTTTACTTCTTTTAAGACATTTTCTGGCATCTTAATTACACAAATGATGCTCCAGCTAGAACAAATTCATCAGTGTAAACTACGAGCACAAAGAGTCAGGTTCTCACATGGAAAGACGTCCAGAGCTGAGGCTGCGTCAGGTCAGCTCCTCCAGTGTGATCCAAGCTGCCTTAAGTTTTCTAAGAGCTTCTTTGCTGTTGTCTGTAAATGCTGTGATTTGACACGGTACCCAAACGATTGAGAGCGAAGCACGCCGTATTAGCACACCATCGGCCTGGACAAGGACCAGTTTGCAAAACAACAGTTTTATGTAGTTTTATTGTGTGCGAGTTAGAGTTTGGGTCAAGCAAATTTTTATTGTTAAAATTTATCTCATCATGAAAAAAGCTGAACTGCGCTAGTGGCTCACAAAGGTTCTTCACCCCAAAGTAAACCTCACGGCTTCAGGAGGAGAGCAATGCCTCTCAGCTTCTCCCACACAAGGACTTGATCATGAACTTTGTTAAATGTATTACTCTCACCTATGGTCATGAACTCTGGTAAATGTATGTTCTACTCACACAGCACACAACGATGGCAGAGTAGATAGCGCTCTCCTCACAGCAGAAGTTCACGAGTTTGACTCCTGCACGGCCCGGGCCTTTCTGTTCCTCCCCGTGTCTGGGTGGTTTCCTCTGAGCACTCCATTTCCCCACCAACCAATAACATGCAGGTTAGGGAACACTTGGCGTTGGCTGCTGAGGGGGGTTACTGTGTGAAGCACTGACATCTGTCTGTGTAAATGTGCTATAGAAATAAAATCATTCATTCCTTCCCTCACCTATGGTCTTCTTTCTAGTTTGTACAGTTTATGTGCGCTTAATAGTGTAAAAAGAAAGGGTAAAGAAAAACTGAAACTGACACCATAAATGTCTCAGTTACACTCATTTAAACACATTTTCTTTCATACTAGAATATTAACTGTCAAAAAAGATTCTGACAAAAATACGCATTTGAATATTTTGTTTTCTCAAATGGAAAAAAATAGTCATTTGAGTCACAGTTTTGGAGCATTAAGCACTTAAATCCAATCAAAATTCACATGGTCAAGTGGGTTTGAAAAGCGGTCGCTCCATTTTCATTTCCAAAAACATTATTTATCTGCATATTTTACAAAGGACATCGGAGGTAAACCGTAGCGTCCTCCACTGCTGTCCCTGTCTTTTTTCCCATCAGGCTTTGCTCCCGCTGCACTGGGAGCTCAGGACTATTATGTGCCAGTGTCTGAGGCCCCCGGCGGACCGCGAGGGTTAATTGGTTCTTGGCCCCAAAGTAAACCTCAAGGCTCCAGGACAAGAGCAGTGCTTTTGGGCCTCAGCTTCTTCCACACAAGGACTTTGTATTGTCAAACACGCATTCAAACGATTGCTTTGGCCTGCTTTGCCCTCAACCTTGACGCAACAATATGGCCTGTTTTTCTATAAGTGCACATAAACACACTGGATTAACCACAGTGTTGGTGCAGATGTTAAACACTGTATGTATGAAGTGATTTAATTAGTTTGCTATATGCTGATGGTAAATTATTGTCTTGTCTATAGTGTCCTTGAGTGTCATTATTATTACTATTGCTGCTGTCACTATTATTAATCACGCCCAGCTTGTAAATATTAACTATTCAAAACAGAGCAGTCATTTATGTTGGCCATATTCAAATCTAGACAAGTGGCAAAGGCACTTTAATGATTGGTGGCAAGCACATTTATATAAAATTTAAGCTATTTTAGTGTAGTAGTACTTGAGACCAATCATCAATCTTGAGACCGCATTTTTAAAGTCTCGGTCTTGTCTCTTGGACTCAAGAACATTTGGACTTGGTCTAGTCTTGGTCTCGAGGGTGGTTGGAATTGGTCTTGTCTTGGAATTAGTCTTGTCTTGGATCACATTTCATTACCACCACCCTCTTCTAAACTTGCACCAGGAGAACAGTGACCTGTCCAGGCACAGTTTGTAATAAGCCCTGCACAATAAGATTATGTACACAAAGTTGTATAAATGACAAAGATGGTCTTCATTTGGTCTCGATGGACTGGTTTCTGCCCTCAAGTGGTCTTGGTCTGGTCTCAATTTTTAGACACTGTGGTCTCGGAAAGGTCTTAGTCTCGATTTTGTGGTCTTCATGATTACACTAGGCTATTTCATCTATTATAGCCTTAATTTATTGTGCTAGTTATTTTATTAAGAATACAAAGTGCTGAATTGTTCATCCACTAATAGTGCAAAACACATTTTCCACAACCAAGTCAATCAAACAAAGATGACCCCTATTTTAAAAAAATGTGCCCTGATTAAAACAAGTTGAGGGACGCTTTTGGGTACCGGGGAACATTTGTCCAGGTCCAGTGCAATCAGATTCAAATCAATGAATGGATGGGTTTATACGGAACATTTTCACAGACAAATGTCTAAACACCTGGTGCCTCAACCTCCAACCACCATCAAGCGTTCCCTAACCTGCATGTTACTGGTTGGTGAGAAAACCAGAGTGCTCGAAGAAAACCATCCAGACACAGGGAGGAACACGTAAACTCCACACGGAAAGGGCCGTGCAGGAGTAGAGCCTGCAACCTTCTCTACCACCGTGCATTGGTGATTTTTTTGCCAACTATTATAACATGTAAACAAATTATACTGTATATCATGTGTTTTTACTGTGAGTGGAGCCACCTTTCCACATATCTTACCTCACTTTGCCCTCTGCAACACCTGCTTGTTTCCAAGTATGGCATTGGAATAATTTTGAAGCCATACCATGAACTATTCTACTATCCATCATATGTTTTTAAAACCGGTAGCCCTAATAAGTTAGGCCTCAGGGGTCAGAGAGTTAGGATGCAAAGAGAGAAACCTTAACCCTAACATGCTTTTGTTATCCATGCATCAACTACACATTATGTACAGCAGGGGTCAAGATAGAATTTCTACATCTTTCAATTATAGATTTTGATTCTTGTTTGGTGATCTACCAAATGAAATTATTAATTGAATTGAACGGGTTAGCTAACACAGTGTTTTTCAACCTTTCTTTAGTCCTGGCACACCATTTTAGTTGAGAATTTTCTTTGGCACACCTGATTCTAAACCTCAAGTTAGAATCAGGTGTGCCAAGTTAAAGGGACCTATTCTGTCAAACTCACTTTATTTTAACCTTGTTATATCGGCCTTACTTCATCATTAGTTCACTCAAAGTTATATTTGAATTGATTCCTGCATGTTGGAGTAATCTTGTATTGTGCTTCAGCTGGAGCTCAAGTGCTCAGAAATCCTTGTTCTCACCTACCACCTATCCCCTCCCACTTGTCTGTATTTACTTGTTATAATTCAAAACATTAATACTCAAAGTGAAGCTTATATGGTTCAAAACTGTTCCATGGTGGTTCAGTCACTTTCCAACAATAAAAAACAGTTTTTAAAAAATCGTATCTTTTTACAGTTACATTTTAAAATGAAGAGGCGGGGCTTATCTGTTCTGCAGTTTTGAACAGGAAGTCAATGGAGCTGTTTCTATTTTTAAGTTGTTTTAGATCAACTTTGTGCTTTACAATGAACAAAAGGTAAATTACTGATCTGTATATGTTCTAATTTCTTACTAAATATTTAAAAAACACACAATAGGACCCCTTTAAGTTGTACCCAGTTTTTATAGTCTCAAATTGTAAACAGAGCTCATTAATATCAATTTTCAGCTCCCTGACGTGTTACTGTCTTTAAGCCTTCTAATTCTTAACCAATAGGTGCACTTTCTCAATTCTTAGACTACAAATTGATTTTCATCTTTCAAGTCATTTTCAAGTGGTATTCTTGCATATTTTGTTCATATCATCATGTTTATCTATTAAACTTTTTTGTTTGTAGTGATTGATTTGCACTCTAAAGTACGATTCTGAATTTTTTTTTTCCAAGACACACTTAGAAATATGTCAAGGCACACTAGTTTTCCCTGGCACACTGGCTGAAAAACAAGGAGCTAATAGCCTACATTTTGTGTTTGCAAGTCACAAACGCCTGCGGTTATTTTGTGGGTTGAGTTGAGAACCAGTGCTGAAGTGTATTCTCCCGAAAAGCCACACAGTGCACCTAGAAAAATCACAATCAGCACAATTATCATTACTGTTTAATTGACACCTCTGAATGCTGATTAAAATAATGTTTTTTCCGTTTGCATAATGATGGTGACATTTGCTTTGATGCTAAGCTAATTGTAGCTCAGGTTTTATGACATGCTACATCTGTGTCAGTGGTGCAGTTTGAACAGATGGTGGCGCTGGCACCGGGCCAGGTTTGCCTCAGTGAAAGTTCAGTCCTTCACCTCTGCTCACTGTGTTTACATAATGTGATTAAAATGTAATATACAGGCTCTGCTTTGGTGAGCTCATTTTCATGCAAGTATGAAAGTCAAAGTCACAACAGTCAGCGTGTCTAATTATAATATTCTTGCTCAATAATGATTCTGGAAAAATAAAGATAGTCAGATAAATTCTTGATAGCCCCAAATAGATAGCAAATCCATTATGCTGATCAAAACAAGTAATTTCATATTTTTACTAAATTTACCAGCGCTAAAATGTTCCTAAAATAAGTCTAACAGGAAACTGGTGTCCAAAGACCAGACACTTCACCCACATTGCATCTGATATATACTGTAAATAATAAAGTCTTTGACATCTGTGCCACAATAAGCTGTCCATACAATCGTGTTTTGAGTTGAAAATAAAAGCGTGATATAAATAAATAACGTAAAGTACTGAGACTGCACACAAAGAGGCGCTCCCTGCAGGTGCTCAGCTCAAACAGTGTATGACGGATGTGTGGAGTTGTGTATTCAGCTCCTGTCTGCAGAAACAGTCTGAACTCAAGTCTGTACGTGAGCAGAGTGAGAGGCCGCACCACAGGGAGACATTATTTATACCACTAAAACAGACATGCTCGAGCGTTCTACGGCTAAAAATGTTCCAAGCAGTCCAGAGATATAAAAGAAATACAATGACTATAAAAACTTTATGAGGCAGTGAAAATCATTCTTTGGCTTTGAGGCTGAAATGCTATGTGTAACTTATCTTTGTTGAGTTGTGAATGGCGACTCTTCCAGTTGGATGGAGACAGGACAAGAGACTTCAGCAACACATAAAACAGACTGTATAATAGTACAAATACTGTATAATGAACAAAGCTAGGGCTGCAACAAGTTAGTTAATAGAATATTTTAATGATAGTGAATTAATTTGGTAATAGAATAATTGTTGACTTAACTGTACACATCACTCCAAAGAATGTCCAAGCAGAGAGATGTTTTCTTTTTTAAGTTTCAGGCAAATAGTCGGTCCTTTTCACAGTGCTGGGGCTAGGCTGGGTCTGGTCTGAAAGTATCTGCAGAAAGTCCTTTCAGTCAATTGGATAAAACTCCCAAAATCATAACATTTTTAAGTGACAGAAAGTGGACACAAGTCACAGTCACATAATATGTCACGACTTTCACATACGAGGTCGCAACTCAGTATCACAAGAAAGTATGTATATACCACACTTGATGAGCACAATTTCATGCCTTTTTGCGTAAATATATGGTGCGCTGAATATATTACATGATATAAAAAAGAATTAAAATGACACAGTATTTCATATTTCATACATTCGAGATTTGGTTGAAGTCATGTAGGGACATTTTCTTTAGGTTTACTGGTAGGCTTCAAGTTACTAAAATGGGTAGGTTTAGGGGTGGGGCAGGTTAAGATTAGGATAAGAATATTGTAAAATATACATGAATAAAAACATCTTTACTACCACCATAGAAATGAACTGGGGATGCAATGTGTGGCATATTTACGCTAAAAAAAGTGTGAAATCCTGCTAATCATACACTTTTGACGTGACATGTCGGTCGACATTACTTTCCGCTCTAAAGCGCATGCTTGTTGTCTGGAGAGGCTTCTTTGATTAAAACAACAAAAAGAGACACGAGCTAGCTGTTTTGGATCAGGTCTGAACCGGTGTAACAGACATCTGGCTCCTGAAGCTTGTTTCTCTGCGTTTTTTCACTCACCTGAATGCAATGTGTAAGGGTCGCAGAGTCAAATTTCATTCTCAAATGTTGATTCAGCCGCATAACTTTTGTTTTTGCACAATGATAAGCTGTTGTAGCTAACAACAGCGCTGGCTCGTGTTGTTTGTGTCAATCAGCAGCAGCTGCGCACGCATCCCACAAATAATCTGTGCTTTCTTGTGAGATCATGTTGGCTTCCCTCACAGAAAGATATCTGTCTCTCTACGACCAAAATATGAGTATAAGTTTAAATGTCTGTGTGTTTGGCCACATTGTGCAGTTTTATAAAACATAACCAAAAGTGCACAAACTTACCAAATGGCTGACGATGATCCACATGCAGGTCAATGATTAGAAAAGGACCAGGGTTTCTGTAATAATTCGGATAAGCCCTGCACCTCTACAGCTCCTCACTGTTCCTCTGCCTCACAATGCCTGTCATTCCAATGTATTTCTCATGCTTTGTTGGCCTCGTCTCCGCTCCTCATCAAAAATTCATCCAGCAGAACAAGATTACCATTTCAAGCAAACCAAACCTCCCTCCCTGTCCTTATCTCCGCTCCCGTATGTCTGCTGTCTGCACCGCTTTGGCCGCATCTTCTCCGTATGTTAAAACCCTCTTTGTCTTCCGCTGGTTCATCAGTTGTTCATTCATTATTCAGGTTCCAAACTTTTAAGAGAGAGAGTCACAAATGCTACTGGCGCTAAGTACAAGTGTGGGCAGCAGCTCGGATGAACACCTCGTCGCTAATTGTCCTTAATGAGGAAATAGCAGTGTGGAAAAACGCCTCTGCAGCTGATCTGTGAGAGTAATTAACATGACATACACAGTGGTGCCCATGGTTAGGTCGTGTTCATTTAGACTTTGTAATGGGGCGAGAAACAGAACCAAAAACCAAAAGCTTTTACCCACTGGAAATGGTCCTGGATAAGCACTTTGTTTAATACGTAAATTGCCAGCAAAACTGCCCTTAAAATTTCAATATAATGCTTGATAAAATCCAAAATGGGCATGTATAAGATGAGGGTTTCAAACCACCTAGTAGTAGGTTAGACCAGATCAACATCTGATGACCACTATGGGGGAGTTTGTATGTTCTCCTCGTGTTACTATGGGTTCTCTCCGGGTGCTTCTTCTCACTTCTAAAACCATGCATGTAAAAGTGAATGATTGTCTGTCTCTGTCTGTTGACCCCGCAAAGAGTTGGCCACTATCCAGCGTGTTCCCCCGCCTAAGGCCCAAAGTCAGAAGGATAGGCTCCAGTCACCTGCCACTCTAAATGGTAAACAAGAAGTAGAAAATGAATTAATAAGTTAACATTGCTAAATAAATATGCCTCCCCAATCAGCTCTCACCTTACCGTAGTGGGAAGTTTGCAAACCCAAACAATCCGAGAAGCCACGTTGTCTGGGAGCTTTATACCCCAGTAGGGTCGTCCACGAAGCCTGGCTGGACGCTGTCTGAAGGAATAAAGTTGGTCCAACCTTCTTTTGGTTCACCACCTGCAGAGGGGTTTGTAACAATCAGGTGCGAAGAGGACTAGGTGGTGGTCGAGGGCAGGTGCCTCAGCAACTTAGTTCATGCAAACAATGTTTGGATGACAAAGTTCTGGGCGTGGATCTGAAATTCTGAAGTTTTGTCAAGTGCCATGGTTCTTGACCGGAAAAGTTGGTTTTCCCTCTCCAGGTGGTGGAGAGTTCTGCCCCAAATGGAGCAGTTCAAGTATCTCAAGTGAGTGAAGAATGGAGCATGAGAGTGACAGGTGTATCAGTATACAGTGATGAGCTCACTAAGTAAAGAAAGAGCTGAATCGAAAGAACAAGCTTTCAACTTTTCATCAATCTATATTTCAACCCTCACCTGCGGTCATGGTCTTTGACCGAAAGAACAAGAATGCCTCTTAGACAAAACCTCCCTGGTGAGGTGTTCTGGTTATACAAGTTAAGATGCGAATCTTATCTTTTGTCTTGAGAGGAGAAGCCTCAGGACACGATCTAGGGACTCTTGAGAGAGAGACTGGCTGGGAAGGATTCTGAAAGAACTGGAGGAAGATTGGGACTCGCTGCTCAGACTGCTGCTTCTGTGACGTGGCATCGGATAAAATGGATGGAAATAAATTATGTCAAAATCTCATCTTCTCCTGGACCCAGTCTTGTGTCCAGACTTATTTCATGAAAACTGTGTATTCTTTTTCATATATGAAATTCGGGGGCCCAAGAGTGGTTTCCAAATCTTTAGATTTATATTAGTTTACAAAGAACATAAAACAAACATGTTCCCTGGAGCTGTAACGCACAAACCTTTTCCTCGACACATTTCAAACTAAATGGAAAATTTTTTACCATACTGGATCAAATCAACCCCAACACTTCAAACTTGCTTTTCAGTTTCCTTTTCTAAAATGTGTTTAATTCCTGGTGGTTTTTAGAAGGAAGGAGACAGCTCTGAGATACTGTCAGGGTAGTTTTCAATCCGTGACACTTTGTTGAATGACATTTTTCTGACTTAGCGACAGCAGAGCCACCCCACACTGGGACGAAGAGAAGAGAAGGAACGCCAACAAGAAACTCCCTCAAGATTCCCAGAGTTTGACAGGAAACTCTGGAAAAGTTTTGTGTTAGAGTACTGTCATTAAAGCTCTGTGGATTTGTGCTGCTGAATTTATGAACTGGAAAAAAAGAAGAAAAATGATCCAAGGTTAAAGCGATAAAAGTCAATATTTAGTATAATGTGGTTTTGACAGATGGGTCTGTAGTTTTCTGTCCTTCAAAAGTCGGCAGCATTAATTTAGTTTGGTAAAGCAGAAAGCAATGCAGCTGAAGCTTAAAATGGCCATAATGAGGTTGTGCAAAGACAGCTCTTGTACCTATTTTTTTTTTTTTATTACACAAAAAATAAGCTTTGCCTTAGTGTTGCAAGTATCAAGTCCACATACATTTATACATATTGAGTCTAATAATAGAGTAATTTTTAAATAAATATATTAATTGTATTTATTTTATTTGCGCTATTGTGGATTAAATACATTTGCCTGTCACATCTGAGCTTGGATGAACGTGGTGACCAGCATGATTAAAAGTGTTATATCTAGATTTTCCAGACAACGTCAATATAGATCTTCTGTCAGTTCGAGGAGAGTAATTATTATTCATAAATAAAAACAAGTCTTAGCAACCACCCTAGAAATGAAGTGGAATTGTGCCGCGTGGCATATTTACTTGTGCTAATCATACGCAATTTACATGCCCTGTAATGTCCGAAGGAAATCTACACAGGCACAAGAAGAACATGCAAACTGCCGTCAGACTACCTGCCAGATTGGCCCAAATTACAGAATGTTTTAATGTTACATTTGAGCAATTCGTCTATCATAGTGGAAGTAACAAATATTTTGATGTTATATAAACCTAAAATGAATGTTCAGTGCCTTATTAAAAGTGTGGTGGTTCATTAAAATTAGACCAAATGCAAAATTTTGATTGATTCACATCACTCTCATACAACATGTGACCCTCTGCTCGATATTAGCTTCAAACCGCGGCCCACTGTGAAAAAGCTTGGACACCCCTGCTTTAGAGCTTCTTGCTATGGGGCACAAACCACCTCTGGACAAAAACACGTGTCCTGCAGCTTCACACAACGCTCACTGCAGTAAATCCACCCTCTATGGTCCACATGTTTGTAATGTCTAAAAAACTGCCTGAATTTGATAAATATGTTGTTTGACTTGTGTCTGTGCACTGAAAGTTGGTGTAACTCACTTTTTTCATTAGTAAATGAAAAAAGTGAGTTACACAGCTGCATGCCCTCTCCTCCACGCCTGGACAAAGGCCCACACCTACTCTTCACACCTCTGCCTCAGCCCAGCTCACCACTACAAATGGACTTACCCATCCCCCAGCGCACCACCCCCTGCCCCAGCTCTGTCTGTCACAGCAGCCCAGGTGAGGAGAGAGCTGAAGAGGATTAAAATCAGGAAGGCAGCTGGACCAGACTGCATCAGCCCCAGGCTCCTGAAGTCCTGCGCAGATGAACTGTGTGGAGTTATGGAGCATGTCTTCAACATGAGCCTGAAGGGTGGTACCACAGCTCTGGAAGACCTCCTGCGTGGTACCTGTGCCTAAGGCACCGCACGCCAAAGACCTCAGCAGCTTCAGGCCGGTGGCTCTTACATCCCACCTGATGAAGACACTGGAGAGACTGGTCCTGGGCCACCTTCGCTCCACCGTGAGCTCAGCATTGGATCCGCTGCAGTTCGCGTATCGACCTGGCATCGGAGTGGAGGACGCCGTCATCTTCCTGCTGCATCGCTCTCTGTCCCACCTGGAGAAGCCCGGCTGCGCTGTGAGGATTCTATTTTTTGACTTCTCCAGTGCCTTCAACACCATCCAGCCCCTGCTCCTGAGGGACAAGCTGGAGACGGCCGGTGTGGACTGTGACCTGGCAGAGTGGATCCTGGACTACCTCACAAACAGGCCCCAGTTTGTGAGAGCCCGAGACTGTGTGTCTGACCTTCTGACCTGCAGTGTGGGGCGCCGCAGGGCACCGTCCTCGCGCCCTTTCTCTTCACCCTCTACACTGCAGACTTCAGACACAACACGGACAGCTGCGTCCTTCAGAAGTTCTCTGACGACTCTGCTATCATCGGACTCATCACGGACGACAACGATGCAGAGTACAGAGGACTAACACAGGACTTTGTGGACTGGTGTCAGCAGAACCATCTTCTCCTTAACGCTGGGAAGACCAGCATTTAAGGAAGACCTTAAATGCTGCTCTGTACATAAACATCGTCATATTTTTACCTCATATTTATTACTGGTTATTTATTCTGTTCATCTGCTGCAGTTGTACATAATCATAGTCATATATTGTACATAATACTATATACTATATACTGATGCCACTTTATCTATTTATCCTGTCATATCCTGCACTGTGCCATAGCAAACATTTATTGTAAATAATAGTCTTTTAATTATTGTATCTTTATATATATTTTAAGTCTATTTTATTTCTATTATCTTATTTGATTGTATGTTTCTATTTTCCCTGCTGTTCTTAAAATGTGCGTTGCAACACTGGAATTTCCCCATTGTGGGACAAATATGGATATCTTATCTTATCTTATCTATCTTAAACTTTGATTTTCAACTAAAAGTACATGATAAATACAGCAGTTTGTGGAACAAATTACTACTGAGTACCGTCTGAATTGAATAACAAAGATTTTAGTTCTTACAGGAGCCAAATATTGACTTCTGATTGGCTGAGATTGGGTGTTTCCACTCAAGTTTCAATTTGTTGTTTGTAAAAAGAAGTTTACAGGCCGTAACTGCAACCAAAATGAATACATGTCAATACCAACCATGTGTCAAAGGATTTATGAGAGACAGTTAAATCATGTTTGCAGTGTCAAAATCAGCCACCCCACCTTGTCCTGCTGTGTTATTGTAACAGCTGAGGCACATGTGTCTTTGTTTTTGTGCTTTTGAGCCATGAGGAGGAGAAAAACTTTTTGTTAACTATGATTACTGGCTGCATTTGTGAACATTTGCTGTTGTTTTGGTTATTTCTGTCAGTGACTAGTCTCCCTAATACCTTCTATTACAAAAACAAATTATTAACTAGTCACTTTAGCTGCCAAACATCTGTATAAAACATTATTGGCCAACAGAATATGAACAGTTAAATATTACACTTTGATATGGCTTTCCGTCTCGTCTCACTGACCTCACTTAAAAACATTTATAGGACATTTACTGATGAACAATAGAATCAAGCGAGTGTTTATGAGCTGAATTTATAAGCCGTAAGCAGAAGGAAAGCCGGAGGTCAGGATTCAAATCAATAAGTGTGATATGTAAGTAGTGTTCACAGTTCACTTGCAGTAATATTTGTATTGATTTTAGCCTCTTCCTTTTGAAGCTAATACGACTAAAGCGTTCTACTGTAGCAAACAAATCGGAGCTTGTTAGTTTTCACAGCTTGTGCTTAATAATAGCTTTTTAAAGGTGCACTTTTTTAACGTTTGTGGTGGAGTTATTCCCCATGGCACAAAACAAGTCTGTCTCCATAGAACAAGCAAGTGGCGCCTCCAGGCCAAGATACGGGTCAGATCTGTGGAGAGATTCCCTCGCGCACAACAGGAACAGCAATACAAAGTCCTTTAGAGACAAGTTAAAATGCTGTGACACATGGAGAACAACTAATATATTTAAACTTCAAATCAATTTTATAATAAAGATGTAAGAAGATATGAAGGGTCAGATTTATATTGTGGAAAAAGTAAAGTGTCTTTTGTCACTTTTTTCTAAGTTTGAACTGTCTGCATTTGTTTCTTTGTAACTGCTGCTCAAGATATGATAAAGAAATAACTAATCAGTAACAACAATCAGCTTAATTTTGCTCTCCTAGATGAATTATCTTGATATGTATGACTTCATTAACTCTTGTGAATCCATCAGACCCATAACATGCATATTAGGAAAAGCTTGGTGTTGGTCAGAAGTTGAGGCACCAGGTGTTTAGGCGAATCGCCTCTGCTGAGCTGCCCCTCACTGAGTGGGGAGTGGGGTTACTGTGTGAACGGCACTTTGGAAGACATGTGTCTGTGTAAATGTGCTCTATAAATAAATTATTTATTCATTCATTCCCCACAAAACGCCCGCTCTGTGTGCTGGACCACAATAGCAAGCACTCTCACCCCACAGCAAAAAGGTTGAACTTGCTTTTACCAATCAGCTTCAAATGTTTGTCAGACTTTTATGAGCCAAGTTACAATTAGCTGCTAAAGCCACTTGCTCGACAGCTAGAATGGCTTGTTATTTACCAATCGAAGCCAGTGCCAAATTTGAGTCAAAATTTGATTCCCAGAAGATTCTGTGCAAGCGCATACATGTAAATGTTTAACGACAACACCTACAAAGACAAACAACATAGAATATGCTATTTTTATTATTATTTTTTAGTTGTGCTTAATTAAGTTAAATGAGCTTAACGTTTTTAAAACACAATATTTAACTGTTAATACACTTCAAACAGCACAGAGCAGAGAAACTTTAAGGTCACCAAAAGTACAGTTAAATGTGTGCAGAAGTACAAGATTTCACGTGACTTTATCAAATATAAACTTATTAAAGCTTTAACTAACTTTTTTGTGTTTCATAAAAAAATCTAGCATGATTGACTCATTTTCAGTAACTCCAATTGGGGAATGACACGGCTCATTGCAACATAAGGCATGATGGGATGGGAAATGTAACCTGTCTCCTGGTTGGATGTGGTTGCCATGCATACTCGAAATTCCAAAAAAAAAGTAAATTACTGTAGTATCATCAGGTGTCATTGGCTGGAGACAAACTGTATGGCATCCTTATGTCTTCTCCTCTTGCAAAAAGTTAACAATAGAGATGTTTGTCAAAATGTGGGTGTGGCCGCTCACTGACTGGAGAACCAAAACTAGCCCCATAGTTTTTCCATCAGAGCCTAAATGCCAAAATCCAAAGCTTTTTTCTCAGTGTAGACTTTGTAGGAACACATAGAAGGTCTTTGGGCCGCTTTTATCAAACCTGTGAGCAAACCCAGTCACACAGCAAGATACAATCATTGTCTTTTTTGTACTTGTTCAGTGTGCATCAGTTACGTTTTAAATGTTGGGTGACACAGCGAACACCCTATTAAATTGTTTGCATTGCATTGTAAAAATTGGGTTCAGTACCTTTAATACCCTTCTGTGGAACATGGCATGCAAAGGAATAACATCTCCATGCCGACAATATTCCGAAATATGCTTGCTTCCACGGTGTTCTCTTGCAATTTCATAATGCTTAGATGCATTTACAATACAATTCTACTGCCAAAAGTGATATTAAGTGATTACATTTTTAAATTGAGCACAGGGCCTTTAACCTCGTCTCCTCTTTGATCCGATTTCCCAAAATGAAGTGTCAAAACCATGTTCAGTCAGGCTCCAGTCACAAAAGGCATAATATCAGACGGCATGAACACTGCCTAATTATTCCAATGTTCTTTATAATCCTAGCAGTATTGACAGTAGTTCTACATCCAGATTAACCGCGTTGTGCCTTGAGAGTACAAAAGGCCATTCAAACCAGCTGTGTCCTGGAGCGAAGATTAGAGATCCACAATCGCATTAGTTTTATCAGTCTGCTGTGAAAAACATCAAAAGATCTGATTCTGCAGATAGAGCATCGCATTAGCCCCGAAACAGACATCAGTGGATTTAGTATCAGACAAAATAATACTAGGGCTTTTTGTCAAAGTTTATAATTCTGAATAAAAGCATGTAATCAAACTGTATGTCAGATATAGAGGCAAGAACAGTACAAATGTATTATTGCTTTGCTTAGTGATTGTTTGTTTCAATGAGAGTTTAGTAGGAGGTACGAGGTCTGGGTTTGACCAATGCTTCAAGGTCACAGTGAAGCTGTGGGCGACTTGGATGAGAATATAACATGTATGTAACATTTCAACTGCAACATTGTGGATTCAATCTGAGGGTAATAAATATTGGAGTCAGACTTGAACTTTAACAGCCACATCATGTCAATAACATCAGCATCCTTTACCATTTAAAAACAGCCTGACTTGGAGAGACTTATCCATACATTTGTCTCCAGTAGATTAGACTATTAAAACGGCCTGCTCAGCGGCCTATCCAAAAGAGCTGTAAAACAGCTGCAGCACATCCAGAATGTGGCTTCTTGAGTCTGACTAGAACCTGGAAGTACCATCACATTTGTCCTGTGCTTATGTCTTCTGTGGTTCAGAGGAGAGGCTTTTCAACAGCTCTGATTGTGCTTAAGTACATCTCTAAAGTACAACTGAAAGCAAGTACATAAAGTACATAAAACAACTGTCACACACACCTCACTGCTCTTCTTTCAAAAAGAACATACTCAGTATTTTTCATTAAAACAGAATCAAACGCAGCAGAAATACTTAGATCCATCAGAGCTACAATCTTTGTTTTGTTTGATTCAAGCGATACTTTCTGTCGTCATTGCAACCAACCCTCCTCAATCTGCCCTGCTGCGATGTGATTGGGCCGATAACTCGCTGGGTTGGACTCCAAACCAATCGGGCTGCTGGAGGGCCAGATTGATTTTCTCGAGTTTGTGATTTCACAAATATCGCAAGTTATAAGACAGGCCTGTCAAAGACAAAAACAGTTTGAGTCAGAGAGACTTTTTTCTGCATTGCACAAATAATAAAAAAAAAAAGTTAATGGTATTCTTAGCTTAGCGGACCACATTTTAAAAAGTGAGGTTTCTCTGTTGCATCAGGGCGTCAATTTGCCATCCTTTATGCAAAACAAACAGGTATCTTAAATCTTTCATTCTGACTTTGTCTTTTAAAGTTAAGTTTCAAAGGAATAAAGTAGATTGTTTTGGTTGTTACTGTATTGGTCACTGTAACATCCTCAAAGCTGCTCTTCTCTATTATGTGTTGTATATGTCTTTTTGTAGTATGGATGTGCTTCTTTTTCTACTGTTCGAACTAATTACCCCTCACGGGATTAATAAAGTCTGACTCTGAATCTACTCTGACAATGATTTAAATGTATTGCAATTGAGAAATGTCTGTTCCCACTTGTCTGCATTTACTTGAGCTTATAAAAAAAAAATAGATTTTAAATAAAACATGTAGGGTTCAATATGATCATGTAGCCACAATAGGCACGTTTAAATCTGCTGTGTTTTAACCCTGGCTTAGATTGCTGTGTTGGTGCTGGTCTCTCAAAGAGAAGAGCCCACAAGAACCCAATGTTCCTGCAGTGTCGCTGTTACTGTCTTACATCACGACACTCTCGAGACCACATCCTCTTAATTGTGTGATGAGATTGCAGGAGGGGAAAACTCCTGCGATGGGCTGCACTAGTCTGGTGAAAGTTCATTAAAATGGAAGGAATACGGAGCATCAGAGCACTGGATAGTGACTGGACCTGAGCTAAATTACAATGAGGAGATGTGGAAGTGTTGAACAGGAAGTCAATGGCCACTTTACTATGATATTTCTTATTTCCAAACTAATGGGTTAGAATATAATATTTTCCTTCAAGTTTACATGGAAATAATATTTCTGAAAAATTTCTGAAATTTTCTGAATAAAGCTTTACATGGACAGGGAGCGCACGTACGTAATTACGTCAAGCAGAGCCAGTATCCAGCCAGCTGGATACTGGCTATTTTATCATCTGGGTTTATTGTAATGTAATGGACGCAAACATGATGCTAACTTTTTTGGAGTTATTTTGATGAAAGCCTTTAAACAGCATCTGGAGAATTATATCGTCATGCACCATGTAATTTTGAGGAGAAGTTGTAGTTTGTGTTTTTTTTTTTATTTCTGTCATCCACTCTTTTCATTAAAGGTACTGGTTCGTGCCGCCATCTTTCTGTGAGTCACCGCCGTCAGAAAGCAGGAATGAATCAATTTTATGTAGTTATAAGCATTCTTAGAGCTTTGTGTTAATCCATGTGGAAAAAAACACTATTAAATCTCTTTTAGGTCCAGATGCACAATTTGCATAGCCTGATGTTTCAGATGGTTTCATTTCAGCTTGTTCTCACAGATATGCGTGTCTATACCATTCAGTTTAAAACAGTGTGTAATATGAACTGACTTCTCAGCATTGGAGCTGGTTTGTTCTACGGTAGGTGGGTCCTTTTTGCATTAACCAATCACTGCCGTTTGTTTGTTACCAGTATGTACTGCGACCAACACATAAGTTCTAGTCCGGGAAAGACAGCGTAAACGTGGACCTTAGTGATCGTTGCCGTTTCAATGGAGTGAAATAAAACCGACTGAAACATCAGGCTAGAGCGGCTCCATCACATCATAAAAAATGTGATCTTTGATCTAATTTTCCAGCAGCAACTACTTTAACGAAAAAAGTGCAGAACTACAGACAGATGCTTGACTTTGATGTCACTTCTTAATTTGATTGGTTGATTGTTTCTCAAGCTTAATTCAAGCACACTGCAAAAAATAGATTTCAAGAGAAGCTAAAGGTGCTTGATTCTAGGATTCGAATCAACTGTAATTTCAAGCATTCTGACTAATTTCACCTTGATTTACTTTAGAGTCAAGACGTAGATTATTTTCCTTGCTTCAAACTGTTTTGAACAGATTTCAAGACATTGCGTCTTATTTCGAGCCAAATATTTGCCACTGGGTCATGAAACCAGTAAAATATTCCAAATGACACAAGCAATGGAATTTTATTAAGTTAAATAAACGCAGATCTGGATTAAAATTCTCTTTCCAAGTCATTTTAAGCAAGTATAGATATGTAGTTTTTGCAGTGCAGCAACAAACATTGAAATTCCTGACCTAGTTGCTGGAGTGAAATGAAGTAGAGCGTAGGCACTAGGTGGCGCTAACCTGGCTACAATTTGTATTCATTTTGTATTAGATTGTAGTAGTTTCCACAGTCATGTTTTTATCTGAATATAACACATGTGACCAGGGACTAATTCGTTCTGTGTTGTCTTTTATATTTTAATGTCAGTCTTTAATTGTGTCTGGTCCTTTTAACTTTGCTCTAACAATCCTTCATACTTCTTTTCTTCAAAGTCTTTATCACGACTCAGATTCTGTACGTGCATTTCTCCGCCAACAGTTCAATTAAATTAAGCAGTTTTAATCAGATGGTGAAGACTACGCAGCAGTAATCGGCTCATCTCTACGTGGATGGAAAGAGATCGTCTGCCTTTCTCCTGCGTCGCTTAAACAAAAACAAGATTAGCTCATAAAGACATAACGCCTTAACTAGATTAGAGCTGCAGTTAAACGGGAGCGTTTCCCATTAGGCTGATGCTGGAAAAGCAATGGACACATTTTAGATTGTATTGTTTTGTTTTGTTTTAGGAGTAGCTCACAAGTTTATCCGACCTCCGCCAACTATTAGTATTAGCTCATCACTTTGGAGGCAAAGGCTCTCATCTATTTTTGCAACGTCAGTATCTAAGCTTTACATTTATGCGTGATTATTTTCTGAGTATCAAGTGTTTGGCTCTTGAAACTTTATGTCAAAACTACACTTTTGACAATGGTCTATTAATTTTATTCTGCCCACTTTTCTTGGCAGCACACTTCCTGTTCAGTTCTGTTCATAGTTCAAATGACGACTAAATTGTATGACTTAATCTTTCAAACAAAATACACATATTCGTACTGTGTGATTATTACAACATCTGATGCTTGATTGTGGCTAATGTAGCTTATGTTAATCACAGCTAAGCTGGAAGTGTGCTGTCAAGAAAAGTGGGCGGGTGGAATAAGGTGAAAAGTGGCCATCACTGTTATGTTTATTTTAAAGACATACTTGTCAAGCACAGTTGTTGTCAGCGATGTTAGTAACTCATTACAAATATAACTAGCTACTGTAATGTATTGCTTTTTCTGTAACTAATTAACGTGTCCAGATACATCTTGAAAAATTTACAATATATGACCAGTGGCAGTGACTTTCAACTAAAAATGACATTGCCGAATCAAAATGGTGCGTGGATATTTGAACTCACTCTTCAGAAGGTTGTAGGATGTGATGATGTCATGAAGCAGAAAGCTGGTGGGCCTGAGCCAGTTCTTCCTGTTAATAACATTGTATTTTGCCATGAAATTACTAAGTACTTTCACACATTTTTTTATTTGGTATTAATGACAAGGCCCATTTACTTACATAGAATATTATTAAATATCAATGACCTATTATAGAATGTTGTGATGTCACTCAAATATATACATTTTTTTTTTTTTTTTTTTGTAGCATTTTGTATCATTTTATCTTGTAGTGAATGTAAATATGCACATTTTGCGGTCAAACCAACTCTCCAAACGACTTCACAGAGTTAACATGGGCCTTTTGTTTGACTGATAGGCCTCTCTTATCGCGGTCACCTCATGATAAAAGACCTCATCCATCCTCCCTCTCTCTCTTCTCCCTCTCTTCTCCCTCTCTTCTCTCTCTTCTCTCTCGGGACCCAACCTCACAGTAACAAACAAGCTTTTCTGACCTTGCTATCCCACTTCAGGTCAACACTGTCTCTTTTATAGCCTCGTCACCTCCACAGCCAAAGCAATTAAGCCGGTCCTGCCTCGACAACTGTAAAGATGGATCGCCTGAGATCTTAGTTCAAAGGCTTTATCGAGAATGCACAAGCAAGTTTGTCTTTGAGTATCTTCTGAAGCTCGGTTTATGGTTGACGTTTATACAAGAGAATTCTGACACACGAAAAGACGAGCTTTTATATTCTTTCGAAACCTTAGAAGGCGGCGCACAATTCATGTGCAATTTACAAAACAGTTTTCAGAGAGAAGTTGTAGTGGAGCTTGTTGACATGACACTGATGGCAGCCCAAACATTGTTGCAGGAAGAGAAGGAATTTTTGACAATTTTTAGGTGATTTAATTGACTGTACTAATGCACTCCAGTCATAAGTGCATTAGCCCCGCCCCAAAACGGCTATTGTCCAATCAAACATCGTAGCAACCGTTACTACGTAAATAAGACCCGTCAAATCTTGAGCTCCAAGCAAGATGGTGAAGCGATGCGCCTACGGTTTATGTAAATACCCCGAAATATTGACAGGAGTTGTGTTATTTCCATTTCTAAAGCCGAAAACAACCAGCTCTGTCTGCTCAAAGGTAAGACTCATGTTTAACTAGCTCTATCCACTTACTGTGTTGTTAAATCTAGAGGCAAGAACACAAACTAGACCGAAGATATAACTATGACAAGGATATAACTGGCAGAAGTTATGCTCTAAGCTGCTAGGTTTAGCAAGCCTCTTAGCTTTAGCCAACGACACGGTGGCGCAGCGGTTAGTGCTCTGGCCTCATAGCAAGAAGGTTCTGGGTTCTTTCTATGTGGAGTTTGCATGTTCTTCCCGTGTCTGCGTAGGTTTCCTCCGGTACTCCGGTTTCCTCCTACAACTAAAAACATGTCCATTAATGCCTCCCCTGACCCTTCCCCCAGGACTCCCCTGCAAAAGATTCTGAATCTCAGTGGACTTCCCTGGTTAATTAAAAACACGGGTAGGTTTAGGTCGCTAACATATCTCGTAAATGAACAATATACTTGTAATAGACAATAATAGACCATAAACTACAGTTATATGCTCGTATAACTTCGATAGTTTGTGTTCTTGCCTCTGGATCTAACAACACAGGAAGTCGCTAGTTAAACACTAGTCTTACCTTTGAGCAGACATACTGTAAGTGTGCTTCGCTATGTTTGATACATTTAGCTGGAGTGAGGCACTCACACTGTTTAATCCATTGCTCCAGTTGTGTTTTCATCTTTGGAAATGGAAAGAACACAACTCCTCTGGTCAACTGTCCGATTTACATAATAATAATATCTCCAGGACCCTAAATTGCTGCATTTACAAAATATTTCTTGTTGGAAAGACAAAGTTTGCTGATCGTGTTTTTATTAATCTATATATTTTTCTTCTTACAAGACTTGAGATTGGTGACAATCTTTCTGCGTCAGACCAATCAGACTGATGTTGCCCGTAGGTCCAGTCCTTCTTCACGCAGACATCGGGGGATTAAAGCAGGTACGTATTGATTGGCAGATAGACAGCTGTGAGGTGGGCATCGATCGGTCCAAACAGCCAATTCTTAACCCTCGGTGCGCTGGGGCAAATCAATAAGACCTAATCCAGTGGGAGAGGTAACACAGACGAGACAGGACCCCAAGGACTCCTGCTATAGCGCGCAAAGACAGACATGTTTCATCATTTTTAATCAGCGCGCAGTAGATTTCTCTCCAAACAACTGCTTTGTGTAATTTATAGGAATGTTTTCAACCAATTTTGTGACTAATTTGAATGTATTATGGCGGTAGAAATATGGTATAGTGACTTTTTTTTAGCTTTTCTAAACTTAAATTATGGTAATTTATCATGTGCTATATTTTCTTGCTGCAGCACCAACGAAGCGACCACTGTGGCTAGCTACAACAACAAGCTAGCAATACTGTATCCAGATAATATGATAGATCAGGGCTTTTCAACTTTATTTTCTCGAGAGCCAGAATCATCATAATTGTTTTTTGATGATTGTAATAAATAACAGGACTACTGTCTCTAAAATTCAGGTAAAATATTTTGTAGCAAGACCACTCAAAAAATCTAAAAAGCTATAGGCATTTCAGTACTAAAACAATATTTGTAAATATTCAGCCTTTTTCATTCAGCCTTGTGTCACCATTTCAGGATCAAAATACTGTATATTGTAAAGTCTTTATACACAATAAAAACTATATATTTTCTATTTGGATCATGTGAAATATTCAATATTCAACACTAAATCTCCTTTAACATAGTAAAATAGCTTCTTTTTCATTAGATTTTTGTGGAAAAAATAAGACCAGATACTCAGACTTCAACAATCCTGTATATTTCAGATATTGGAAGATGGGTCATGGGCCAGATTTAATAGGTTGGAGGGCCTGATTTGGCCCCTGGGCCTTATGTTGAATAGCCCTGTAATAGATCCATGGCTTTTAAGGATTTTTGTAAGAGATTTTTCGTGGTTTCTGTCCTTACGTCTGTGTGTCACTGCGACTCTGTTACGATTATTTGTCAGCTCACTACTGCACAAGCGCGAAGACATTTACAACAGAAGCATCTGGTGCATCTGCCTTGTGACAGCAACTCTGAAAATGTAAAATAAAGAAGAAACACTGCCTTATTATCTGTAAACAAATGTAACGCTTTGTGCACAAAGTCAAAGGGCCCGATTTATCAAGCATTTGCTCATGTGCAAAACAGGTTAGGGGGAGCAAAACCTTGGCAGAGATAACATTTTTTCTTTCACACACACAGTCTAAAGATGCAGAATTTGAAGTGTTTAGTTTGTTGTATGTGCATCTTCCAATATTAAAGTTTGTGTAAAATGCTCATAAATAACACTTTTTTTTTTTATTTTTTGCTCCCGCAATTTAGCACCTGACTTGATAAATCAGGCCCAAAGTGCGTTATTCTTTTTACAAGCATTACAGACGTCATCTCCAACACACCTGCTCCTTAAATGATGTGAGAAGCACCTTTACTACTGTAGAACATGGTCAACACTGTTTGTTTAAACTTATTCATTTATGCTCACAATGCACCAGTGTAACAACTCCTTACCTCTCCTGTGACCTTTATAAACCTGCTTTAATCCACTGGCGTTTCATCATTGTTGTTGTTTCACTTTTATAACTGTGCACATGAAGAAAACACTCTACAGTCGATCACATGACACACACTGTTCTCCGCTCACTGCTGCTCTCCACAAGTCAGTGTCGTCTCTGTTCTTCTGACATATGATGCCACTGTCAGACTAATTATAAATGTCCTTATGTCTGTGGCCTATTTTTTATTTATTTATTTTTTTGACATCTTTAAAAATTGCAAAAGATCTTCTCTAGTGTGTGTATGTACTGTGTGTATGTAGTGTGTATATAGACAAACAGACTGCAGACTCTTCATCAGAAAAGCCGTGTCTCCCCTGATGCTCAAGCTCATCAATGCAAATATTTGTCTCCTCCGTCAGCTCCGTCTTCACCGAGGACAACGACCTTTGAAATGACTGTTGGATCGATGGCACAATATACAGTTTACTCTCATCTTTATTCATGAAACACACACTGCATAATACACGCGGCTTTATTCTGACGGAGCAGGCCTGTGTCTGCCAAGTCACTTCCTGTGTAAAAGGCCTCACAGTGCAGTTGCAGGTTACAGGACTTTTAACGGATGAGATGTGCTCAGTATGCATCTTTATGAGAGGCATCAAACCTGTTCAATTCTTTGACAATGGAGCCTTGATGAGCCCTAGCTTCCTGTCCATTGTTCTCTGCTTCGTCTCTTATTGTTCTGACTGGACCTGCCTAGACTGTTTCAAACTCTCCTAACTAGTCACATGCTAATTGCCCTGGCTACCTGTGAACATGTGATTTTTCGACCAAGGGGTAAGAATGCTACTATACACACCAGGTAGGTATCTTAAGCCTCATTCCCGTTTAGTGATGGGTCTTCTTTTTTAACAAAGATGGCTTCTTTTACACCTCTTTCAAACCATTCCTTCTTTCTTCTTAGAATTTTAACCTTATTGTCTTTAAATCTTAAAGCCACCAAGCACAAATTTGAGTGACGTTTAGTAAAAATAAGAAACAAGAATAACTGCTCGTGTAAACGCCAATCTGAATGTTCCGATGTAAAAGGAATATTCCGGACTCGTCGCTGATGTGCTACTAGCTTCGACTAAGCACAGAAACCCTGCGAGAGGTGTTTTAATTTCAGCGCGAAATAAAAAACTACGTGTACAAGTGATTAGTGGATACGGATATTAAATTCTTATGTAAAATTACTAAAAAATAGCTTTATTTCATGAAATCTGTTTGTTTTCGCCGTCAGATATCCACACTCCCGCAATCTGTGAATCTGTGACCGACTGCAGCTCCTATCTTGATGCCGTCACATCATGAATGAAAAATAAACGCGCTCAGATAGAAGCAAAGCAAAAGAAGCAAGCATTGCGCTGAGATACGAACAGCACGCTGAAATGAAAACACGTGCACGGTGAATGGAAAACTGTCAGGAAGTTTACGCTCATTTTCAATTTATACACTCTCAATTCTTGTTTACTGCGCGCAAGTTAAAGATATAGACAAACCTTGTGTATTTCTGGCTCCTTATGTAGGCTGTTTGTGGTTTACTTTTCCTCCGAAGATGTGGCAATGACAAACTGTTGAATCTGTTCTGGCGTTTGTCTCTTTTGGACAAAGTTGATTTAAGCCTGTATAAAAACAGCAAACTAGTGTCCAGTACTTTCTTAGCTGCGTTGTAGAGGAGGAGACACGCAAAACAAATCTTCCAAAGCCTCTCCGGGTGTTGAAGATTCATATAATGCATTGAAATCTGTGTGTTCAGAAGAGAAGAAAGTTTGAAGCGCTCCACAAGAATTATTATTTAAACGTGAATGTGCAGGACAGCTTGTTGTTTGATTTAAAGACTTGAAAAGAGTAGAAAGTAGAAAACTTGGACTTGACTTGGACTTGTCTCTCTTTGACTTGGGACTTGACTTGGACTTGTCTCTCTTCGACTTGGGACTTGACTTGGACTTGTCTCTCTTTTCTGACAAAAAAACAAAAAACAAAAACACAACAACAACCTCCACTTAAGCTCGGTTGTGACTCAACTTGGTTTACTTGAGCTAGAAATACACTTAATTTGCCAGAAAATGTTTTAAAAGTCTTAGTTTCCTATTGCTTTATTCAGGTCATGCCCCCAAATATGACTTATATAGAGAGATTTACTATAGATAGATATTATATTATATATTATAGATAGATATTATTTCTAGCCATTATCCTTCTCTCTCTCTTTCTCTCTCTAACCTAAAGACATCCGCTCTTGCACTGCTCGCCATTATCCACCCATTATCTCCCATCTCTCCACCTGTCACGCCGACATTTCCAGGGGCATCTCCACCGGCAGCCGCCCAGAAAACCTCGCTCAAATTGGGTCAAAGCTCGCCCGGATCGCTGCCCTCCTGCCCCGGATGATAGAAGCAAGATACTCACCTTGTCTGGCAATTTACTGTACACGGGACCTCTCCAACGCGCTCGGGGAGGAATAGGATTGTACCGGCACGGTTGGGTGGTTTAGGGGCTTGTAAACTGGCTGTAGGCTGAAATGATGGTTAGGAGAAAGCAGTGAATGCAGTGATGTGAAGCAGGTCTGTGGGTGAAAAGAGAGAAGGAGATGTCATATTGGTTTTGTTTAATGGTGCAGTAGCAGAGGTCAGGAGAACAAAGGGTTGAGACACACAAAAGGTGGTCAGGATGCGAAAAGTCATTGCTAAATTACAATTATAATGCTTGTTTTTGAGCGTATACATTCTACAGGCCAATAACAATTGATAAAAAATATGGCAGTTATCATTTTTATGGTGGATGTTTTATTATTTATGAATATTAACAAGATTCTGAGCCTAATCTTAACCCATTCCAAGACGCAGACCTAAATGTATCAATTTTTTGTAACTTCAGACCTAAACTTAGTAGTTAAACCCAAAGAAAATGTCCTTACACTAAAACACCTGAGGGATTATCGGTCAATGTCATTTTCCGTTCTACTGCACATGTCGCCTGCAAAAAGAGATGCGCTCCATCTAGTTGACTGGGATAACATTATTGATAAAAACAACAAAAGGGGACAAGAACTAGCTGTTTGTATCTGGTCTGAACCAGTATGACAGACGGCTGGCTCCTGAATCTTGAGATGTTTTATTTTTTTTTCACTCACTTGAATACAGCTGGGCGATATATACATTTTGGATAATATAGTGAGTGTTGTTTCCAAGATATCCAAAAAATATGTACGTATATCAAGTATATTGTCAATAGAAACCATGCTACAAAAAGAGTAATTATAAAGAATCATGCTGTAAATTTTCAACTAAGTGTAATATTTTTGTGATTAAATTGGCAAACATTTCGTGTTTGTCTGGCAAGAGGCTGCAATTCTAAATTTTTTGATCAATAATATTTAAGGACGGAAATGAAGCAACTAAAACTTGTTGTAATACAAAAAGTTAATGGGTCCATGACATAATAAACATTACCAGATTGTAAATGTGTGAAATTACAAAATTGGAAAAATGGCTTTTGCCATCATGACATCATCAAATTCTGCGCTGTAAAGCATTTAATGTATTTAAAAATATTACAAATTATTCTATATATTTTTACTTTTTCAACTAAACTCCTTTTTTATCGCAGAAAATAATATTTACCCATGTAAACTTAAAATTACCCCATTGATATTAAGTTTATTACAGGTATTAGCACAAGATAGGCAGTGCTTGTAACTTTGTTTTTACAGACTTAATTCCAGAAATGATGGACACGTGCACATTGATCTATGTTGATAAACTTTAATGCATTCAAGACATTTCTTAAATTTGAGGCTTGTTTTGTGATGAATGACCTCAGCTGTTGCAGAATAAATGTGGCTCTTTGTCACGTTGTATTGATTGTTGATCAGAATTATATCCACATCAGATTTTTTATGAAATAGTCGTAGTTTCTCTTTCTTTAACTGTTTACATAAATTCCCTCCATTCAAACTCTGTCCAAACTTTCTCCAAACATATTTTAGTTGTTCGACCCTCTGTTACCATGACAACTTCCCTTCAGTTTTTCTTATTTTTTTAATCGTAGTTTGTTTAGTCTTTAGCTTTTCAATTTGCTCTGTGCACAGAAGTCAGTTGGCTTATTTATTTTCAAAAATGCTAACTTCCTGTTGGCATGTTCATTTCCTGTTTAGTTCATTTCTATGAGGGGCTTCACCGAGACAGTCTAAAATGCAAAAATACTTTAAGATTGGCAGTAAACAATGAGTTGTTTGGGATTTTTTCTGAAAACATGTTCAATTTTACAAATGAGGAGAATATTTAACCAAAGGACCAAAGTGTGTTTATAAAAAGATGTGTTTGTCTGACAATGCTAACGCTAAAGTCTGACAGTTTGAAAATAAACAGCTTCTATGCACAGGGTCAATTGTAAAGAATTATTCATGGTAAACAGTAATAATAGATCAAATTTGAAGGTAAAACAGACACAGTCATTATGAATCAGTTTTCACAGACTGAAAACACAGATAAACACATTCACACAGGGCTAGAATTATCTACACGTTACATATTTAGTCATTTGTATTTGTCACCAAACAAAGCCAAAAATAGAAAATCAAATTAACCTGTCATACGCACTTTAAACATCTAATATCATGTCTGTTCAATTATTGAGTCTGTTTCTGTCCAGTGTGTTTGCTTTAGGCTGTAAAGATTAACTGATTTGCATTTTAATTAATATTGTAGAATAAATTAGCTTGTCATCTGTTTGTTTACCCGCTGCAGCAGTGAAAAGTGAACAGTTAGAGCATTGTCCACCAACCACAAGGTCTGTGGTTTGAATTTCACTTGGAACGGTCCACGTGCTGCAGTTGTGTCTTGGAGCAAGTTACTTAAAAATACCCTGGACTATGTTATCAGTCTGAACTAAATCCCAAAGTAAATATTTTAAAATAGCTTATAAACTTATAGCCACCAATGCAAAATGATGGTGTATGCAGGGTGTAAGTCATTCTGCACACGCGCCACTACAATAGCACGTCTCTTCTTTCCCGTGTTCATTCCGTTTCTTTTCCACCCGCAACTAACAGACTTTCCTCCCACAACAGAGTCCATAAAGCCGCGCAGAGCCCTGGGTCTGTCCTGTTCTCTCAGCGCAGCTCTTGTGGCACCAGACTCTATACAAACAGGAACAGTTTCTTGACCCGTTCTGAATCGCATCACACCTCAACATTCTCATCTCTCTTATTTTGTTTTTACTCAACTTCCTAGTCTGCTTTGCGTACAGTTGTCTGTTAAATCCATGGAAGGGGCAAAGCTGCAGACCATGGTCCAGACTGTGAGTGACCAGTCGCTTATATTCGAGAGTAAAGTGTGAAAGATGGTCATTACTGAGATCTGTACATTTAAAAGGTGAGAGGAACAGCCAATCAGAAAAAGAATGTGTGTGAAAGAGTGACGTTATTGGCTGTTATGAGAGCGGATGGCAGCAGCTGGAGAAGGAAAAACATCAATGAGACTACGCTGGGATCGACAGAACACTGAAATTTAGGAAACAGTCTTTGTTTTTGTTTTTTTATGCCCTCTACAATTAAAAGAAGGTAAAAGCAGAAGGGAGGATGGGGAAATATAAGCAGAGAGAAGAATGGACAAACCTGAGGGAGGCAAAATCCCCCCCATCCCCCTCAGCAAATCGCCCCCTGGGTAAGATTGATGGATATATTTACAAAGACTTTATTCTTCTTATCGTCTTCGTATCTATACTTGACAAAATATATTTCCTATAGTCCACATTTGCTGTTGTAGTTGTTGAGCAGTGAGTTATAAAACAGCTGTTCTCTATAAACGTGATTGCAGGAACTTCATATATCTTCTTTAAATCAGAAAAATTTGATAATTTCTTTATGTTTAGATTTAAGCTAATACCACACAGTGATATACGTTGACTGCATGGCCTTTTCCTTTAAAGTCTGTTATTGCCTTTAATAAAAATGCTACAAATCTCTATATTTTGTCCCCAGTTTTGACCTTTCCTGTATCGAGCAGTCGCCTGAACACTCTGGCCCCCGGAGTGTTTAGTATTTTCCAGTGTTAAATGTTTGTGAAGTGTGAAGAGGTCAGTGGCACCGCTCCAGCTGTCAGCTAAAGTTAACGACCTTTGAGTTAAACAGAGAAGGTCATTTGTCCTGGAGCAACCTTAACTGCTTTAGCGCTACCTGGGTTAGCATGTTAGCATCAGGGCATAAAGGCTAATAGTAGAAGCTAGTAATTTGCTTTAACTAAAGGTTCTTGTAAGTGTGAATTAATCAATTTTGTAGCATTGTTTACAAGTTGAAAACCAAATTTTATATTGTGATGTAAAAATATTTAAAAGATCCTTTGCTTGTCGTTCTCGCCAACTGAAAATGTCTCTTAAGTATTCACAAAAATACTGACTTTAATGTCCAAATGTGTAGAGCAGGGATTCTCAAACCAACAATGAAAGTATCCCTGTTCTGAGCTTTGTGTCCCATGTCCAGCAAATGTTTACAAAACCATTGATTTGTACCACTTTTGCACAAGACATGTCCCGGTTTTAGACGACTTTGATAAACAGAAGAAGCAAATACTGAAATATTTTGTCATTTCTCAAAATTGAAACAAACAAACAATAAAACACTGACAGTCACGAAAGAGATGTGAATTGACAGAATGCATGTAACAGTTCTTTTGTATATTACAAGATTGTCTTTCTGTTTGCCGTTTTGATTTTTATTGACCCTTGATGGAGCATTACAGGGAGCACAAAACGGACAAATTCTCACAGATTTTCTTATTTTTCCATAGAAAAAGCAATGGATGCTTCTAGTGCATGTTCGTTACATTTGTCTGTGGAAGTAGGACAAGCAAGATATTTGGAAAATCTAATGATTGCAGCTGATCTAGACCCTTTTCCTCCTGCTATGTTTGCAGATTTAATAAAATGTACAAGTTTGTCTGACTTTACTCATGATTTGTACCATTCTGTTGTAAACAGGGTTTTGTCTTACACTGGAGCAGATTTAAAAGGTTTTCAGTAACTTGGCTGTAGATCATGTTAGGCTGGTGTTAGCCACACATGATGCAGGCTGTTTCAGATATTCATTGCATCTTTATTTTTCAAATGTCATGCATTTTTTTCCACATTAGCACTGTCTTACCTTAAAGAGCTGCAAATCTGTTACAATTTAGAAGGATAGTCCTTTTTTCGATTTATTGCTACCACCTACTGGTGTCTTCTGTCTTCAACAAAAGGTAAATGATGAAAAGCTACAAGCTTACAACCTCCTGCCTGTTAGTGCAGCGTTCAACAAAATACAGACATTTTACAACTGAAATTAATAAAAGTAGTTTAGAAACAAGCAGGTTTTTGACAAAGTTTCCATCGTTGAAATGCACACAGACAGCGCTTTTGCCTCCATCATGGCAAAGTGAGCGTTCCTTCAAAGAGTGTGACGACATGGGCAAAGTATCAATAGATTGGTTTGTGTTGTTGTGGTCTACTAACTCTTCTTCTTGTGTTCTGCGAAGCGAAGACAGAACGCTCCTCCTTTTTTACACATGGGACACCCTTCTCCAGAGATCACCAGGCGACAGCTCGTCGATCAGACTGACCACAACTCCAGGAAGTAGCTGATACACGGCACGTCACCTAAACCGGTGGCTGTCCTGAAGATGGCTCGCTGATAGCAGCCGAAACATGTCGACAAGGTAAAAACATCTCAGAACACAATGTCTTTAAAAAGAAAACAAAGCTGTGATCTAAATGAACGTTGTTGGAGTGACAAAGAACAAATTCTGTGATAGATAGCACCCATCATAGATTCAGCTAACCGCATAAGTCAACAACAATGATATAATTTAAGGTAGCTTTAAGACTCTGCAAGAGAAAACCTGGAGCGTGATAGTTCTGTCATAAATTGTCATTATTACCAGCACAATCCTATTTATTCTGTTACTCTACTGAGATATTTATTACAAGCAAATGTGCAGACAAAGCTAAGTCTATAAAAAAGCAATTTGTGTCCTTGTTTTTGTCTCTATTACACCTCTCACTCAGTACATTCTCTGTCGTCTGAATAAAAAGTCTCCTTCTGCTCTTGACTTCTTCACTCTACAGCTCTTTGCAACAGAATAATACATAGCTTTTCTCACTCTCTCTTTCACCTCAGTGGGACTCGCAGCAGCAGTGCCTATAGTAAGTCCAGTACATATATAAAGTGTATGTGGTGATATAGTGCGTTTAGACCCTGGGGTGCATCACATCACAGGAGCGCGATAAGAACAGACAGCTGACATGGACACATCACAATGAATAACGTCTAAATACTGCACCCGGCTCAGATTTATGCCTTTGAAATGGTCTCGGTGTAAAACAATAGAAGTTCTTTCAAAAGAGGAAAAGGTAAAAATGTGAATAGTCCAGAAATATAGTATAATAGAGTTAAAATTCCTTATCAATCCTTATTTACCCTGAAAGTTCTGACTAAGCAATTGTCAGAACTTATTGTGAAGCTGAGGTTTTGTAGTTTTAGCTCTTATTCTGATTGAGCTGGTTTTAAGATATTCTGTCTTGATTTACCTTATTATTTTAAGCAAATTTGTATTTGTTTTAAGTCATAATTGCTTGAATCAAAAATAGATTTGCTTAAAAATCTTGTCAAGAGTACTGGAAACTAGCATTTTCTGCTCAAAACAACTAGGTTAGTCAAACTTTCTTACTGCACTGGCTCAGTTACAGATATTGTCGTAGTTTGAGACATTTTCAGTGCTTCATGTGGTATGTCACATTTACTGCGCTAGCTCTACATGCAAGTCATTTAAGACAGACAATGCGCAATGTTTTCAGTGGTGGATATGCAGCGCCTGCTCAGACTGTCTGAGTGAATCTCTAGGGTCAAAAGTTACAGCTCACGATTCATGTCCTCACACTACACAACCAAAGGTCTTATGTGATCTGAGTCTCACGCTGTACGTCCACCCAAACGCGTCAGACTCCTGTATCCAGAAGCACAACATAAAAGATGGAGGAGAAGATGAAGAATCTGGAAGTGGAGATGCCTCGTGTTTCAGAACAAACATTGTTGCTGTGAGAGGGATCGTGGCTCTGCTTCTACAGTGCGATGTTCCACGAGGAGCAACCAGGATTTCAAACAAGTTTGATTTTCTTGCAATCCTACGATTGTTGTTCGGAAGCTGGTCATGAGGTGTTCATCGCTTCTCGTTACCCCATGTACACTACACAATGCACGACACACGAATGAGCTAAAACTAGGGCAGATTTCCAAAATTGTCGCAAGTGAAAAATCGTCCCAAAATGGGTCAAAATTGCACAGTGTCTGCTCGCCTTTAGGAAATCATCATTGTTTTTTCGTATATTTTGTATGACAGTGGGCTCTGACATTACTCTCTATGGATTCTGTTCAGTTAGATCTTGATTCTAAATTACGTTAAGTGATTTTGACTGAAGAATACTTTTGGCCATTTACTGTAAAAACAACTACATATCCAGATGCATTATGGTCACAAATGAGGTTGTATGTCTCCAGCCTACTTTACTACAAACAGTGACTTCTAGGCCAGAGGTGAACAGTCTTTCCCTCGGCCAGTGGAAGATGTGATTGGTTTGGCGTCTGGTCACAGTTTGTATTTGATGAAATGGAAAACACTGTCACTATTACACTTATAATCACATCTATTGATAGAATATTGATTTAAAAAGGTCTTGAGGCATTAAAATTGGCAAAACGCATCAGATAAGAGTGGTTTCAGATGGTTTCTTTCTCTCAACATAATTCTTTCTATATCCTCCTCTCTCTCTACTTCCCCCTCTTTCTTGCTTTTTCTTCTTTCTCTCTATCGTCTCCTTTTTCTAGTTCTCTCTCTATCCTTCTTTTCTCTTCCACCTTTCTCGCATCTTCTCCTCCTCTGTCTCTTTCCTCCATCTCCCTCTGCTTCATTCTTTGTTTCTTGTCTCCTCTCACTCTCTGACCACCCCTCCTCTTTCCTCTCTTCTATGTCTTTTCCCCTTTCTTTCTTTCTCTCTCTCTCTTTCTCCCTCTGTCTCGTCCATTTTTCTCCCTGCTTCTCTCTTTCTGCTGTTGTCACCCTATCTGTCTCTCTTTTCTTTATCTCTACATCCTCACTCTTCTATTTTGTCTATCCCCAATCTCCTTCTTCTTTTCTTTCTCCTTATACCCCTCCCCTCACTTTCCCTCTCTCCTCTCTTCTCCTTCTCTCTCTCCTCTTCTCCCTCTCTCTGTCTCATCCTTCTCTCACACATACCTCTCTCTCCTCCCACCCTCCCTCCCTCTCTCCCTCTCCCCCCTCTCTCTCCCCCCCTCTCTCTCCCTCTTCCTCCCTCCTCCCCTCCGCTCTCTTCTCTCTCCTCTCCTCCTCCTCTCTCTCTCTCTCTCTCCTCTCTCTCTCTCCTCCTCTTTCTCTCTCCTCCATCCTCTCTCTCTCCTCCTCTCTCCTCTCTTCTCCTCCTCTCTCTCTCCTCTTCCTCCCTCCTCTTTCTCTCCTCTCTTCCTTCTCTCCCTCCTCCTCATCTCTCTCCTTCTCTCTCCTCCCTCTCTTCTCTCTCTCCTCCTCTCTCTTCTCCCATCTCTCTCTCTCTTTCCTCTCCTCTCTCTCTCTCCCCCTCTCCTCCTCTCTCTCCTCCTCTCCTCTCCTCTCTCCTCCTCTCCTTCTTCCTCTTCTCCTCCCTCTCTCTCTCTCCTCTCTCCCTCCTCCTCCTCCTCTCTCCTCCCTCTCTCCCTCCTCTCTCTCTCCCTCCTCTTTCCTCTCTCTCTCTCTCCCTCTCCTCTCTCTCTCTCCTCTCCTTCTCCCTCTCTCTCTCTCTTCCTCCTCTCCCCTCCCTCTCTCCCTCTCTCTCTCTCCTCTCTCCTCTCTCTCTCCTTCTCTCCTCTCTCTCCCTCCCTCCTCTCTCTCTCTCCCTCTCTTTCTCCTCCCTCTCTCTCCCTCCCTCTCTCTCTCCTCTCTCCCTCTCCTCCTCTCTCTCTCTCTCCCTCCTCTCTCCTCCCTCTCTCTCCTCTCTCTCTCTCCCTCTCTCTCTCCTCTCTCTCCTCTCTCCTCTCTCCCTCCTCTCTCCTCTCTCCTCTCCCTCTCTCTTCTCTCCTCTCTTCTCTCTCTCTCTCTCCTCTCTCTCACTCTCTCTCTCTCTCTCTCTCTCTCTCTCTCACATATACATTTGCTCCTCATTAGCTGCTCTGCCCTCAGGCTCTCTCTCCTCTCTCTCTCTCTAATTGCAGTCGCCGTGGTGACAGGTACATTACAGTCGGTGGGACCAGGTGCTCTCGCTCTTTAACTCAAAACACACACTTTTACCTCTATTGTGTCTGGGACCGAGTCGACAATGTAAATTATACAACGAATTCAACAATAGTCACAAAAACAGGTTAGTTAGAGGCTGTTTTTGAGTAAATACAGTTTATCTTTCTTAGTTGATGACTTCCAGGTAATAAGGTTGTTTATCAAGAGGTAAATATGATGTATTATGTACTTTATTTGTACCTTGAGAACCTTTGGTATTTTATGTATTAGAAAGTATAAACATGTGTATTTAAGCACAAATATAATAACATAACAGTCTCTTTCTTCTTTCTCTTTCTCACTTTCTCTTATTAATTTATCTAAATGCATTTTTATTTATTTATTTGTTTGTTTATGTATTATATATTTTTTTTTAATTTCTCTGCCGAAATGTCTGCTTTTCATAATTGTATCTCATTTAGCTGAACATGTCTTAAAAATCCATAGAGTTGCCAGAAGGTCAAAGGTCATGGCTGATCATCTCAGCTGTTCTTTGTGATTACTTTCTGATTTAGTCCCTATTTAGAACTGATCTAACTCTGCATTAAGTTTCGGTTTAGTCCTTATTTAGTTTCGCTTTAGCTCTAATTCTGATTTAGTCCTGATTTAGTTTTTGTTTAGTCCTGCTTTAGTCCACATTCAGCCTGATTTAGTCCTTATTTAGTCCCTGTTTAGTTCCAGTGTATAGTAGCCCAAGCTTAGTTCTGCTTTAGTCCTTATTTAGCCCTAATTTAATCTTGATTTAGTCCTGCTTAGCTCTGATTTATTCCTTATATTTAGTTCTCGTTTACTCCTTAGATCTGTTTTGGTTCCTATTTAATCCTGGTTTAGTCCTGCTTAGTCCATCTTTAGTCCTGGTTTAGTCCTGCTTTAGTCCATCTTTAGTCCTGGTTTAGTCCTGCTTTAGTCCATCTTTAGTCTTGGTTTAGTCCTGCTTTAGTCCATCTTTAGTCCTGGTTTAGTCCTGCTTTATCCATCTTTAGTCCTGGTTTAGTCTGCTTTAGTCCATCTTTAGTCCTGGTTTAGTCCTGCTTTAGTCCATCTTTAGTCCTGCTTTAGTCCCTAGCCTTTAGTCCATCTTTAGTCTTGGTTTAGTCCTGATCTTTAGTCTGGTTTAGTCCTGCTGTTAGTCCATCTTTAGTCCTGGTTTAGTCCTGCTTAGTCCATCTTAGTCCTGGTTTTAGTCCATCTTTAGTCCATCTTTAGTCCTGCTTTAGTCCTGCTTTAGTCCATCTTTAGTCCTGGTTTAGTCCTGCTTTAGTCCATCTTTAGTCCTGGTTTAGTCCTGCTTTAGTCCATCTTTAGTCTTGGTTTAGTCCTGCTTTAGTACATCTTTAGTCCTGGTTTAGTCCTGCTTTAGTCCATCTTTAGTCCTGGTTTAGTCCTGCTGTAGTCCATCTTTAGTCCTGGTTTAGTCCATCTTTAGTCCATCTTTAGTCCTGGTTTAGTCCTGCTTAGTCCATCTTTAGTCCTGGTTTAGTCCTGCTTTAATCCATCTTTAGTCCTGGTTTAGTCCTGCTTTAGTCCATCTTTAGTCCTGGTTTAGTCCTGCTTTAGTCCATCTTTAGTCCTGGTTTAGTCCTGCTTAGTCCATCTTTAGTCCTTGGTTAGTCCTGCTTTAGTACATCTTTAGTCCTGGTTTAGTCCTGCTTTAGTCCATCTTTAGTCCTGGTTTAGTACATCTTTAGTCCTGGTTAGTCCTGCTTTAGTCCATCTTTAGTCCTGGTTAGTCCATCTTTAGTCTGGTGTAGTCCTGTTTTAGTCCATCTTTAGTCCTGTTTAGTCCTGCTTAGTCCATCTTTAGTCCTGGTTTAGTCCTGCTTTAGTCCATCTTTAGTCCTGGTTTAGTCCTGCTTTAGTCCATCTTTAGTCCTGGTTTAGACCTGCTTTAGTCCATCTTTAGTCCTGGTTTAGTCCTGTTGTGCTTCTAATACACATGTAATTTCATACCAGACATTATAGCTTCATTAAACCCCACAAACATTTACTTTATCTTAATTCTCCTGCATCTCTTTTGCTCGGCTCCAAACAGCACATTTTCTCATTAGTGACTTAAAACCGCCGGTGTTCAGGAGGTAATAACATCCTCTGACATCGCCTCCAGCTTTTCCAAGACAGTTTTAATCCATACGATGTGAGAGACGAGTGAGAAGACTGTGTTAAACTGTTTAAACATGTCATTATAAGGAAAGTTATCTGTTACAAGAAGATGTATTGAGCCAAACACATTGTAATCTCTGAGTTACTTTGCTAAAACTAAAGTTACAAGATTAGTCAAGCATTTTACGACATATTCAAACACATATATATTTGTTTTATTTTGTGTCAATGCATGTTTTTATAATCCAAATGTAAATGTGATCAGATTTTGGTCCAGTCTTGTTGAGTAATCATGTGTCATCTCTCCATCTGGTCCCTCACTGTCCCACTGCCTCAACAAGGAAAAAATAACTTGGATAAAAAAATGACATAATGTTACATAAAAAACTTTTCTTTTTGTTCAATATCTGATAAAAACAAACATCTGGAAAAGTTAAAGGTAAAAGAATTTTGTAGTAGCTCTCTTATTTTCCACGATGAATCAAGTTCAGTTTAATTAAATTCTGTTTTTCTTTCTGCAGAGCTTGTTCACACAGTTAGTCAACAGAAGCTAAAACTATTATTTTTTAGCAGGTGTTTTTTAAAACCCCTTATCATTCCGGGACGTCCAACTTTTTCTTTTAAAATTTCATTTTGTTGAGTGTCTGAAAAAAACATACTATGAAGAACCTGGAAGGATTAAATATAAAAATACCATTGTATCCCTTTTAATTTAGAGAAAAATCAACCTCTGGGATGATCCAGACTCAGATTTCAGCTCTAAGCCTCCAAATAAAAAAGTCCTCAAAAATGCAAACATTTTAATAGGACTTTTGTATTGGCTCCGCCAAATTATTTTTTGAGTCATTTTGTGTCCCTAAAACTCATTTTGACCTCAATTACCTTCAGCTTTACAGAGGAATTGTCAAAACCCCAAATCTGCCAAATCTAGTGTCATTTATGTCTCAGCTGTCAACACCAGCTTCACCAACCCTTATATCTACTAAAAAAATTTTTTTTTTCTTTTTCTTTTGTTTGGAGAAAGTTCTCACTTCTGATGAGAGCCTGTTGGACATCAGAGGCAAAAACTACAGGGATACAGCTTTAAAAAGACCCCAGCCCCTTTGCATGTGCTCCAAAGGGTTCAGGAACAGTTTTAGTTTGAATTTTACCGATTTTAGTCAGACGTGTGAGGGAAAAGGCCAGAATGAGAAGGGGGTTTTAAAATAGGCCAGATTGATAAGGTAATAAAACTCTGCATATGTTATTTTAGATATTTGTGTTATAGACCTTTTATTCTGTGCAGCAATGTGGGCTCTCTGATGCACGTGCTGACTTTGTCTACAGTCAAATACATGATGCAGTTTCACAGATTCACCAGCAGAGGGGGGAATTGGGTGAGCACAAGGACGCAGAGGAAGTCACATGATCTCGAAATACACATGCTCTTTTGTTAACTTTTAGGCAGTGGCATTGGCTTTGTTTCACGTGATCAGCTGCTTCTAAAGAGTCGTCTTTCTTTTCAAACAGATTACAGGTAAAACATCTAGAACTAAAAAGATAGTTGAGTAACTTTAGAGCAGATATTTGATCTTTAAAATGAAGAAAAGACAATCCTACTGGACTAGGACTCTGAGGAGAACGACACATGCAGAGTCTAGAAACTTCCTCTTCTGTGAGCGAGTGAAAAGTGTCAGAGGAAGTCAAACTTGTGTGTTTCTTCATGTTTGGAGGGTTGAATATAATCTCTGCTCCATCAAAGAGGCTGAATCTATAGAATCTGCATCAGAAAGTAGAAAAGTGCTGCTGCCTTCTCATCTTTTTTTTGGCTGTAATGTCATGTGAACGCAGTCTATTCAATTTATATTTATCCAATAGGTCTTTATGCAGACTATAAGACATGTTGAAGTGTATTGGGTTGTAAATCTGGTCAGTATTGAGTATTGTGAGTGCTGATCTGGTGCTGAAGCCAGAGCTCGTTCTGCAGCAATAAAAAGAAGTCATTATCTCATGGCTTTGTGTGGTTTCAAGGACTTTGTAAAGTAGGAATAAAAGCAGCAGAAAAACGGATATAAAAGCAAAACAGATATGCTCCAGACTGACATCTTTAGTACCAAGTGAGGTGACAAGCAAGAAGACGACATAATTCTCACAAAAACAAGACATGGGATTTGGTCCAGAAGAGCGAAACTGATAAAACAGAAACAGTGTGATTCAGTTAATAACATTTCAACCACAATTTTTCTTTATAATGTCTCGGTTACAGTGTTTTTTGAAGCTACAGATCACCAGAGTTAAACCATTTTGTTCAGTACAAATGTAAAAACAGTGGGAATGATACTTTGAAACTCTAACTTGGTGTATTCAGACTTTCTTTGTGTTAATGAAAAAAAAAAAAAACATGACATCAGATTAAAACAGTTTTGAGATTGTGGTCAGACCAAATGAACCTTTCACGCTCTCTCAGGGTGATGTTTGCATGTTCTTCCCGTGTTACTGTGGATTCTCTCTGGGTATTCTGCTTTCTACCACCTCCAAAAACATGCATGTTTAGGTTGATTGACAACACTGTAGTGAATGAATGAGAGAGTGAATGTTAACCCTGCAATGAGTTGGCCAATGTCCAGGGTGTTCCTTCTGCCTATGGCCGAAAGTCGCTGGGATATGCTCCAGTCACCCATCCAAGAAGAAGAAGGAAAAAATAATGTCTGATGCATATAAACTCTATGTATTCTATTGTGTAGTTGTCAAGACTGTAGTAATCGAGACCAAGACCTTTCCAAGACCACAGAGTCCCAAAACCGAGACAAGGCCAAGACCACTGTCCTTTAAGACTAAATTAAGACCACCTTTGTAAATGTATACAATCAGTGTCTACATGATCTTATTGTGCAAAACTTATAGCAAACTGTGCCTGGGACATGTCATTGTGCTCCTGATGCAAGTTTAGCAGAGCGTAGTGGTAAAGAAATGTGCTTTTTGTGTCCAAGACGAAGCCTAACCCAAGTCCAAGTTAAGACCAAGTCCAAGACAAGACTAAGTCCAAATGTGCTTGAAACCGAGACAAGACCTTGGTCGTAAGACAGGTCTTGGTCTACCATCAAATGAAAGAATACCAGCAATAAAATGAGTATTTCTAGGGACGTATTCTACTTAATTTTGGTCATGGTACTTTGTCTTTTGACTAGGGCAGGGCAATGTATCCAAGGTTGCCTATATTTGTTTTTGTTGCATTTAAGCTGTTTTTGAATCTCACATCTTCTCTTGTTCATTAATACAGTGCTAGCCTCTGCAGTCAGTATTAAAGTCACTCATTTTTGCGTTTCTGTCACAAAATCAGCAGCTGCGTTTGTGCAATTCCATCACATATTCCAAATTTTACATCATCCCCATGTTTATTTTGCAAAATCATCACCAACAAAACAATATTGCTCTGCCTTTTTAGATTCTTACACTGTAAATCACTGCACAGAACCCATTTCTAAACCCAATCCTCTCGTTTTTCACCCATAACAAGACTGCAGGGAGCTTGGAATTCTGTGTTTCTCTGCTGTTTACTGATGCTGTTTGTCCCGTGGGAGCGCTGTCCTGAGTGCTCGGTGTTATGTCGACAGCTACGGGCCCATGTCAGGTCCCCCCGTCATCACCTAACGCTAAAAACACACACATCCTCTACAGTCCCAGTCCCCCCTGCACTTCCTGTCTGCTCAGAGAAAGTGTCAATCAGTCCACGAGGGTCAGATATGTGCCCCGGTGTTCTGCTGCGTTCACTGTGAAGCTGTGTTTGTCTTATGAAACATGGAACAGTAAGGATTATTATGTGCATTAGTGGAGGAAATGGTGGTTCGTGCTTATGGATTATTGTGATATTTTTCAGCGATAATTTAATGGTGAATGAGACTAAGACCATATGTTTGAAAACACAGAGTTCCAGATGTTTTGACTGAAAGAGAATCAATTACAATCTCGATTTAAAGCAGGAAGATCTACGTTTGTAATAGGACAATGTACAAATAAATGAGCAAATACATTTTTACATTCTTGCTCTACATAAGTATGATGAATTCTTGTTAATTTTCTATTCTTGTCCTAGCAACATATTTCTGTCTAATTTAAAAACAGCTCAGTTTTCTGAACATTTGTTGCAGACTACAAATGTTTAAAGTGACATGTGTAACTTTCTGGACTCGAGGTGAAAATGTAACCAATGGAATGGAAATAGGAAACTAAAAACATAGTTTGGAACATTCTTAATGGGTAAATATATTTATAGAAGCAGCTTTTCTGTGGAAATATAGAGGGATTTTCGGTCGTCACTTTCCGTCCTACTGCGCATGCGTTATGCAGAAAGAGCTCCTCTCCATCTGCTTACATGGGGAAACTTCTTTGAATTAAACAACGAAACGGGACGACAGCTAGCTGTTTGGATCAGGTCTGAACCGGTCTGACAGACGCCTGTCTCCTAAAGCTTGAGACAGCGTTTTTTTTTTTTTTTTTTCAATTTTATTCACAAATTTAGCAGCATAACTTTTGTTTTCACACAGTGATAAACTTTTGTAGTTGGCTGACAACAAAGCTTTTTCGACCTGTTTCCACTGTGTCTATGTGCGGCGGCTCTTTCTACAGGCGGGGTGCACGCATCGCTTGTATTGATAAACAAAAAAATCCTCTATACAAGGCCCTCCACCAGGACAAATAACATTCAAATTCATTTTGTGGCCATAAAAACCTTCTCAAAGTGAAAACTAATATTTTTATTGTTTATTTAGTCTAACTAAATTACAAAAATTGGCTTTTATTTGGATCGCCCACAATTTCACCTTTTTTACATTAATTTATATTAAGGGGGACCCATATGAGGTTTCCGCCTCAGGCTCTTAAATTTCTATCAACGGGCCTGTAGATAACCTATATTTTTTGGTCAAAAAGTTCCACGGTGTACCTTTAATGAATATGTTTTGTTTTGTTTTTTTTAAGCTAATATCACTCATGTCTGTGTCATTGGATAACAATAATAATAATTCTCCCGTTTTTGCTACGTTTAATGAGAATAATGTCGTTTTTGTAAGCACACCCCATTAATAAGATCTAATTACTAGACTTAAGAATATTCAAAGTATCTGATCTTTACTGTCTGTGTAAATGTACCCACTGTCACTGTGTCATGAGGGTGAATCTTTTCTTTAATTTCAAAGATATGCACCATTTTAACTTTGATTTGATTCAACTAAAATATAAAACACAATGCTGTATGAAACCAAGTATAAACTGAGACAAAAGAAAGCAGGATTCAACCAAACTAGCACAGTAAATAGCCAGAACAAACCCACTGAACTTACTTAAGAATAATCCAATTTTAATATGCCCCAAATTATTGCTTGCTTTTGCTGCCATCTTGTGAATACATGTGGTAATGCAGCATCAAAAATATTAACGTTTCTTTGTTATTAAACCCAATATTTAAAAAATTAAAGGCTGAAATATGGTAACTGATGATTAACTGTGACTTTTATCCATTTTGGGTTACAAAATGTGCGTTACGAAAGTAAAACCGTACTTTACACAACAGAACAAAAGGCGCACGAGTATTTTTGTCCGTCGCAAGTTACGTAGGCACGTACACAGCTAAGCGAAAAGCTAACAGGCTTCGACCTCAAGAGGTAAGAACAGTGCGTACTTTTGACAAAACAACTGCGTTAAACTATTTGAATTTCACACTTTTAAACGTGTATTGTGTGCGCGACGTGGCTGTTTGCGTGTCGTTGTTTTATACGCGCTAAATCGACTCGAAAGTGGCGGATTTGTCTTGTTATTGTCGTAAAGTGCAAGTGTCAAAACATCATCAGCTGACCTCGAAGCGCAGCATAACTTAATCTTTATCTGCTTACGGTGCTTTTAAATCGTGTTTGTAATATTATGCGTACAAGGATTTGCTAATATTTAACTAGAATGTTACCAAATGCACACCACATGTAGAAATGTTGCATCATGTCATATGTTTGTCAGATTAGCAAAGTGTTTTTGTCTTTTTTGTTATCAGTATTGCGTAACTTGGGTTTGTTTTCTTTCTTGTAGGTGTAACACATTGACTGTAAATAAAAAGTTTAGCAATAACAGTCTGAGGAAGGCCAACCACGATGTCCACTACGGTGAGTGAAAGCAGCCATTACTAGTCCATCATAACGTGGTTGTAACATGTGCTTTTAATTTATTACGTTTTAACAACTAATGATTGTGTTAAAAAACTATATATAGTACATAATTTCAAGACTATGGTGTTGTATTTGTTGTTGGGCTATTGATATTTCAATAAAAGCGTTTACATGTTTAAAGTTGAGGTTTAAATATAAAGCATTTTAATTTACTTTCTGTACAAATTCTTCTATGCAAATAAACTTGTCTTGCCTATTTGAAAGTTTTCAACATCACTTACTTAATTTTTATTGTTAATTAGCTAATTTTTATCGTTTATTTTTTCACTGCACGAGATTCTCAATATCTGCAAAACGACGTGAACAGCATTATCCAAAATTTGATTTATTATTCATCTTTAGCTATAGGTATTTTGTGACTTTTTTCTGTTTATGAAGCACAAACAAATGATTGGACTCTTTGTATCTAGTTACTCTAATCACGGTAAAAGTGAGAACAAGCTCTAGGGCTGTGCAATTAATCGAATTTCAATTTCAATTACGATTATTGCTGTAATCGTTTGCAGTAATGGAGCAATCATGATTATTGACCGTAACTCATACGTGTGTTCATGCGTGCGCATATATTTTGTTGAGCTGGAAAGGTAGGTCCTAGACAGTTTCTTAAACAATAATAAAATATACATTTGCAAGACTATTTCTGTGAGATCTGTCATCTATTTCATTTTATCTTTTTATTCTCTGCTTTTAATGGGGTGGTAATGCTCTGCTCTTTCTCTAAGCAAATAATTGTTTGAATAATCGCCATTTCAATTATGATTTAAACAATCGTGATTATTATTTTTATTATAATCGAGCTGCTCTAACAAGCTCTGCACAAAGCAAAATCAGAATTTAATGCCGCGTTCATGTGGTCCTCGGGAACTCGGGAAAAAGTTGTTCCAAGTTGAAAAATGCACATGAACGCTCAAGCATCTCGGAACAAATGCTCGGTAACTCGGGACACACGGAGCTGCCCGAGCTCTGCAACTGACGTCAACTGACACATGGAGACTGATGAAAATCAGTTAGAAAATAAATACTAACAACGTTTAACGTTAGTTTTTGGACAGGCTAGCATCAGATCTCACTGTTAGGTCTATTAACCGCTGTTAAAAGTGCTGTGTCATTTATTTATTATGGTTAACAACAACATCCCGATTTTCCGAAGTAAAAAGCACATGAATGCAAACTAGGTCGGAACCCTTATCTCTCATCTCGGTCACACGAGCACCCGAGGACCACATGAACGCAGCATAAATCCCACCTACATTTTAATTGGTTAATATAAACAGTGGCAGTATCCAGAATGACTGATTTTACTGCAAAAAGAGTGTTACAACTTTAGTTTTTGTTTTAGTTGAAGATTTCCAACAGCGATAATTTTTGTAGATTTGTAGATGTTTAGTTAGTTGTTAAAAGTTTCTCACATAAGATTTTTATTGCATAACGTTGTAAATTGTGTATAATTTGTAGTATGAGAGAGGACGTAACAGGTTGGTCTTTACAAATGTGTGATGTTTTTGTGTGTTTTTTCAGGTGCTCTGTGGTGGACGGCGGTTAATCATCTCAAACGCCAAAGGATGCCAAACACTCGCTGCTCTCAGGGTCACAAAAACTAGGACTTTTTCTGCTGCAAGTTCAGACGAGCCTTACATCGCTGCTTCACCCGCAGACTCAGGTAAAAATACAGGTTACTTATCATACTTAAACAGCTTATACTAATGTTACATGTTACATGCGTCGCTTCACATGCTTGTGTTGATTGAGCTGCTATAATGACAAGACTAGAGATTGTTTCCATAGTAACCCGTAGTCAAGTTACTGCTCCATGTTGTGTTGGGAAATTTTACTGAACTACTCATGCAAAATAAACTCAAGCTAGACATTTTTATCACAATTTCCCCTTATATACTCTAAAAATGTGATGTTTTTTTTAATGTTTTGACTTTTATTATGCCACATTCACTTTCTAAGTTTTTAACCTTGTTATAACGGCCTTCCTTCATCATTAGTTTACTCAAAGTTATATTTTAATTGATTCATTCATGTTTGAGTAATCTGTTTTGTTCTTCAGCTGCAGCTCAAGTGCTCAGAAATCCCTGTTCTCACCTACCACCTATCCCCTCCCACTTGTCTGTATTTACTTGTTATATTTCAAAAGATTAAAACTCAAAGTGACGCATATATGGTTCAAAACTGTCCCTTAGCCACTTTCCAACAATAAGAATTTTCATTCATTCATTCATTTTCTACCGCTTAATCCCGTTAGGGGTCGCGGGTGACTGGAGCCTATCCCAGTGACTTTGGGCCTTAGGCGGGGAACACCCTAGACAGTGGCCAACTTGCCGCAGGGTTAGACAGACAACCATTCACTCACTAAGGGAAATTTACAGTGATGCCCAACTAACCTAAACATACATGTTTTTGGCGGTGGAGGAAACCAGAGTACCCGGAGAAAACCCTTGGTGACACGGGGAGAACATGCAAACTCCACCCAGAGAGATCGTGAGATGTTGATATGGTCCGACCCGGGAGTCGAACCCACGACCTCCTTATTGGGAAGCCAGAGCTCTAACCACTTGGCTACCGTGCACCCTACAATAATAATTTGTTGTTTAAAATCTGTTCTGCAGTTTTGAACAGGAAGTCAGTAGAGCGGTTCCTATTTTTAAGTTATTTTAGATCAACTTTGTGTTTTGCAATGAACAAAAAGTAAATTGCTGATCTGTATATGTTCTAGTTTCTTACTAAATAATAAAAAAAACAATAGGTCCCCTTTAATGATCATCTGCTATGATCATCTGCTACCAAATTAATGTGAACAAATGTTGGAAAGAGAGTTATGTACTTTTTTATAATAATAATAGAACTAAGCACAATAATGATCAAGGGTTGTGTGTCCGCAAGTTTTTTTCTGTTTACAATCTTAAATAGTGCTGTGTTTTGTGGTCAAACAATAATTTAAAATAAATGCTTAAACACAGATTGGTCTGGAAATCTGCAATATTAAAAGCCACAAAAATATCATTATTTGATAATTTACTTCATTATTCATTTAGAATTTTGTACTGCTGCTACTCCACTCCCAAGATGGCCGTCTCAACTGCCATGGCAACAGAACTTCAAATGATTTTGTGGTCGTAGCAAAATGAAACTTTATTTTGACATGCTTTATGTGCAGACAAGTACATTTATACTTTACAATGTCTAAGAGATTGCTGTGAGAAAAAATAAAAACATTTTGATTTTGTATTTAATTACTCGAAGTGGAAATAGAGATGCAGTTCAGCTTGTGTTTGCCATATAAGTTTGCAAGTAATAAAAAACATTAAAAGATTCTTCATTTGTGCTGCTTTTGACACCGTCTCGTCAAAGGTTATTTTCAACTTGGCAACTTGGGCTTCAGAATTATTTCACGTTTCCCCAATAGTAATTACAACATGACGTATTTATCAAAATTCCCACAGCAAATGAAAGCAGCGTTATTGATTCTTAAGCTATTAAACTAAACAAATGTGCAATCAATAGTGTTTAATAACAGCGTAGCTGTATATTACCACGGCCATTGTTTATCTGTTGAATGCAAGTCATTTTCATTCAGTTTTCTCTTTTCCGCTGCAGGCCAAAGAACAGTGTGGCCTGACGAGAACATGGGACCGTTCGGACCTCAAGACCAGCGGTTCCAGTTGCCGGGCAACGTAGGGTTCGACTGTCACTTAGAGGGACTGAGCCAAAACAGGAAGATGCTACAGAACGTCCACAAAACAGTTCCAGACGTCCTCGCGGCTCCCAGCAGCTCGGAGAGGCACCATTTTGTTCTCGCACAGTTCGTCAATGAGTTTCATGTAAGTTTGAGAAGATATATTTTAAAAGAACCAAAGCTATCTGCACACGCCACGTTTTAAAGTTAAATTTAGCCTGATTTTCCTCTCACTGACCCAACTTATGTGGGTCAAGTGCGACTCTCTTGCAACTATTTAGGCGTTTTCGCACATGAAAGTGCCAAGAACCAAACATCAGAACACTTCCACAGCTTCTTTCATGAAGCCAATTCTACACAAGGAACAAGTACCTGCTGCATTCGCGCTCCTCAAAAGAGAATCCAGGGACATTTGGTCATGTCAGCTACTTACGCTGGACTGTAAAACCATTTCTGTTTTTTCTGTATGCCCCAGTCCGGCTGTTGTCCCAGATTTTCTTATAGTCCTGTTTCAGTTTTTTATTTTCTTGCGGCATTGCTTAGCTGTGAGATCAATGCCAACTTACGCTAGCTCATCAGCTAACTTGCTGAAGTCCCTTAAAGCCCTGCTGTACCATCTCGTTAGCGTGCAGACTTAGCAGTGCTTGGTCCTCTGCATCTGTCCATCTCTCATCACCATCAGTAAACTTTAGTGCCATTATTATTTTTGCAAAAAACTTCCGACATGCCTGGGGTTGTTGATGTGCGTCACGTGCATCAACAACGTTGCTGCTTCACTGAAAGTTCCTCCGTCTAAGGGAAAAGTACTTGCCCCAGAGCAAAAGCTAATTTCATCTTCACACTGGCCTCACTGGTCCCTGGTCCGTCTTTTGTGGGAACACGCCAGAAAAGGAACCAGGGGCTAAAAAGGTTACAGAAACAACAAAAAGTTCCTACAGTGCAAAGACGCCTTTTGTCAAATCATGCAAGGTTCCAACATGTTATTAGAAACTTCAATACAGCTTTGTAATTACTCTTTTAATTGAGGAAAAATCAGATAATAACACAGATTTAAAGCAAATTGAATTATAATATATAACTCTTTTTGTGACTAGGAGACAAATCTTTTTTTTTTATTTCCTTATGTCAGTGATCTAGAGCTGAACGTTGTTGCATTGGCTTTAAACACTGCTCTGCAGTTGTAAAAGTGTATTTTTTTTTAAATATTAACAGTAATATTAGTCACATTTTGGAGTTCCTTTGCACAGCATTTCCAATCGATGTTTATTGACTTTACAGCATTATATGTGAATTTGTCTTGTCACAAATTAAGGTTTAATGGCTTTTACTCGATGTAATTGTTATAAACGTAAACTCAAAATTGATTATTAGATGGGAACATGGCACAAAATTTAGTTTGAATACTGTAAAAATGTTGAGAAAGCATTACACACAAAAAAATGTTAGTCTAGAACAAGAATAAAATGCATTTCTGGAACATTTTTGTAGGCTTGTGAACTAACTTTTAGGGCATAATAGTGTAAGAAAAATAATTCATTTGATTTCTGTTTATCTTTACACTGAAAATGAACTGAACTTGTAGTAATATTGTTGAATAAATGTTTTACAGGGAAAACTTGGTCCTCTTGACACAAGAGTTCAGAAAGCAGACCATTACTTCAGTCAAGCTGAGACAGACTGCATGATCAACTCCTGTCCAGAGCTTTAAGAAAAGGTTTGTATATTTAATAATAAACTATGACATCTCCAGATAAAAGTTAAAAACAGAAAACTCATGTTGTCTTAGTCGTACAGCCCTGATTTGATCCTTTGTAACTTTCTGTTTTAGACCTAGAGTTGATGTTCCCGTCGGTGCCCCCCTCCGCCATCACCGTGGTAACCGTCACACAGAAGAGCGGTCACCGTGACGACGTGCGGAAGGACGACGACCTGCTGTTCGACCGAGTGAGTCCTTCAAACTCGTCGAGACGTAGTTTTATCACGGTTATATTAAAATTATACCTTTTTGCTGATGTATTATTAAAGTTATTATCAAATTGAGTCAGTATAAATGTGCATGTCTTCTTCTTTAATGATAATAATGTTGAATTCTGTTGTTTGCAGTTTGTAAACGGTGCTAAAGAGATGTGCTTTGCCTTGTGGACGGCAGGATACTGGGCCGACTTCATAGACCCAACGACAGGGGCAGCTGTAAGTCACTTTAGTCTGAAATGTCATGTATCTGATGCAGTTAGAACTTTAAGTCAGTGGAGTCAGAGACCAGTGGCACAGGTGACAATACTGGTGTGTTCCAGGCAACTATTTCCCACTTCCCACTTGTAAAAATGCGCTGGAACGCCACTCGAACTGATAAATACCACTTTACTTATCAGTTCAATTCAATTTATTTGTACAGGCCAAAGTCACAACAGCAGTTATCTCAGAGAACTTCACATGGTTGTTGGTTTAGCAAACAAAATGGTCAGAAAATCAAACAGTTAATCATTTGGTACAAACAGATTGTCTAACAACAAACAGGCAGATGGATAGTTGTCCCAGAGCAACCCCAAGGAATAACAAAAAACAAAAACACTAGGTAAAAAAGAGATCCACTCTTATGGACGGACAGGCTGTAGATGTGACCAGGACTGATGCGTGTCCAAATGCAATTAGAACTTTAAGTCAGTGGAGCCAGAAACCAGTGACAGAGAAAAACAAATTTTCTAGCAGGGCGACGATGGTTAGCCATGCTAGAAATGGGCAGGAGTGGCGCAGTAAGAGAGTCTCTCAAGATTAGGTGGCATCTGAGGTCCAGGCATCGATACAGGAGCAGCATCATCTGGAAGAGATACACTCCCTCAAGCTCATATGAGCTCAACAATCGCCACAATAAATGAATTGGGAGTTTAACTGCCACAAAAACTATGTAAACATTGGTTACAGGTTAATTAACGTTACCTTTGTTTAGCCTAAAAGTCAGCATTAGCCATAATCTTGACATATGAGTTGATTACGTTGGAACACTCTGAACTAGGAACTGGTATTTTTTAAAGGGGACCTATTATGTCAAATTCACTTTTCTAAGATTTTAACCTTGTTATAATGGCCTCCCTTCATCATTAGTTTACTCAAAGTTACATTTGAATTGATTCATTCATGTTTGAGTAATCTTGTATTGTTCTTTGGCTTGAGCTCAACTGCTCAGAAAATCTCTGTTCTCACCTACCACCTATCCCCTCCCACTTGTCTGTATTTACGTTATATATTTCAAAAGATTAATACTCAAAGTGACACATATATGGTTCAAAACTGTCCCCTAGCCACTTTCCAACAATAATCATTAGTTATTTAAAATCTGTTTCTTCTCACAGTTACATTTTAAAATGAAAAGGCGGGACTTATCAGTTCTGCAGTTTTTAACAGGAAGTCACTGGAGTTTCTACTTTCAAGCCATTTTAGATACATTTTGAGTTTACAATGAACAAAAGGTAAATTACTGATCTGTATATGTTATTGCTTCTTTCTAAATATTAAAACGAACACAATAGGTCTCCTTTAACAGGAAAATATCCCACTTCCCAGGGGTTAGAGTTTGAAAACCTTTTTTCTATTGCCAATATCAAGCATATTCCTGTGTTTTTTGTGGTTTTAAGTCTGAATAAATTGCTTGTGGGTCAGTTTAATTAGTTCGAAATTAGCCATTAGCTTTTTTCACTGCTGTAAGTCATCAGTCTTTAAAGGTGCACTGTGTAACTTTCTGGAGGTGAAAAGCAATTCGCTAAAAAGTTAAAACCACACTTAGGAAAATTTTGAATGGGTCTAAGTACATTTTAGGCCATAATGTGAAACAATACTACACTAACCATTTTTCTATAGAAATAAACATGAGCGGGCCTCCTCCAGGCAAATAGTCAGTTTTGTGGCCATGCAAGTCTGTACAAAGTAAAGAACAAGGTTTTTAATATCTAAATAAAAACATGCCTTTATTACACAGTTACACAGTGCACCTTTAAGTACTATCACTTTTCATAAACAGTAGTCCAGCCATTTTCTTTCTGAATTAGTTTTGTCTGTAATATATTAACACATTCTTTGTATTCACAGTTCTTCGCGTCTGCGTCGAGTCAGAGTTCGCTAAGCACGGAGGAGGAGCTGAGGAACCTAGGCTTTCACATCGAGGTGTCGGCGTCGTGTACGGTGATCCGACACATCCTCAGAGGGACGCCCATGTTTGTAGGGACTGTTTTCACCAACGCACCCACCCACAGTGCTGCTGTCGCCCGGTTACAGGGAGTAACAAATGTCCTGGACGAAGAGGAATAGCACTTGGAGCATATTTTATCTTATACTTTGGTCACGTTTTACTTTGTAGCGTTCTAACAGCCTGGTAATCGGATGGAAATGGCACGATTTTATTTTATTTTCACCAAAACAAATGTGGTTTTCTTCAATAATAGAGATTATGCAATGAGATCATTTTATTTAGCAGCAAAACTATCAAAAGAACAACTGATAAAGTGTGTTTCTTAGCTAATTTTGTCAGAGGAGCTTTTCTGTTGTCACGGCAACAGCGCTGACTTTAGCTAACCCGGAGATTTAGGGCGTTTTTTACTGTTGCACGACAAATATTTACAGATTAAAAATGTTATTTAAGCAGAAAAGGTATGAGTTGAACTGTGTGTGATTCTAAAGTCTGTGTAAGTGAGTAATGTGAGAGAAACGGAAGCGTTGTTGTGGTTATTCTGCTTTTCTGCTACTGTTTACCTCATTTGCTCTCTTTACACGTCGCATACAAACTCATATTTAAAAGTAGTTATGATTGGTTACTCTTATTATCAGTCTGCAGCTGCTTTTTCCTATTTTATTAGTGTTTTGAGCTTTACAGGAGAAAAAGTAATTTGTCTCCGCTGACTCTCATTGTTTTTGCCACTCACTGATAACATTTAAAATACTGTGATGTCATTTGCATAACCTCTATTCAATCGTAGTTTCAAGTCCACTTCAACTTTGGGCTTCTTTCAAGTTTGATTCATAAAAAGATACCCACCTAGACTGAATGAATGACTTTTAACATAAGCTTAATGTTTTAAAGCCATTATTAATGTTTAGAATTATAATATATGTGCATATTATCATTAGCACTTCTTGGCTTGTTGCTGAAAGTCTGGCAACTCTAAATAATGTTCTCTTTTTTAAAAGGAATTAATGAGGTGTGAAAGAAACAGGTTTTCTGGAAAATTTTAACTCTAAGTAAAAGTAAATTATCAGTGTTGGGGAAAAAGTATTAAAAAAGTAATTAGTTACTCAATACTACGTTGGGATTACTTTGTGTGTAATACTGCAAACATCGATCAAAATTAGGATTTAACATTTTATTATTGGCATTTAAACAAGGCAAACAACAAATGAGCTGCATAAACAGGCTCAAATTAAGTAAAATCAACCTTAAAAATGATTCTGGGCCCTGTCACAGCTGCTGATCTGTGTCTCTGACCGTTTTATCTCACACAATAAGTCACTTTTCTAGATTTTTTGTACTTTACAGTAACTACAAGTATTTTGTTAGTAACTGTAATTGGTAGTATTTTCACAGTTACACTACTAGATACTCAAAAGTTACACCCAACACTGATTATAAACATGATTTTCTTATCGTTTTCAACCTGGACTAGAACAAAACTAAACAAAGACTACAATAGGACAAACCCAAGTTAAAGATTCAAGTTTAGACCAAATAATTGTGTGACTGCAGACAGAAAATGATTAATCATTGATTAATTATTTTGGCAGTTCTGTTTCTTAAAGGTGGAATATGCACTGCAGTTACAGAGTTACTCACAAATGTAAAATTAAAATATGGAGTTTATAGAAAAATGGTAAAATGTCTGCCAAAAAAGATTATAACAGTTTTTTTTAATAATATGAATCAACTTTTCTTTTTACTATGCAATACTTGAACAGCACATTTCTGTCGCATTGCAAAAAATATTGTTTACTTGAGAGGTCAACTCAAAAATATAGAATATTTTGTCAATATCTCTCATCCTTTTTTCTTTAAATAATATTGCCATGAAATAAAGTTGAATGACAAACAAATGCCATTTCATCCTATTACCAAGTGATCACCATGCTGTAAAGTAAAGTGTTATTATATATTCATGGATCTCAAGTCAAACTGATGGCCTTTATTTATATTTAGATTAAGCTACATGTGCACTGCAAAAAACAGTCTGTTAAAATGACTTGAACTCAGCACTTAATAAGTAGTTTTTACTAGTTAACATTATTTATTTGATCATTTATCTCTTTTCCATGTTTTTTGTCACAACTAGCATAGCACAATTTAAACTTCTGCGTTCAAGTCCTTTTAACTTTACGATACATTTATTTTTGCAGTAAGCTTACATTGGTCCTGCTGCAGTGAATAACCAGTGCTAGTTTGTCTTTGGGACTTAACCTAATAATGAGAATGTGAATTGCTTGTGTCGTCCTAATTCTATGACAGATTTCTGCTTTTTTATGGCGAAAGGTGCTGTTTTTCAACCTCAATGAAATGGACACTACTTTGACTGCGTTTGTAGTAGCCTTTGTAACTACAGGGCCAAAGAACATCGTGAACAGTTTAGTAATATGTTTTCAATTTCACAAAACATCCTTTTACAGTATTTCAAAAGCAACCCACTGTATATATCTGTTACTGTCAAGAAATAAAGTAACTTAATATTGCAAAAAACTGTATAATCTTATTTTATTTATTTTAAAGAGAAAAACTATTAATACATCCCATTTTGTTGAAGCTAATGAGACTTTTATCAGCAGTGGCAGGATTCACCGAACACGGACCACGGAAGTAACGGACCAAAACATAAATCATTAAATTAATCTAGTTTCTAAAAATAAAATTAATTTATATCGTACTATTCTAGCTTGAAATATTACTCTTGTTGATAAAATAAATAAGTGTACAATTATGTTTTTTAAAAAGTAAAAAAATAAAATCTACCGGAAATTGAAATTGGACTTCCGGTTTAGCTTTTTGGCAAGTGCTCATTTGTCGCATCCATTAAAACTAAAATAAAAGCTCTTATGATTTCATTATTATGTAGATATTTGCATATGAACTAACACAAATATGCACGTAAGAGATGTAGTATGCGGTTTTACGAGAAGAAAACAGATTTCTGCAGCGTTAAAGCCTACGCTGCCTCTTTGTTTAGCATTAGCCGCTAGGTCTCATCCAGCTGTGCAAAAAGGTAAAACCAATTAATTTATAGCATTCTTTCTTTAGATTAAAAATGTGTCTTTGTTTGGCTTAGACTAGAAAATATGTACGTTTATATTACATGCTTGTTTTAGTCAATCTCATGTTAAAGATGTGTGTTTAATTAGATTCGTTCAGTGCTACATAAAACATTTCTATTTAATTATTAATTGTCAGACATTGACAGACCTTAAACATTTTTCTTTTATCAACACATTTAATAACATTGGATAAATGGAACACAAAACGCAGTACTTTATTTAAAGAGCCATTGAACTGTAATTGTTACATTAATTAGCTTGGCTATTTTGTTAGTCAAATTAAGAGGCGTGGCTTGAACAAAGTGGGTCCCTAGATCATTACGTTTTAGTCAATGTCAAGTCACTCTTCTATAGATTATAAGTAAAAACTGGTACTTCATGTTTAATAAATATTAGTTATTGATGATTCAGTTTGAAATGATATTGATACATAAAAGAGTAGGCAAAATCGCTGATTGGTTTAGCAATAAGACATGGCTATATTTAAGAAACTCGTATTTATTTTGTATTGAAATTACTTGAAATTGATTTTAAGTTTAAAATATAGCATCATTGTTTAAAAGTACAGCCTTTAAATTATAGTGAACTTTCTGACTTTAAAAGATTGGGAATGCATGTGCTACCAAGTCAAAAAGCTAGAAAAAATACCGACAAGCAGAAATTGTAAAACTGTAAATTTTGTCTCAATGTTATTTGGATATATGTTCAACACTACTGGACTGTTATTGTAAATGTTTTACTCTATTGTTTCAGATTAAAGAAGGAAACCAACCTGGAGTCACAATGTTTCCGTGCGATCAATGTGGGAAGAGCTACTCCACTCCGACCAACCTCAAAAACCACCAGCGCTTGCACACGGGGGACAAACCATTCAGCTGTGAATTCTGCGGCAAATCTTTTTACTGGAATCATGATTTAATTAAACATTTAAGGGTCACACCGGCGAAAAACCCTTCGGATGTGATTTATGCCACAAGGAATTCGCCACAGCTCGGAAACTAAAACTCCACATACGAATACACACGGAGACCGACCGTTTAGCTGTGAAGTTTGCGATAAAGCGTTTGTACAAAATCATGATCTTAGACGGCATATGATAATACACTCGGCGAGAAGCCTTTTAAATGTAATGAGTGTGGCAAGACTTTTATGCGGAGGAAAACTTAAGATTCACGAAAGAATCCATACAGGGGAAAACCATATTCTTGTGACGACTGCGGGCAAATGTTTGCTCATTCTTACACGCTGGACATGCACAAAAGACTTCACACGGGAGAGAAACCCTACAGCTGTGAATTCTGCGGTAAAACTTTTATTAGAAGTACACATTATAAGGAACATATACGCCTCCACACTGGTGAACGACCGTACAATTGTGACCAGTGCAAGAAAACATTCAGGACGTCGTATTTGCTTGCGCGCACAAAACGACGCATAACAAAGAAACGATAATACCGTGCGAGATATGCGGGAAAATTAGCCACACAGAGGACCTACGCTTATCACATGAGGAGGTATCACCCAGAGTGCAAGCCTCAAAATCCAAATCCCATTAGGAATTTTTCAAGGTTCAAATCAAAACAGGAAAAAGATGAAGAGAAGCGCAAGAGGAAGCATCCAAAGCTCAATCGAAAAGTGAAGAAGAGGAAGAAGAAGAAGAGGAGGAGGAACCAGCTGTCGAAGGGTTTCTGGGAACAAAAAAGTAGTAGCAACCAAAATGAAACTGTTGTCAAGCGAGAAACAGAAGATGGGTCTGATTAGAAGAATCGAGCCAGAAGATTCAGACGAGGACCAAGGAGGTAACTTTGAAGCAACGGTTAAGTCTGAAATCAAAGATGAAGAAGAAGAAAACCAGGAAGAATTTGAAACTGTTGTGAAACAAGAAAGGCAAGAAAAATTTAAGTCAGAGGAGCAAGAATTTCTGAACATTAAGATCAAGGAGGAGCCACAAGATTGATTCTGTTGATCATAATGTTAAAGAAGACATATTATGACACAATTTTAACAAAACAAGTTCACTGCTCTTTCTGTGAATTGTATTCTGCTGTTGTTGAGACATGTCAGAACAACTGGGGCATACCGGTGTTCAACATTGCCAATTCAAAATTCACAGGTGCCATAGTAACATCAGACAAAAGAATAATATGTTTTCTTTAATAAATTCCAAATGTATTTTGGACCATTTCATTACTCACAAGTGTTTCAAATCAAACAGATTCGTTACTGGCGGCATTTAAATATAACGTATAATTGTTACAGGATAATCATTCAAAGTGCATTTGGTTTAATATGTCATGTTTTCAATTTTAAATTGGAAACAAAGATTGTGGTTAGGGCTGGGCGATATATATTGTATATAGAGATAATTACTGGATAAGAAATGAATTTGGCCATATCGTAAATATAAAGATAGGTAAACCTGGGTTAAAAGAGCTGATGAAGAGAATAAGAAGCTCAATTCAAATTTCTATTGGTCATAAAAGTAATTATAAACTTGTGCTATCCATAGTTTCATTTAGTTTTGGTCTGCAAACGGTATCACCAAAATTAACTTATCCATTTTAAATATACATTTCTACTTTCTAGTTAGTAGGCTATTCACCTAATTCTACCATGCCCACTTTTGTTGGCAGCACACTTCCTGTTTAGCTCTGTTAAAGTCTTTTTTTTTTTCCAACGCTGTTATGCCATGACCGAGTTAGCATACCTTTCCCAAAACCCTAAATTAAACCAAATGAAAGTAATCTAATCCTAACCCTAACCTTACCCAAATTTGTGAAGTTAATATTTTAAATAAAAACTTTTGCTAGCATATCCTCCAATGCAATGTGATGGCAGTGTGGCATAAGTGGGTCTAGTCAACATGTTTGCTTCGTTATTTTTCAGGGCAAACTCAAATATAAACCCGACGACTCAATCTTACAGGCTAAACAGAATAAGGTGAATAAACTTTTCTAAGATATTGATATATAGTTGTAAATATCGAGATATAAAATGTCTTCCATGTCGCCCAGCCCTAATTACAGAGCATACTAAGCATTCAGAGTTTATTTATTTATATTATTTGATTACTTTTTACTGTAATATAGCATCGCTGTTGTGATATTAAAACATCTTGATAATGTAACTATAGTAGCCTGAATAGATGACAAACATTCATTCATTTCCTGTGAGCAATTTTGCCATAAGAATTAAGGACACTGGACATTTAGCTCTTACAGACTGTATCTAAACAGCTTGCTAATAAAAATGTAAATGTAAATTAGCGTGATTGTCATTATTCATTTTCATTTGTTGATTAATTTTTTGTATTTTAGTGGAAATATTGTCATAAAAAGTGGACATAGATTCAGTATTGATTAACGTGAAGCCATAAGCGTACATTTTATTGCATATTTACACCCTAAACAATTACAGCTACTTTACAACTAAAAATAAACTTTGCTTCTAAAATACATGCCATATTGTTTAATACATTTACTGCCACAATAAATTATTCAACTGCTTATTTGCCTCATTCATTATATCGTTATTATTATGCGTAAATATTGTTAAAAGGTGTTTTTTTTTTTTTTAATAAATTCTGTATCAACGTAATTTTAGTTGCAGTACCCCTTTCTACCATCTGCGTGGCGGCGCTGTTGGACGTTAACCGCCAAAAAGAAGAAGAAGATCAATCAAAATACAAGCGGTTTCCCTCGAGTTTTTCTACATTTAAAATTCAATATTTCTGTTTTTGCGGTAAGTTTGATTATATTTCTGATAATATGTTGCTAATCCTCCTTGCAGCAGATAAAATTAGCGTTACTTGTTAGCTTGATTTGTTGATTTCAAATGTAGGGAGAAGTTCAGTCAAAACAAGTTCAAAGTTGAAGTTACGACAATTAGCGAGAAAAGCTAGTAAAAAAAAAGTCATTTGAACTCTAGTTTAAATTTTTGTGATCAGGTGGGCAAAGTTTATTTTCTTTTGCAACCTGTAACACTGATTTAAGCCCTATTTTAGTTAAATATTAAGTTTCTTCCTTTTCAGAAGCAGAAGGCTCAGAAACAGTAACAGTAGTTGGTCAGTTAAAATGCTAAAGCCTATTTTGACACTGCAGAGTGATAGATAAACTTACCAGCAGTTTATTGGGCTGTTCCATGGCTTTTTGTTAGTTTTTTATATTGTTTTGGCTAATGTATTTCCTATAGACATTCTGCAAACTTGACAAGAAACATGGCGGACTTGTATTATTTCCATGGTAACTGTTGTCACTGCCTGAACCTTATAATCTTTCAAATTCAAAATTCTTGCGGTTTACCAAGACTGCCAAACCTTGCTCAAATTGCTAGGGTTGTAGTGGTGTCTATGGAGTCTTGGTCGACTAATCGATATCCTAATTCATTTTATTTATAAGAATCGATACTATAGTTTGTTGTTCACATTTAGATTAGATTAGATTGATTAGATTAGATTAGATTAGTTATTTCATAGGAATCAATAATAACACATACAGAAATAGTAAAAAAGCAAATTAGCCAAAAGCTACTTTTCATCTGTATCCCTGCAAGGTGTAAAAAGGCATCTAAAAGCATTAAAAAGTCAGACACAAATTAGTACCACATTACATTACAAATACACATTTTTACAGAACATACAATAAGCACAGTACTACTATTTTTAGTTACAGTGTATGTCTCTATCAACCATTCCTCAAATGTTGAGAAACATTATAATAGTAACAGAATAATGGTCTGATCTGCCTTGTTTATAAACACATGTTTCCTTTCATTTTCTGCATAACTATAGTTTTTGCATGAACTACAGAATATTATTAGTCTTTTTGAGCAAGGTTTCTTGCAAAGTTGTCACAAAACTAAGATTTCCAACCCGATTTTGATACAAAGGGAATAAACTTGATTCTAATCTCGATACCACAATGACAACTAGAATGCCCTTTCAAGAAAGTCAGATTTTTATACAATGGACTGACTTTTTCATCACAAAATCCAATATGATCAAACATTTTAGTTTCAAACCAGTTTTGATGAAACTCAAGATTATTTTATAACTTTTCAGAATTTTTTTATTTTATTTTTTTGCAGAAAAGATCAGATTTTGTTCAAATTTTTGCCCCGTTAATATTGGTATTTGTTTAATGAGCATCTAATTTCGACACCAGTTTTAGCTTTGATTTGCAATATTTTTGAAAACACTACTTCTAGCTTCAGAGCCTTTGCCACGCCCCCTTTTTAGTCGATTAATCGGTCGATGGGACATGTTTTTAGTCGACCAAGAATTTCTTTGACCACAGCCCTACAAATTACCGTAATTTCTGGATTATAATCCGCTACTTTTTCCATGAGCTTTGAGCTATGCGGCTTATAAGGCAATGCAGCAAAATTATAGATTCTCATAGACTTACTATTAACAAGTGCGGCCTATATATGCACTTCATTTTTCTTACTTTAATCTAATGGGTGCGACTTATATTCAGGTGGCTCAATAGGGCAGAAATTACAGTACACGTATCATTGCTTGTTCACACATTGTTTTATTTTACATTCAGTTTTTAAAGACTTATTTTTGACTTTTTAGAAGTAAACATCAAACCACCATGTTTCCTTGCTCCAAATGTGGCAAGAACTACTCATCTCCGCGCAGTTTGAGACTCCACCAGCGCGTCCACTCCGGAGAACGGCCCTACTCGTGCGAATTCTGCTCCAAGACCTTCAACTGGAAACACAACGCCAAGAAACACATCGCCATTCACGCCGAGAAACCGTACGACTGCGAGATCTGTGACAAGCAGTTCAGACACTCCAACGAACTGGGCAACCACCTCAGAAAGCACTTTGACACGATGCCTCACGTCTGTGCGTTTTGTGGTGAAGGTTTCGACAAGCCGGGCAAGCTCAGAGTGCACAACTGCAAAGATAAAGTTCAGGGTCTAGAAATTCCCAATCCAATGGCTGTTACCGGAGAGATCTTTTACTCTTTCAGTGCAGCAGAAGTAGGATTTCAAATACATGATCTGAACCGGACTATGAAGACTAACAAGTGTCAGAAATGTTGTTTTTGTTGCTGCTAAGTTAAAAGAAAAGTCATTTAGTTAACAGAAGGTTTGTTGGAGACCTTTATGCATTTCAGTTATGTGTATTCCTAATATTTCTACTTCATTTTGAACATTTACAAACCTTATATTATATGTTGTAGATTTTTTTTCATTTGACCTTCTTGATGTTGATTGTTCAGGTCATTTCTTGTTAATTTATACAGTTGAATACATTGCTTTTCTATTTATGTTGTACATTTATTTATGTTGTAAATTAAAATACTACAAAATGTCTGAAATATTAAATATCGTATAAGCATTAATTGTGCTGTTGATGTTGCTCTATATTTTTGAAATCTGAATTGAAGTGTTTTTCTAATGCTAATTTGCAGAAAGCTTTGACAAATTTAATAATATGAAAGGAGGCCAGTGTAATTTTTAATTAGTAACAATCAATCAAACAAAAATGTATATTAAGCCAAGTTGTCTATGTTCTATTTGAACTTGTATTTCTTCATAGCAAGTTTTGTGGTGAAAAATTTGTCAAAAGGCAGAATGTTTAGGCAAATATTAATAATAAAAAAAAATACAGGGCATTCAAAGTAAAAAAAAAAAAATAAAAAATAAAAAAAAATAAAAATATATATATATATATATATATATATACTTTTAATAAACGTTTTTAGACAGCTATTTGAAAAATATATATACATAATAATACTAGTACTTCTAATATAAATAATATATTAAAAAAACACAGGTTATTCAAAGTAAAAAACTAAAATAATCATAATTTTTAGGCAAGAAATTAGCTTTAAAGGAAAGAAAGGAGAAGAAAATACAGATTTATCCTAATCTTTTCTTTTGGTTTGTTAAAGATAATTAAATAATACACTTCACTGAATAAATATTGGCGTTAAAAATTTCAATGTACTATTAAAAACAACAACAACGTCTGAATTGTTATCATCAAATTTAAGTCTAAAATAATGTTAATTTAATCTTTAATGGGATAATAATATCAGATCTGTTACGAAAAAATGATGTTGTCGGGTCAACTTCTTGTTTGTAGATGTCGCTGTGATTCACATTTCTGTTTTAAATCCCACGAAGAAGACTCAAAGCTGCGCGCGCATCTCTTACCATCTTTCAAGCTAATGTTGTTGTCCACCGCGAGTCTGCAGTGCAACCCAACCCCTTTCCCCTAAAAAACACAATTATTTCAACATATTTACCACTTTTACCAGTTTATATCATCATGTCCAATCGGAGCACGCCTGAAGCGAGCTCCCCGGCCAACGGTTCACCTCAGCCGGCCGCAGAAGAGCCAAAGTCGGACTCCCCAGCTCCAGAACAGCCCGATGAAGCGAACAAAGACAACCGCCTAAGGAGCCTTCTCCAGCGGCCATGGAACAAGCAGAAGGTCCCGCTGAAGAGGAGAAGGAGGAAGAAGAAGCCAAACAGACGAAGAACCGCAAGAAATGACCTTAGACATGAGCTGTTTTAGGAAGCCCGGGGAGAAGACTTTTACGCAGAGATCCAGGCTGTACGTGGCCAATATTTCACCAGACACGACCGAAGAGGAGTTCATTCAGCTTTTTGCGAAATATGGCAAAACAGAAGAGGTTTTTATCAACAGAGAAAGAGGTTTTGGTTTGCTACGACTGGTGAGTACTGTGAAAAGCTATTATAATTCATTTTATTTGTATTTTGCGTTCATTAGGTTATATTGAATTGACAAACAAGTACTGCTATTAATCATAATCTTCATATAAATTGTTGTTTATACACAATCTCCATTGGATTTTTACATTTTTTTTAGTCTGATAAATACAATAAAACATACATTTTAGCTTAAACATTTTACATATTGAAAAAGGCTAAAAAGTAGTGAATTAGTTGAGGATTTGGGACCGAATCATTTGTCTGCTCTGCCTTTGTGTGTCTAAATACCATGTTTCCTATTAATTTTATTCATAAATTGTTGTTTTTGCAAGAACTCCACTGGATTTTTTGTATTTTTTTAGTCGATAAACAGAATAAAACATACTTTTTAGCTTCAAACTTTAGCAACGCCCCTTTTAGTCGATTAATCGGTTGATGGGACATACAGTTAGTAGAGCAGAATTCTTTGGTCGACTACAGCTCTATAAAATAAAGTGTATAGCCTATAGTTATCTGTGAACTGGAGCTTGGAGTAGTTGAAGGACAGAAACAACACAAAGAAACACATGTGTTCTATTAACTGATTCTGTCTTGTTTTTCAGGAGAACAGAATTCTGGCGGAAATAGCCAAAGCTGAACTTGACGGGACTGTTGTGAATAACCGTACGATTCGGGTCCGCTTGGCTTCACACGGAGCGACTCTCACGGTCCGAAACCTGCTTCCTGTTGTGACCAATGAACTTCTAGAACAGGTAAAAAAAATAATGTTTGTATATCATGTGTTTTGTAAAAATTGGAAGTGTTTTAAATATGCCAAGGTATTATTTATGTAATATTTGTTGATGGATTGTCAATGGTTTTAACATGAAGTGAGAGCATAATAATAAAATAAAGCTTTCTCTTGTCCACAGGCTTTTTCTCAGTTTGGTCCGTGGAGAGGACAATCGTGATCATAGACGACAGAGGCCGACCCACGGGGAAAGGAATAATTGAGTTTGCAAACAAAGTCGCTGCTCGTAAAGCTTTGGAGAGATGCACAGAAGGAGCTCTGCTGCTGACAAAGTAAGTCTTGTGTTTAATCAAATATACGATGAACATATATTTATGAAAGATGGATCGTGTATAGAACAGTGTTTCCCAACCAGGGTACGTGGACCCTCGGGGTACACAGCCCTCACCAGGGGTACTTTGAATGATTTTAGACTTGAATAGAAGGTGAAATGTACTCTTTATTATATAAAAATGTTATTTGTGATGATTTTTTAATGCTTTTGGAGCATTTTAAGCCAGCATTTTATGAAAACAAGAAATACAAAGCAACAATTGGCAACAATTCTACTAAAAACAGAATACTCGACATGTGGAACAATATTTAGGAGGTACTTGGGACAAAAAGGTTGGGAATCACTGTCATAGAAATCAAAAGTGAAGAATGGGCTTTATAGTGATGTAACTCCTGGTTCTAAGAGGAAAATGTTTTATTTTGTCAGTAGCGTGGTAAACATAGATACAGATCCATGCTATTTGTGAACATTTGTATTTAAGAAACACTAAATATAGTTCTTATGCTTATCCCAGTCTGTGTAAAATATGAAAGTTAACAATGCATGAGAGTCAATTATAACGTTAAAAACCAAATACTTTGAAGTAGCGCTGCAACAAACGATTATTTTATTAATAGATTAGTTTGCCGATTATGCTTTCAATTAATCAATTAGTTGTTTAGAATGTAAAAGTCTCTTGGATGCAAGATTTTTGCAAATTTTGAGTTGAGATAACGTCACTTAAGAACGTTCTAGTTGCAGATTTACAGACAAAACTAGTATTTATGTTGAAAAACATTCAAATTGCATGTTTTTCACCAATCATTATCATCATTGCTGTTCAGTTTGAGAGTTTTCCCAATTGTTTTGAAAACTATATAAAGTAGGATTGTATCAAAAATCACATACTAATCAATACTAGAGCTAGTATCAAATATAGATTCTATAGACTCAATTATTTGTTGGAAAAATTAATTTAAAAGAACACAATTTGGCCTTTGCTGAACAGTTTTAAATAATCAACTACTGTATATAACAACTACTTTAACATCCAATAAACTAACTTTTGTTGAAAATACAGTACATTCCTTGGTATCGAAATTGTGTCTAGATGGTATGTTAATCATTTAGAATTGTGACAACATTAACGTTTATTCCAATATTCAGTTATTATTATTTTGATTAGTAACTTGTTGCAGCCCTACTTTGAGCTTGGTTTGTGCAAATTAACATATATTATTTGTTTCACGACTATATATTTTGACATTACTTCTGATTACACTTTATTTCATCATCAGTTGTTATAAGTGATCATGTGCATTTTTATTTATCGCAGCACACCTTGTCCAGTCATTGTAGAGCCGACAGAGCAGTTTGATGAAGAAGATGGACTGTCTGAAAAGATCTGCCCAAAACTCCAAGATACTATAAGTAAGTTAAGGATATTTGTCGTCGTTAACATAGTCTGCATCATTGTGGGTATACATTTGTAGATTGGCATAGCTGCATGGTCTTGTCACTGGATTTTTTCCTGCTTGTCTTTCTGGATCTTGCTTTTCTTTATGAAGACGTGTTCAGAAGTACCTGGACAAACACAGTGCAGCTTTGGATACATTTTCTTTTTTTATTTGTCAGAGAGAGGGAGCAGCATCCACATTCGCCCAGCCGGGGACGTTTGAGTTTGAGTATGCGTCTCGGTGGAGAGCTCTGGAGGAGATGGAGAAGCAGCAGAGAGAGCAGGTCGACAAAAGCATCCGCGAAGCCAAAGAGAAACTGGAGCAAGAGCTGGAGGCCGCCAAACACGAACACCAGCTGATGCTAATGAGGCAAGGTATCGTAAACATGTCAACAATTATACTAAACAGCTTATGTGTCTGTTTATTTCAGTCTTAAATTGTAAAAGTTTAAATTTAAAACCTTAAAAAGTCCTAAATCAGCTCATGTAAGTCTTAAATTTATATTAACTTTCTCATTTAGATTTCTGTGGTTTTCCCAAGGCTGATTGGCTGACAGGAATTATTGACAGTAAAGTCGACCGTCACAAGCAGTCTCATTGGTTTTGGCTGTTTAATTTAGCTGGATTTTTTTGTTATTTGGCACATAAATAAATGTGGGTTACACAGATATATAGCTGTGTTTTTGAAAAGTTTTAGACTTAATTTAATTTAACAAAATATAAACCTATTTCTTGTTAGAGGCTCCCTGGAAAAGAGGGTTAGGGTTACTACTTCCAGCAAGTAGGTCCTAAAAAACCTTAAATTTGACCTCCCCACCTTTGTAGAAACCCCTGGAGTTGAGAAAACACATAAAAGCATTGTAGTTCCAAAAAAGCCTACATTTTTCTTCAATAAACTAATATTTATTGTTAATACTGCATATCAGACCTCAGACAAAGTCACTTTTTTGTGTTTAATCCATTTTGTATCATATTTTTTGTTTTTCCTAGATCTCATGAGACGCCAAGAGGAGCTGAGACGGTTAGAAGTGCTGCGTAATCAGGAACTACAAAGAAGAAAGCAGATTGAGATGAGGTAAAGTGAAACTTTTAACTATGAAGTCAGAGTTTGATCAAAGTCCCGTAAATTGGAAAAAGACAAATTTAATGTGCCTTTTTTGCCTCCTAATTCCTGTTTCAGCAACCTTTTGTTTTAGATTTGGGCATTCATTCATTCATTTTCTACCGCTTAATCCCGTTAGGGGTCGCGGGTGACTGGAGCCTATCCCAGTGACTTTGAGCCTTAGGCGGGGAACACCCTGGACAGTGGCCAACTTGGTTAGATTTGGGCATTGTGATAAAAAGTAATACATTTTCCACCTCCTGCTTTTTTGCCTTTACATTTCTTTGACTTAAGGGTCTTTCACACCAATACAACTCCCAGTTGGCGTCGATAGTGTAGAGCGACACAGCGTCTGTTCAATTACTCACCATGTGAGAACTTCACACAACACGATCCACGGCACAGTCGCGACGACCGAGTGGACATGCGCGCGATGTAATGCTTGACAAAAATGACCAAACGCAAGTTGTGCGCGAGTAGTTGCCAATCTCTGACGGAGAATAGATGTTGCCAGTCATGTCCTGGTCCACAAAAGCTGCATTTAGTAGTGACAAGAAAGCAGAGTTACCTGACCTAACCTTTTTTTTGCCCACTGCAGTTGCTGTAACTCATTGTCTTTGTATCTCTGTCTGCTTCTTTTCCATACTTACATCCCGTTCGAATTCGTGCAAAAACCACTGAGCTAAATACTGTTTTCGGTTATGCGGATTTTTGGTTTTCCAATGCACCGATTCGCTGACTTGCAATAGTCACAGGCCAATCAAACCTGGCGGCGCAGGGCTCTTGCAAACCAAGTCCTTCAAAATCACAAGAACTCCACTGCCTTCCACAGAACATGGCCCTTGGCTTGGTGTGAAAGACCTTTAAGTACAAATACATGGCTTTCTGTGTTAATCGTTTGAACATAAGCAAGGCAGACCTGTTCCCAGTGTCTGTCCAATTGTTTCATCTGAGTCTGAATTTCAAGAATGACATTCGATTTTATTACTTTATTATTTGATTACTGCACAGCCCCTTGTCTTGTCATTTTTTCTGTTTTATTGTATTCAGTAGTCGTGCTTAGTCATTATGCATGTCTTTTCTTTTCTGTTGCAGACACGAGGAGGAGAGGCGACGACGAGAGGAGGAGATGATGAGACACCGAGAGCAGCAGGACGACCAGAGGAGACCGGCTGAGCAGAGACAACAGAACTACCCCAACACAGACACAGTGAGTAAAACACAACTGCTGCCATGAACTGAGCTATGTTTGGTCAAAGTTCATTCTCAGGGAACTAGACAGTTATGCCTTTTGCACACGGAGGAATACATTTCTGATGATGTTTGACCTGGTTTTTCTCTCCATATACTCTTCTCCTATAACTGTGAACTGTGAACTTTGTAGTCCTCCTGCAGACACCTGAGGCCATGTACCCACTTTAGGAATCACTGCTGTAGGCCACTAATATTTAACAAAGATTAGGATCAAGCAACTAAAATTAATTGTAATACTAAAAGTGAATGGATCATCAAATTCTACAACATGAACACAATTTATTGACATCAACTAAAACGTTTCAGTACATGTTTTAACACATTTCTGTTGGATTAATAAAATATCACTCAAATAGTGTCGAGATATTTTTTTTTTTCATTCATCATCTCGCACAGCCATATTCTTAACACATTCTGAAGTCAATTGTAGAAGCTTTGAATATTATTTAGTGTGATGGGCTTTAGTTCAACGTTTGTGTCTCAAAATTGGGGATCATTTGTTCTGTTCCGCTGGTAGGGCAATGTCAGTTATTCAAAAAAATTGAGAGATCAAGTTTAGTCATGTCCATTTGTCAACTATTTGGTTTTGAATCAAAAGATCGATTACCAATATTTGTCAGTAAAAGCTTGTGTTTTGGAAGCCAAAGCCAAACTTTGAGCAGAGTGTTCAATATTTTTTCAGTATAGTAGAAAATTATTAAACGTGGAGTCATTTATGTTTATAAAATCAATACTTAGCAATTTTTTTTGTTTTTGGAAAGACTGAATAATTGAATAAAATATTTTTTAAATAAGGGAAAACATGTTATTTATAAACTGAAAGATTTTGCATTTTGTTTGAACTGAATAAAAATTATTGATTTGAAAATATTAAATCCAATTTTATGGAATTTATAATTTCATGTATGTCTAAAATCCATAAAACATTGTGTTTTGGTCTTTCATTAATAAAAGACATGTGACTGAAAAGTAAACCAAGGTCATGGAAAAGTTGGGAATTGTTTTGGAGAAGTCATGGAAAACCTGAAGCTAAAATCTGTACAAACCCTGTGAAACAAACTTATTTGATATTTAAAAAGCTTGTTTGTTTCAGCAGAGGGAGCAGGAGATGAGAGCAGCCGACATGGGTCAGCGTGGACCTGTCAATATGGGAGGTAAGAGGTTTTTTGCAATAGTTTTAGTTCCTCTGTAAAGTCAGAAAACATTATTGATAATTAAATGTATGTTTATCTGTGAGCATCAGATAATTCATGCTCTTGGACACAAAACCTGTAAAATTCAATTATTTTTTGTGTTTTCTGTTATTCATTTTCACCAGTAGAGTGCAGCAATGCGACTATAAACTCTATTACAGTATTTGCAGATAGCTCAGTGTTTTATGATCATTTCTCTGTTCAAATATCTCACAAAAATCACCAAACTGTGCTCTTGTCTTCTGCGTAGAGGGTTTTAATCCGGCAGCTTTGGGCCCAGGAGTGAACCATCCTCAGATGATGGGAATGAGACCAGCCGCAGTCAGTCCAGAAGGAGCCGCGAGGATGAGTCCGTCTGTGGGAGCGGAGAACGGAGCCATGGTAACGTGTCCTGATGTTTAAAAACACATTTACTCATTTTACTGGTCAAATATCCGAAAGGTCAGAGTGTCAATTTAGATCTTTTTGATTGAATAAATAAATAATAAAATATCTATGGTTTTACGCTGCAGTTCCAGTCGTCCTCAGAGGCTGTAACTTGAACCTCGGAGTGATGTTTTTTCCAATGTTGTGTGTTCCAATGGTCAGGTCGGATTACTTTTACAGTAATGAGCCAATCAAGTTATAAATGGCAAAGGAAACACAACAACGAACATTGTTGTTACATTTACAGTTTGTAAAGCATCGCAAGAGAGTGAATTTGTGCTTTTTATTATATAGCTCTGTGTACCAGTAGCTGTTATCAACTCTAGCATTGCAGCACATAGCAGCAGGCTTGTAACAGGAGAAGCGTATAAAGCGGTGCAGGAGCAGAGTCACAGAGGAGAGTGAACTGTAGAGACAAACTAAAGAGGAAATGACACAGGTACGATCACTAATAAAGCTCTACGAGGTTTATCTTTCGCAGAAAGCAGGGTGCTGCAATGTTGTTTTTTACCTCGAATTCTGAAATTTTGTTTGAGTATCTGAGTTGGAATTTTGAGTTTGAAGGCTGTTCTAGTGGGAAGTTATGGAAGATCTGAGCTCTGAGAACCACTAGAACGCACCATTACTTCGAGCAGGCGTGTATGAGCTCTAAATGAACCAGGTTAGGGATGTTCATCATGTCCTCTTAAATTATTTATGAAAGCGTTTTCTTCTATATCAGACAAGTATCAGTAATAGATGGTTTATTACCTGAGTAGTTTCGACCATCTCTTCCGTTTTTCTCAGAGGCGTCACACGTTGTCATGGTGACTTGTCTTATTAGCTGCTGTTCGCAGGTGTGGTCAGCCCAGCGGACCCGTAAGGTCTACTGGGCTTACTACGTTTGCATACATACTTTTCATAGATACTTAATTGGAACATAAGGGAACAAAACTTATTTATTCTCATTAAGAATGTATGAAAGTATGGTTCTACAGCTGCATTCTAGAGAAAATATTGCAATTTTACAAAACATAGGAGATCGTCAGACAAATTAGCTCACGATTCCTCTTTAACCACGATATTGCCCAACCCTGCATTAAAGGTACTAACTTCTGTCTTTACCTCTGCCACTAATCCTCTTAACATAACATTTTCAAACCAGTAACAAAACTACTTCTCTTACCATTACAGAGATACGTTCAGCCTGGTTCAATGGGAATCCGACCAGACTTAGACCCATCCAAACATCCTCAGCTTCAGCAACAACAGCAACAGCTTCAACAACAACAACAACAACAGCAGCAGCAGCAACAACAACAACAGCTTCAACAACAACAGCAGCAGCAGCGTTCCTCTCCTCTGCCCTCTCCTCTGGCCTCTCAGATGGGACAGAACCAGGCCTACGGCAGCCCCCTGGGAGGAGCGTTCGACGGCCCCAGCAACAAACGAAGAAGGTTTTAGCTTCTGCAGAAATCATTCACGGACGTTTAACGAGACGGTTGCTATTTTTATACTGTAACTTCTGCTTTTTTTCATCAACAGTGCATTTTTTAACTTATTTATTTGGTGTTTTTGGTTTGGGAATCGCAGCTGCTTACACCAAGGTCATTGTTACTGTGAATTCTCAGGCAATATATGTTTTTAAGGGCAATAAGATTAAGCTGAAATTAATCAAAATAGCCTTCGTTGACATCAAATTCTATAGCCAATAATACTTTAGTACAGATGAAGGCAGTTTATTTTGTTTAATACAAAGTAGAAATCACTAAATTAAGATTACCATTTAGATATTCATCATTAATTGAATGCAATCTATTAGCAACTCACAAAGACTGCAGTTACTTAAATATTATGTCATTTTCTCTGCAAAAACTAAATATTACTGTGTTCTGCTTTTTATTATGTGAACAAGCTGCTATGATATAAATTCGGCTTTTAATTTTGCAAATCAAGTCTTCCTACTGTAAAACTCTTTTTATCCAGACTTGGAACTGACTCAAAAGTTACTAGTATTTTCGTTTTGACAAAGAAAAACACACTTTATAACAGCTACACTTAAATAACGCAACAGCAAGAATATGATTCATCATGAAGAAACAGTTTATTAAGAATGATTCAGGCCTTATTAATGCTTTTATCCAAGCCTAACTTTAACTTCTTAATTAGGCAGATTTTTAAAACATAAATAAGCTTTTTTATTAATTAAATGGTGGCGTTATTATAAAGTGATGCTGAACTATGTATTGAAGCCATTTTATTAGTAACATCATGATTACCATTGTTTGAAGCTGCTGTTTGTCCAATGTACAATTATGTAAAATGTCATAGGAGACCTTAAACAGTGTTTGAAAGGATTAAAACATGTATTATGAACAATCTAATATTTCATGATTTATTTTTCTACAATTCAAGTCCTACTTTTTTTACTAATAGTCCAGTTTAGCTTCAGTTTCCATTTGTATTCATTAATATGACATTAGATGAAGCTTACCGCTTATCTCCACTTTTCAAATACAGCAAACTCATTGAAAAGCATTAGAAAAATGGGCAAAGGTGTTGCTTATAGGGAAAAGCAGCAGTGTGACAACAGCGTGTCTGCAATTAGTGCTCAGTTTTGAGTGGAAAATACACTCTGATGTCACATAGAGTCTAAATGAGACTGGCCTTTGCAGTGACACACTGTCAGCTTGTGACTATTTTGACCTGAAACTTGCAATAAGGAGATGCAATTTAAACACCATATACACATAGTTTAGCTGCTAAAAACAGTTGTTATAGTGTTTAGATTCACTTTAAAGATACACTGTGTAGCTTTTCAGCCCCAAAAAATAGGATTGAAAAAGAGCATATTCATGATTTGGATTTGTTTCTTGGACTTAAAAACATCGAGTGGAAATAAATCTCCACAAAATCAACTCTTCTGTTTACCTTATTCAGCCCTGCCCACTTTTCTTAGAGACGTACTTCCTGTTTTGCTCTATTAAGGTACACTATATTACCTATGCTATGAACTGAAGTACCATCCCATTCCTAACTTCGTGGCTGAGTTGCTGTTGTTTCCAAACACTTCCATTTTGTTATAATAGAGCTGACAGTTGACTGTAGATTATTTAGGAGCGAGGAAATTTCACGACTGGATTTGTTGCATAGGTGCATCCTATTCCACGCTGGAATTCACTGAGCTCCTGAGAGCGGCCCATTCTTTCACAAATGTCTTGTTTCACGGTCTGCAGCCTGAGTGCTTGACTTTATACACCTTTGGCCAGGCCAAGTGATTAGGACCTGATTCTGATCATTTGAATGGGTGAGTCAATACTTTTGGTAATATAGTGTAGCTAGCTAGCATACTAGCGTGTCTCAAATAAATATAACTAAAAAATAAAATAAATGTCTAAGGTAATAATTTAGGCTAACCGCAGCTAAACCGGAAGTCTTTAGATAAAAAAGGTGGGAGTGTCAGAATAAGGTAAATATCCTGGAGGAGGGCTGTCTTCTGCTGGTTTTCATGGAAATACTGTTCTTTTAGCTATAATATTGACAACAGGTTAGTTACTTTAAAGGTCCATAAATAAATTAATTACATCAAATTCAATGTAAACCCCATCTCACCCCCCAAGACATTACTGACCAACTTTGCGAAAAATGTACTTTTAGATTGGTCAATTGTCTTAAAACCTAGATTTTAATCATTTTTTGGTATTTTTTTTCTGGTAAAGATGTTTTTACTTCATATACCTAGATTATACAGCTTATTTTAAGATGTTTCTGCCTTTTTTCATTAAATTTGTTGTAATTTCAAGCCAAAGTCATTTATGTGAATTTTGGCCCATAGTTACTGTGTGGTTGCTAGGTAACAGTTGTTGAGTTACCTCTACATATGTCATACTTACTGGACAAAAGACCGTTATAAACCTCACTAAAACAGGTGAAAACAATCAAACTCTTTAGTGAATTCTTATTATAATCATGTTACTACTGAAAATCTAACTTGTCATTCAACAAAACAAGTGAAATTTTGGTTCCTTTTATAGGAGCTGATCAACTTTTAAATAGCTTCCGTTTGACCATTTTCATCCACAGATAAGAGTGTTGTAATTTTATTTTCAAGGTCGTTGCCCGTGGCGGTTCAGACTCTACTCAGAAAGTAATTATTGAAATGATCCCGGTTTTAAAAACAGGCCGATTGTGTCCGATTTGGGGATTGAATCTACTCCATGTTTCTCTGGCCTCCTTCTTCTTTAGCCCAGTTTATGACACACTTTACTCTCTGAAGCCAGCGCAGCTTTTGGGGGCATTTTCTATTGATCATTTTAAAAGTTATATAATGAATAGACTTGGACATTTACTTGGTTCAGAGTTGAAGATTAATGAGGGTATTATAGGAATTCCGTAACCCTAAATCATAAACTTGGCTTCTTAAATAAGTAGCTGCAAAGGCTTAATATACTTTTTCATTCAGTAATTCATTTGTTCATGGATAATTAAGGCTTTATTCATGGTTTAGTCATGCTTTACTAAGGCGAATTATAAGGTGTAGTTAATACAAAAGGATGAGTTTCCCAATCTTGAATGAAAATTAAGTTATTTTAATCCATTTTGTAAAAAGAGGCATCTTCTCATAAAAAAATAAATGCAAAAACCAAGCAAAGTTACTTGTTGTAATTGAGTAAATCAGTGTTTTTCAAAGTTATGAATTGAAAATATACCTGGTACTTGAAAATAAAAATACTTTCTTTGGTGATATTTGGGGTAAAAACTTTGAGAAACACTGGAAAAGATTTTCTGAGCAGTTTGTAGTTGTTGTTTCTGTTTTTTTTTTACTTTGTAGCCTGCAGTCTTAATCTCTATGTATAACAAAAATACAGCACACAACGTCCCAAATGATCTAATAATGTTTTCATCTCTGTTTCTGCTCAACAAACTCACAAAACATCACTGCACAGGCTTCTCTGATTGGCCAAAACTAAAATAATATGCGTTTAAATCAACTTATTATTATTATTTTTTTAATAATCTATTGCCTAATATTGAAAAAGCCATTCTCTTAACATTATGTTTTGTATATGTACCTGAGTAAAGCAGTAGCCTACTTTTAACAGAGTATTTCCAGCCATAACTACTTATATTTGGCTATTGACCCTATTTTGTCCGCCTACTTTTCTAGGACATGCACTTCCTGTTTAGCTGCATTTAGCCTGTAGATTTCAGTCAATGGGTTTATTTTAACTGTCATTATATTTAATTAAACTTGCCCCACAAGACAGACAAACAAACACGCTAGCTACCTTAACAGAGCTAAACAGGAAGTGCATTTCCAAGCCAAGTGGGCGGGACAAAATAGGGTAAATAGCCTACAAATACTAGCCTAACTAAGCACACTTTCCAATCAATGTGTATGTAAACTTAAAGTGTACATGAATATAATTAATTATTGCTTATTTTCACCCAGTTTTTCTGTTTTGATAAGGTTTATAATTGTATTTTGTCCAGTAAATATGACAAATGTAGAGGTAATTCTACAACTGTAACCTAGCAACCACACGGTATGGCCCAAAATCTACTTAACTGACACAGACTGTACAATATGACAAATAATAATTCAATTTCTTCATAATTTTAGGCTTAACTGATGTAAAACTGCGATAAATATTTACATAAGAACTATCACGGTAAACTAACTCAAAATTAGAAAGCTGTGCTAATCTGTGGACATGCTAATTCAGGCGAAACAAGAGCGTCTCCATGGTAACAAGAAGGCACACCATTAAACATACCCAGTGCACCTTTTAAACCTAAAGATTCCTATATTGACACTAGCCTTTACGCTAACCTCATGGCCCATTTACAATTTTCCAGTCTTTCCCACAGACACTGGTTTTAGACTGCGCCTCCAGCAACAACCCATTAACCCAATAATATTTAATCAAGTTTGTCCTTTTAGGTCTAAATATGTTTGTGGCACATAGGAAAATGGCACTGACTCTGAGATTTTATTGATAAGATGGAAAGTAAGTAGGTCTGAGCTGCAGTTTCACATTAAAACTGCGGTTATGTTATGTGAGTCTATAATTGAATCATAATCTGATTTCTGGAGTTAATATTGACATGTTATGTAAACAGCTGATGTGAGTAATCTAATTTATTTATTATTGTTAGCACATGAATAAAAGGGCAATCTACTGGGACAAAGACAAGAAGTAGAGAAAATTTAGTTGTTTAAAGTTACAGTTTCAACGTATATGTAAAGATAATATTCATATACCAACAATTAAGTTTAATTATGGGCACTACTACTCTTATTTTCTAATTTACTGGCCGCATAATGTATGATAGGAATAATTAAAAGGGAATATCTCTCTCATTTTCTGACAGTAAGTAAGTAAGATCTGGTCATAATCACTTTTCAAACAGAGCTGTCAAACTGGATAGTGCTGGAGAGCTAAAAGTGAGAGAAAGAGGTGGAGTCTGAACTTGTAAAGAGCAGTGTAACTGGTCAGTATAGATACTTTTGCCCTAAAATGGCCAAAAACGACTCTGAACAATAGACAACATCATTTAGTATCAAAAAAGTGAATGTTTTGTTCTTAGTTGCTCTTTAAAGGTTGATATGACAATATTATTTCACTTTTTATAATGCTGTTTCATCAAAAACATAATGTCAAGTTGTGTTTTGCATCGTCTGCATCAATTTTGATGCACAAAAACTTGTTTAGGTCATATTCTTTCCTCAGACTATAACACTCAGTTCCTCCCTGTGATGTCATTAGGTTGAAAATACAGGAAATGGTTCATTGTCTTTGAACTCCACATCTTCATTCTCAGATTTGCCAAATTTCAAGCTACAGCTATTGTATTAACCTCATTTAAATTGTTTTCTTAAGAGTTTAACAGGGAATACTGACTGTTGTCTTTGGAAATCTTAACAAAAGATACAAAAAACATTGTCCCAAAAAAGGCATAAAGGCCTAAAGGTGCACTGCGTAATTTTTGTGTGCCAAAAAAAGCCATTTAGATTTCTTTGTTGCACTAAATAAATAAACAAATCAGCGTCTTTTCTTTAAGTGAGCTTGCATAATCAATATAGACACTTATTTGTCCAGGAGGAGGCTCACTCAGCGTTTGTTTCTATAGAAAAGAGGTTGCTGTAGCTGTATTTTTTCATATTATGGCATAAAATGTATTTCAACTCAATCTAAATGTTTTATGGGTTTTAACTTCCTAATTCTAGTGATTTGCATGGTTGACGTTTCACCTCCAGAAAGCTACACAATGCACCTTTAAGAATCTTTAGTAGAACTTATTTAAGAGTGAAATTGAGGCTAAAATTGCAGCTAACAAAAAACTACCACTTCATGACATCACAAGGTGGTAGAAAGCATTTTCAGCTTTGGATATAGAGAATTTAACAATCCAAATTTTGAAAACATTTAAGAATGAAATAAACACAACTTTGCAGATGTTTGTCATGATGTTTGTCGGACTACAGGTGGAAATTAGCAGGTTGCTAAATCTGGTGCAGCCATCTTTTAATGTAACTGCACATTGTCCTTTAAAAAATAATCAAATAAATAAATAAATAAGCAACAACATTCTAAAATGGCTAACAGCAAACAGCAGTCAATTTTAGCTAGCTTAATACGGTACTTTTTTTTTTTTGTTTTTACATTTTTTACAGTAATTTTTTTAAACTTTGTTTTATTGTGATTGTACTTTATTTATTTCTTAATTTTTTAAAACACATTTTCGCCACAACCAGTTTAGTTTAGGCTGTGTATATTTTTAAACTATTTTGAACTTGAGTTGTGTTTCTGCTACGCTCTGGCGCCGCCTACGTCCGTGCGTGAGGACGCATTAAGAGGCGCGCGAGAGAGGACGTTGATCCACAGCGGTGCAAAGGCAGTGATGGTGATAGAGCAACGGAAAATCAGTTAACTGTACACACGAGAAACTTTGCACATTTCACGGACTAAATCTGCATAAAAGTGACTAAAAACTTGTGTTAAGATGTTTTCGTGTTTCCGGATTGTACCGTTGGACACCTGAGGACGGAAAAGACGCGGTGAATGGACACAGCATGTCTCCTCAACAACACGCGGACAACCCAAACCGAGCAGGCGCCCAGCAGGACAGTAAAAGGTAAAACTTTGACAAATGCAACTGTATTTATTTACAATTGTGTTTTTAGCTGAAATCCTGCTGTTTTGGCTTTGAAATGAGTGATCTTTCAGTCAAAATTCGAGCTGTCTTTCCTGTAAAGTAGCCTAATTGTTCGTAATTGGCAACGTAATCAATTAGAGAGGAGATATTTAAATTGGTTGATTTAGTTAAGTTTGAGGTCAAAGCGGAGTCCAGGAAAGTCAAACAACACAGGAACTAAAGAAACAAGCTTTCAAAGTAGGCTAAATGTTACAGGAACTCTCTAAATGTCAAATTAACTTATTACTTTTTTGTTTTTGTTACTGAAACCATTTTCACTATTATAAGTCAAGTTACTACTACTACTACTACTACTACTACTACTACAAGCATTACTACCATAATACATAATTTTTTGACATTCACATTTTTTTTATGTTGATTTTGAACAATTAAATTAATAGTTTGCGGAAAAAAAAACAAAAATTGCAGAGAAACGACTTTCCACAAAGCTTAAAAACATATTTAAATATAATCGTAAATTATATAGTTTGTGAATAAATGCTAGAATTAACAGGGTTTGTACAGTAATTTAAAACTTGGAAAAATCATGGAATATTCAAATGTAATTTCCAGGCCCTGAAAATGTTTTGGGATTCTACTGAACTTGGAAAAGTTTGGGAAAATTTGAACATACTGTATTTGGATTCAGAGCTAAATTGGTGATCATTTCTGTACAGTCCTGGTCCTGTTGAGTTTAGATGGAGGTGTACCTGTAAAAAAAAATAGTAATACTGTTTTGTAGTTGCTTTATTAAACTGAAAAACTCAGAAAATCCTGTGTTCATTTGTTTGAAATTGGAAAAAAACAACAACGGAGACTATATTGTAACTGAATTGTTTGAAGCTTGACATTTTCGTTTTTAATGTTTAGAAATTCCCATAATTATTGTCTTGATCTCTTAATCAAAGCCAATAATGATCGAAACACATGTTAAACAAGGTCAAGGAAAAGTTGGGAAATTAAATTTTAGAAAAGTAAGTCATGGAAAACACAAAGTTAAAATTTGTATGAACCATGAATTAAATATTTTTGATTGTTTTGAAGTGAGGAAAAATGTATTTTATTATTTTTATATTTTTTTTTCTATTGGCAGATATTTTAACATAGATAAAATGTGCGGTACTCAGATCAAGATAATTGATTATTTGTATAATAAGTAAGATTTACCATTATTTTCTAGCATTCTTACAACAATAACTATGCGTCTTCCCTTCACTAAAAAACTGAAATGGCAAGTACAGTAACTAAGCATTTTTACTCAAGTTTTTAAGCATCTGTACTTTACTTGAGTATTAATAAATAATATGGCCACTTTTTACTTCTTATGTTTTTCACAAAATATCTACTTTGTGATCCCTACATTTCAAAATAAGTTAGTTACTTTTTTAGGTCCACAGAAAATTGTCTAGGCCTGGGCGATCTGGGAAGAAATATTTGCACCATACACCATTTTTCTTTATGTTGATCAATCTCAATTTTCGATTTGATTTTGTGTAACTTTTTCCAAATCAGTAGAAAAAAATGTTTTTTCTGAACATAGACGAAAAGAAAAACTTTTCTGATGTTCCATTTATTAGATATTCTACATCAATATTTTTAGGTTTGACTTTTGCTCCAAGCCACACATTTTTACTTATCTTTCGATTCAAAACGTACAACCAAATAATTGACGATTCGATTTGATCTGGATCTTTCGATTAATTGCCCAGCCTTATTTCTAATGATTACCCATTTGACACATGAATAAATAAAACGTGTCTCACTGCAAGTCCCATTTTACACTACAATGCAGCTAACACCAACTTTATAACTTTACTTTTAACTTTATTATTTAAAGTTGGAGTATACTAGAAGTTACTGATTTTTTACCAGCCGCAAACCTAATTTCTATTTAGGTTTTTTCTGACATCCTCTCAGAAAATCCTATTCGAAACATGGTCCATAATATTATCATTTTTTTTTAAATCTAGTCATATGGTTGCCAATAGGTAAATTAATGTACTTTTACTTAAGTAAAAACTAAACTGTAGCTTAATTCACATCACCATCAACACAGCAATCCAGAGAGCCTGCTTTTGGCTCCTGATAATATCCAGTTAGACAGTACCACAGTTTCATTTTAAGAAATTTACAGTATGCTATTACCTATCTTTTTCAGTAAACAAGTCACTGAACTTTACCAGAGTCATTTCAGACCAAGTACTGTACTTTTATTAGTAGTGAACTTTAATACAGTCCTTAGAGCTTTAAAGTGTCTTATCTTATTGATGATGCCGCAGTTAGACAAAGTAATAAAATTAATAAAACCTGCAGGGTTGCCTAAAAGTGTTTTTTATTGATAGGATGTACAACAAACATAGATTAACATGTAGTTTCCTGATGCAGGTACCACACTGTTTATAGCCAAAGTCTTATCACAATACATTTATTTTAAGCAGCATTGAATTAGTAGAGTCTTAGAGTTATGTTAGAACACACATTTTAATCAGACATTGAATTTTTTTGTAACAATTTGAGATTTTAATTGAAATATAGGACTTTTCTTTACATAATGGCTTACCTGTAGAGTGATTAGAGTCAACAATTTAGATGTAGCTCAAAAGACTATGACAGAAAAATCCAAAACGTCACAATCCACCTTTAGAAACCCTGCAAAACTGCCCCAAAAAAACAGAAAATTTGACTTGCTTTTACTAAAAATGTTCCCATAATTAGATTTTTTGCTTTTTGCATATATCTTAGCCATTCTTGTATTCGCTTTTTAGCATTTACCACACAAAAATGTCTGCAAAATGCTCAAATTATCACAAAAAGTGTCTGTCTTTTTAAATATACGTCTTAAAAAAGGCTTAATAATCTGCTAAATTTAACTTGAGGCAATATAATTTTCAACAAACCACATTTTCTTCTTTCCCGTTTGACAGATTCTGTATAATCTGGCGTGTATTTTTAGTCCTGAAAGCTAACATTGTGACGTCCAAGTCTGAGGAATGTATCACCCAACTGTGACCCTGGTAGAATCAATAATATTACATTGTGAAACGCGAAATATGTAGGCGCGCATAAATCCGGTAAAAGCGCGTCGTTTCATGTGTTCTCGGAGCAAAAAGAAGAGGATTTTTTTTTATCAGCGGCGGTTAAAGAGTCACTCGTACGGCAACACATTTATAAGCCAATTTCAAGGTGAATTGTGGCGAGTTAGAAAGACACAGGCTGCGATTGTGGGCAGTTTTCGAGCAGGTTGGACCAGGCTTTTCAGTAAAAGAGTAAACATGATTAGATTTAAGATTCACTCAACATTTTCTTTGTTTTTATTCCAGTTTGGCTGTTTTGATGAGGTTTATACTTGTCTTTTGTCCAGTTAATATGACATAAGAGGTGATTCCACGACTGCTACCAAGGCAACCATATTTTAAATTCCATATATAAATGTCACACTGCAAAAATGGATGACTAGCTTTGCTTAAATGACTTGGATCAGAATTGTAACTGATTAGATAATTTTAGAGCATAGGATTTAATTGCTAACAGCCTTTGTCCTTTGTCATTTAGTCAATAAATCAGCCATGGAGTCTTAGTTGACCAAGATTTGTATTAGTCAACTAAACTTTTATTACTTTATAAGGTTCTTACTGAAAAGCAACAAAAATTTGAATTAGCAGAATTTTAGAACCAAAATACTGGTCTAATTTGCTTTTTATATATAAATACAGTTTTGTTTGTTGCTTTTGCATATCTGAGCAGTTTGGGTCAAAATACATGTTGTATATACTGTATGTATGCTTTTATTCTCTTTTTAGTCGATTAATTGGTCGATGGGACATGTCTTTAGTCGACCAAGACTTTCTTTGGTCGATCACAGGCCTAATTGCTAATGTATGTAGAATATTTATTTCGATTCACTGGCTGGTTATAGGATCTAATTTTGACTTATTTAGTGTGATAGTCCTCGTGGTAAATATTCATCATAGTTTTCAGCTGTTAATTTTCAAAATATGATTAAATTGACTATTAATGTTGAAAGTTACAGGAAGTAATCTGAGTTCTAAAACAGAATCTCTCCACATGTCGACAACTGAAACTATTCTCTTAGAGTTTAAACAGTCAGTTAACTCAATGAAAGTGTTACAAGATATTATCTTTTGTCAATATATATCGTTGGGGTGTCATTTATGTGGATTTGGACCCATATTTAAAATGTGGTTGCTAGGTAACGTTGTGGAATTACCTCTACAAATGTATGTCATATTTACTGGACAAAAGACAGTTATAAATCTCATCAAAGCAGTGAAAACAAACAAAATGTATCTATAATCATGCTTACTATGCTTTACTGAAACATGTAGTCTAACCTGTTTAAAAAAAAAAAAAAAAACTAATTTGCGAAAGGGATAAGCTAATTTTTCTTTAACCCATTGGCAAATTATGTGGCTCAAAGTAAGAAGTACTGTCTTTAAATTAGTTGGAAATACTTTGGAACAAGTAAAGAAATCAAGTTCGTCAAAGAATAGTCTAAACTTGTCAAAATGTTTGGAAATAAGGTTAAAATTCTAAAATCAAGATATTTTAGCTTGAAATTTGTTTCTGCTGTGCACAGACATTAAGATTTGGCAAAGATATCTTGTAACTCTTTAATTGTGTTAAATGATTGTTTAAACTTCAGGAAACTGTGTCAGAGGGCCAGATTTTTCACACTAGCAGTGGCATCTGGACCGGAAGTTCACTACACGTCACCACTTTTAACACAATTTGGGTTCACACACAATTCTTTGACTTTTGCAAAATAACTACTACTGCTACATTAGGCTTATGTAGAAAATAAAAGTACAAAAGATAATATCAACATTACATATTGTCATTTGGATGCAGAACAGGAACCAAATGAGAGAAAGAGTAGATAAACTAGACAGAATCAAACCAACAAGTACAAACCTCAAATTATACCAGTAACTACAAACTAATATATTTTCTAATGCTTAGAAGATGGATCAGGTTGAATTGAATTGGTTATGGGACCTGATCTGGCCCTCAGAATCCCTCGACACATGTGGGGGGATTTTGTTTTAGAACTTAAGTTACTTCCTGTTATTTTCAACATTTATTGGTCCATTCCTTCATGATTTGCAACGACCTTCTTGCTGTGAGGCCAGAGCGCTATCTGCTCTGCCACCTTTAGTCTATTGTTTGATATTATTTTGAAGCCATAAACCTAGATAAATCCATTGATAGGCTTCTAAATAGGAATCTACATCAATCATTACAGTTGAATGTGTTTAAGATACTAATGTTAAACTTTACACATCATCAGGGGACCCCAGAATTCATTCCGCGACCCCCAGGTTGAGAACCACTGGCCTAGGTGACCAGTCCTAATGTTTTATCTAATTACTGTGTGCACAATTGAAAGTAAATGTAAAGTATTGTCCCACAGCAGCAGCCATAATCGAATGTGGGTTAATCTTCTGTACAATGCAGCAGCTGTGGTTACATAATGCTTATTTGTCAGGTCACACTCGCACTAATCCTGTTACAATTAGATTAAAACAAACTTTGTAATAGAGTTTGTTCTGAGCGAAAGGCAGGCGGGGTTTAGTCAATTCTAGTGAAATTAACAGAACAATCTATAAATCTATAATTGGTTTGATTTAAGTGTTTGAGAACTGCTTTGTCTCTGTCTGTGAGTAGGATTTATTTTCACCGCTGAATGATTGACTGAATGATTATACCCTAGATCAGTTCATCCTTCACCAAGTTACTAAGTGCACCTTTAATATTACAGTGAAAAGACCATGTTTTTCTCTTTGTATAATGCTTTTACCACTGTTTCAATACACCTGCATTTACAAAAATAAAGTTCAGCGATCCAAAAACCTCTCTTTTCATCTCCTCATTACGTCATGTTTACAGTTTGTGGTTACATAAAGCTGTATCTGTATGTCCAGCACATTCATTACATTAGCCTGACTCCGAGCGGCCTCCAAAAGCAGACAGACTTTGATTTAATCACAAATGAACCGCAGGAATGTCAGAGGTCATCCGCTGGAACAGAACGGACGCATCAGTCTTTCTCACACTCTCACAAAATCTGTCTCTGTCTATGAAGGTAGTTTTGTCCTTTTAAATTACGTATATATCAGTTAAAATTGCATTAAAAAATCAGAATTTCTCAATATTTTTAAAAAATTACAGATAAAATATGCAGACAACTAATATTTCAAAATGTGTTAGAATGTGTCTGTTTTTGTGTTTGTGAAAGCTTTAATATTGATGCTTTAAAATGACAAACTACATCAAATCTATTTGTCTCTGTCTTTACAAAACTTTTTGGACTAAACACGATTGATTTGAAGGAACTACAGACTGATTTGTTGAGGTTGTTGAAGATTTAATGATAAAAGCCTATCAGAATCTTCAGTCAGATGTAGTTTATTTAAAAATGTATTAAAATATCCCAATATTGTTGGGATATTTTAATTAATTTTTGACCCCAACATGTGTAATTTTGGCCAGTTTTACAGACATAAGTTTGAATGGAGTGAAAACAGCCTTGTCAACCTCTCAATTAGTTAAAATAGTCATAAAACAATATTTATTTGTTAGATTCTGAACGCTGTGTTTTAATTATTGTCTTTTTTGTTTCAGAGGATGAAGTCTCAGAGTTATCGGCGTCAGTCTGCTCCGTCTCTGGTCATCACCAAAGCCCTGACCAGGTCCAAGACTCTGTCCAGGTACATTAAAGAGAAACTAAACGCAGAATCAACTTTTCTTCACTGTCAAACTGTGTATATGGGGTCAAAATGGAAATCTCTACTGTTTCTCTTTTTTGGACATTTTTGTGCAAATTCGCTCATTTTGCAGTTATGTGTGCAAAAACTGCGACTGTGCTGATGGTCAAACGCTGTCAGTGCACTTTCAGTTACGCCGACGTCACATCAAGTTGACGCAACAAACGAGTCGCCCAGGTGGGATATATAAACTCCTCCTTCTGACACAGCTGCTAAGGCAAGCTGGAAAGTGATCGCCCGCTGCAAAATAACATCATCATGAGTCATTTGGCTCAGTTAGATAAACGTCGGGTGCAAAGGTGCGCAGGTTTGATCCTCGTTTCAGTGTTTCAATTTCCACATTTTCAATCATAAGCTCATGTGCTTATGTTGGCTAAAGCAAAGGCTTTACATAAGTTTTGCAAAGTAAATATAAAAGAATCTTGACGTGCAAGTAAGAAACTAGACCTGTGCACAGCCTCAGGACTGTGAACTACTCTGCAGGTCAGGATCGCTCTGACACAAAACTTACATCACTCACAGCTCGCTGTTCATATTTGGTGCTGTCAATCAATATCTCTTCACACCCACCTGGGCGTCTCTTTAAAGGCCTCCAGGCATCTCACTTTTGCGAGTCTGTTGTGGGCGGAGTAAGTCTGTGGGCCTCACTTTAACTGTATTTGTGCATTTTTCTCCTGTTTTATTTTTTGTAATTTGTTTAAAAATAAAGAATGTGTTGCTCTGAGAACAAACTGGATTCTCGCTAAATTAGTTCCTCTCACAAAAACTTGAGAATTTTTTTTGATAGACTCCCTATGCCGTTTGGGCGGAAACACTGGTTCAAACCAAAGCAAACACGCCGTCGTCGGCTGACACACTGGGGCTCTTTTAGCACAATTCGAGCTAATTTATCTTTGAAAAAATATGCCCACAAAGGCAATTTTACGATGTCACAACTGTCTTTCTCTCCACAAATGCACCAAGCAATCATTTCACAAAAGAACAGCCTTACCAGGTATTATCGTGTTATTATCGTACATTATTCGTCAAATTGTAGCTATTTTGTAATTTATGTTGCTTTCTGCCCTTTACAATGTGGTTGCTAGGTAAAAGGAGTAGAATTAGCTTCGTTTGCGTCATATTTGTAGGTCAAAATACAATTATAACTCATCAAAACAGCCAAATTGGGTAAAAAACAAGCTAAATGTTCAATAAAAGCTCGTCATGTTCTTTTTATTGAATAGAAAAATGCTATTTAACCTATCAAATACTCTTTTCTTTCACTTTTACTACTTCTATCACTGCTGACGTTTCATAGTATAATCTTTTAAGTGATGATAATGTCCTTCTACATAAAACAAGCCACATTATATAGACCACATTACACTGGTTGTACACAAACACGGGCCTGCGCTCACTAACCCTTCCTTGCCCTCACTCTCACCCTGCACCAGTCGTAGTGTTGAACCTGTAATCCCGCTGCGTCCAGACTTTAGCGCTTTAGGCTTCTATTAATACCTCCTCCCGCTGAACATATGGCCCCGAGTCAGAGGAGAAAGTATCACCCCATTAAAAAGGTCCCACCGCAATGTAAACAATGGAGGCTGATTTAAGACACGAGGATTTAGCTTGACCTTGGCGTTTAGTGTCAGTGACAGCAGCTACACGACTGATACTCTTGTTATAGGTCAATTAAAAGGAGGGCTGGTGAAATGCGGAATATTGACATATATTTGAGCATTACAGCTGATTTTATGTAGCAAGAAAGTTTTGTGTTATTAGCCACGTCGTAGTGCTTATTAATTAGGCTCATAAGTTCAACTAAAAACGATGTTATGCAAACAAACTTTCAGCCTTTAGAAATAATATTAGGCAAAATAACTATTAATTGCGCCTGACAGACTTTCTGGTATTAGCTAGGGTTGGGTATTGACAAGAGCTTTTCGATACAATATGTATCCTGATACATGTATATCACGATACAATTCCCTCAATACAATATACTATATCAACATTGATTTTTATTTTATCTACAAAGTCTTTTCAGAACATTTCATTGATCATTAATAGATCATTTCATTTTCAACTTAGCAGCATTAGCCTTGTAATACACAAAATGTGACTTAGTGACCAAAATGAGAAAAAAGCTATAGAAAAGTATTGTATCTTACCTGTACAAATGTTTTTGAGTACAGCCTCCCTTAAAATCAATGTTAAGAATGTAAAGTTGATTATGTAGAAATAACAAAAGGCACACTGCTCTTTATGTTTGGTACAGCTCATAAGTTTCAACTTTAAAGCAGAAGTTCAGGTTCAGAAGAGTATTTCAAGTATCCCAATACACTTTTCTGTAATAATAGTTTGAGTTTGTCACAAAATGTACCATTACATCAAGTACACAGCCCTATTATCGGCACTCCTAAACTCCTTTTACATTGATATAAGTATCAGTTTGCAAAAATCTCTCTGTCGGAGAGATGTTTTAGAACATCCTCAGGCAATGTTGTCAGCTCAAAAAAAAAATCCATAATTTCCTTTATTGAGTTTTTAACCATTTTCTCTCATCATTAGTTGACTAAGTTGTATTTGGACTGATCCCTGCATGTTTGTGTAATCTTTAGTCCTGCTGCTCATGCTCTAGTGCTCAGAAAATTCTTTATTTCACATAACACCTATCCCTCCTCTGTATTTTTTTTCTGATTACACAAAAAAAATCAGATTCTAAGTAAAACATGTAGTTAAAAATTGTCATGTGGCTACTGACTACTTTCCAACAAAAATATGTATTTAAATGTTGCTGCTAGTTGCAGTTAATTTACAATGAAGAGCTAGAATTGATCAGTTTTGCTTTCAAAAAATGGATGAATCTGTTTTAGATCATGTGTTTTACAACGAACAAAATGTCTGCAAGTTTCTTACAAAATACATGGATAAAATAAACTCAGTAGATCTCTTTTAAAGCATCTGCTCCATTTATAGATACAATGATACAGCTAGCACGGCTAAGTTGAAATAAGGTCACGATAATGTATTCTGTGCTTTGCCAAACTATTAAATCCAAAGCACGTCACATGTTTTCATCCAAATGCATTATCGTAGTCACATGGAAAAAATGTTTTGGGGATTTTAGCTTTTAGCAGACAGGAAATAAAGCAGGAACATATGGTCGAATCAGACGCTGAGCTTTGATTTAGTTACACAACGTGCTACTAAAATACACGGAAAAATGGATCACATCTCACTATGAAACAGACTCAAGATACAATAGAGCATCTGATTTCTTTGTGTTTTTAATTTGTTTGCCTGGAAGACACAAACAAAACAAACAATGGCTGACAATATTTACTTATTTACAATGCTGGAGGTTAAAGGGCCTATATTAATGTTATTTTCTATGTTATAATGTCAAAAACACCGCTTGAATTGTGTTTTATTCCATTTACTTTTACATTTTATAAACGCTGGACCATCTTGTGATGTCATTCATTTTCTACCGCTTAATCCCATTAGGGGTCACGGGTGACTGGAGCCTATCCCAGTTACTTTGGGCTTTAGGTGGGGGAACATCCTGGACAGTGGCCAACTTGTCGCAGAGTTAGACAGACAAACATTCACTCACAGGGGAAATTTACAGTGATGCCCAACTAACCTAAGCATGCATGTTTTTGGAGGTGGGAGGAAACCGGAGAAAACCCACAGTGACACGGGGAGAACATGCAAACTCCACCCAGAGAGATCATGAGATGTTTATATGATCTGACCCGGGAGTCAAGTCACGACCTCCTTATTGGGAAGACAGAACTCTAACCACTCTGCTACATGTGATGTCATTAATTGGAAATACAGGAAGCGTCCACTGTGTTTTTAAACTCCACACACCTTCACTAGAATCATTTAAATAATTTCAGGCTTGACACTGCCTAACCAGCTAATGTTTTATCCTTGCTTGATTGCGACAAAGACAACAACACAATCTTTTTCTGTTGTTTCTATTCAGCGTAATTCAGTTCCATTAAGACAAAATTTTGGGTATGTTTTTGAAAAAGAAACAAGATTCTAACATGGTTAAAAGCTCACTGGAGTAGGGCTGCAACAAGTTAATCAATAAATCGCAACTAATCAATTAAATGCCAACTAATTTAGTTATTTAATAATTGTTACTTGGTCTTTCTTTAAGTTCCTAACATGCCATGAGCTGTAGAAAAACTTCAGATTGAACAGAAATGACATGACAATTATGTAAATTTAGGGTTTTTGATGTAAAAACTCAAATTTAATGCTAAGCCTTGATTCTTGATACTAGTTATGATACTTCAATGATAATCAATGCTCTTTTAACATCAAGTTTGTATACATTAGAGATTTTCAATAAAATACAAATACTTTTTTATTAAGTTTATTCTAAAACCCTCAGAAAATATCTGATTTGGTCCTGTTAACATTATTTTTGAAGTATTGAATGAGTAACAATATGTACAGTTAAATGAAACAGAATCGAAAAGATGTGAAATCAAATGTGGTGTACCGCAAGGTTCAATTCTTGGACCTAAACTGTTTAATCTATATATCAATGAGTTTGAAAAAGTTACTGATCTTGAAAAAATTCTCTTCGCTGACGATACAACATTATTTTGTTCTGGAAATAACATACAAGAACTAACACAGACCGTAAATGAAGAACTAAAAAAAGTAAAACAATGGTTTGACTTAAATGATCTAATACTCAACATTAAAAAAACAAACTTTATTTTGTTCAATGACAGAAAGAAAAAATATGACATAACATTGGAAATAGATGGGGTTGAAATACAGCGAGTTAAAGAAACAAAATTCCTGGGAGTAATAATAGATGAAGACTTAAGTTGGAAATCTCACATTAATTATACTAAAGGCAAAATATCTAAAGCCATTGCAGTGTTACATAAAGTCAAGTTCTTACTGAATATTGAAGCTTTATTAACTTCGTATAATGCTTTAATTTTACCATATTTGACGTATTGTGTTGAAATATGGGGGTCAACATGCAAAACATATATACAACCACTGTTTATTTTACAGAAAAGAGCATTGAGAATAGTTACTAACAGTCATTATAGGGAACCATCAAACCCATTATTTGTCAAACTTGGAGTGTTAAAAGTTCATGATATTGCTGATGTAAGTGTCCTCAAAGTGATGTATAAAGCTAAGTGCAAAGCATTACCTGTTAACATTCAAGAATTCTTTGAAAAAAGAACAAGTCACTATAATTTAAAAGGAATCGACATCTTCAATAAACCCAGATTTAGAACAAAGGTGATGGAACGAAGCATTGCTGTAAAAGGAGTTCAATTATGGAACAGTCTTGACAATCAAATCAAAGAATCAGGAACAATATTGACATTTAAGAAATACATAAAAGCTGTCTTTTTGAAAAAGTATAAAACGGATTTATAAATTGTTGTGGTTAAAAGAATGGATTTGTTTGATGTGATTGTGTTATGTTAAGAATATGTAAATAGAATTGTTTTGCTTAATAGGAAGTTTGTTTTTTTTACATTTAAAAAGGGGCAGATATCATAAGATTATTCTTCTTTCTGCTCCTTTTCATTCGTTTTTAGTTGTCAATTTGATGTATGCTATGTGTTATTATGTGTGATGAATGAAATAAAGATAAATAAATAAATAAATAAATAAAAAACTAATTTCAATACTAGTTTTAGGATTGATTATTATCTGATTTTTGATATGTTTGACAAACCTAAGACCTACATCTAAATCTAAAACATAGATGCTTCAAAATGATCATGTAGCCAAAAATTGTATATTGTTGTATTATATTTATATTTCTAAACTGTTTTAGATTAATTATCTTGTTTGACAATGAACTGGCAAATGTTATCTCCAGGAAAACTGCAAAGATATCTGAAACACTGCCTTTTCCCTCTGCTCTGCTAAAATAATTTCGTATCAACCCACATAATTCCTACTTGTAAATGTCACATCTTGAATTATCCCAGACCGTCCAATCACTCACATTATTATCCTGTTAGTTTCACGTGTGTCTTGTTTGTTTCCCAGGGAGACCTTCGTGGTGTCCATTTGTCCGGAGACCAGCGTGTTTGTCCAGTCGTTTTTAAGTGGATTCGACAGGTCGTTTCTCCTCCACGGACACGCGCAGCTCAAAACAGGGCTGCAGACTCAGGACCGGCACCTCTTCCTCTTCACCGATGTGCTGGTTATCGCTAAAGCTAAGTAAGTCTGTGTATTCATGAGTACAACATAGAAAGGTGTGTTAAGATAGTGTTGTAGACTTATTGATTGACTCAGTGTTGTGGGCCATGCATAGCTCAATATTAGTCTATTTACAATGCTAATTTTAGTGTTGGTCAGCATAGTTTTACAGTGTATAATACATGGATAATTAGGCTTGCTTGGGATCCAGTGTTGATGCTTCTGCAATCAAATTTGTAAATGTTGGATAGTCGGATCTGGAGGGACAGTGAATAGGTTTTCGGAGAAGGATTAGAAGTAATGGGTGAGATTAGGGAAAAGGTTTGGGTAAAGGTTAAAGTTGGGGTAGCTGATTTTCACACTGCAAAAAACCTGAAATAGCTCTCACAAATCCTTAAGCATATGGTAATATCCATGTACATACTTTTAAGAACATTTTTGTGACAGCAAAGTGAGACTAGAGGTGACCACTTAGACACAACCAATCTTGGCTTTTGAAGATAAATAAAATGCTTTTTATCTTGATTCAGACAGTACATAGTGGTCTAATTTTTTCACAAAGCGCTGCATTTCTTATAAACATTTCAGTGAAAAACACAAAGTTTACTCATTTACAACTACAAAAGTTAGTTACCCCAACTTAGATATAAAATGCAACAATTTAGGGGTTTATCCCATCACATTGCATCGGTGGCTATGCTAGCAAAAGTTTATATTTTAAGATATTTATTTCTGGGATTTGGGTAAGGTTAGGATTAGAATTAGGTTTAGGTTAAGTTAATTTGGGAAAGGCTTGCTAACCAGGTAGCGGCATAACTGCGTTGGGGGAAACTAAAGACGCTGTTTAGTAACAGTAATAGGGTCATTACCATGACAGCTAACTTCTGACCCGACTGTCTAGCACTAACCAATCAAATTTGATTATTTTCATGACGCACATGAAACAAAAGAACTAAATCTTTCTTTACTCCCTCACAATAATGCAATTTTGCTTCATTGATTCTGTAGAAATCAGCCGTCTTATTTTTCTTTGCAAACTGACATGTTTGTACTCAATAGCCAATGCTTATTCCTGATTGGCTACTTCAGCTGTCAATCACTCAGCAGATGAACAAAAAAAGATGAAAAAAATATCATCTGATATTTACAGGCAGTTTTTAGAATATTATTTATGTTTTAGTGGTGAAAAGGATACACAATATTGTATCTATCTTAGCCATATTGTATAAAAAAGTTGAAAATCTAAAATCTAACTTAAAGCTGGGATAAGCTGCCTGAAGGACTTTTTAGTTTTAAATGAGTAAACTAAACCTATTCCACCAAAAAGTATATTGTAAGTGCAACACTTTGAGACAAAATCAGACCTCTGTGTACTATCTGAATTGAATAATAAAGTATTTTATTTCTTATTGATATCTGAAAGCAGTGCTCTGATTGGGTGGTTCACTCCAGTTTCACTTTGCTGTCTGTAAAAAAAGATTTTCCTAAGCCATAATTGCAGTATGACATGACTGTATGTGGATTTTTTAGCCATGTGTTGAAGGTTTTGTGAGAGCGAGGAAGTAGACTGTAAAAGTTATCAATGTAGCATCTAAATTTTACAAAGTCATTTAAAAAGGGCACTATGCATCTAATTGTTGCATTTGTTTCGTCGTAGGTCGTCAAACCAGTTCAAGCAGAAGGCGCTGGTGTCTGTGTGTGAGATGTGGACGGCTGGATGTCTGGAGGAGGTCTCTGAAGGAACCACCAGCCCAGACAGGAGCTTCGTTTTGGGCTGGCCCACATCCAACTGCGTGGCCGTGTTTGGGTAACAAGCAAACACCCACCTGTTCATGCACAAATGCACAGAAATGAACGCAGCCAGTGTTATCTGTAAATAAAGTGAATGTTTAGATATGCACTATGGGTGTGAAAAAAAGTAAACCCAGGAACATAAAATATATTTATTCATTATGAACACTGTTAACTCTGGACATTATCACATGTAATCTTGTGCGACACGGTGTTACCATGTGGATCATCTCTGGTACAACTCACTCATGTCACTTTATCTGATATGATTTATTTACCTCTATTTACACCTTCTCAAATGCTGCTCTGTACATAAACATAGTCATACCAAAGACTTTTTACCTCATATTTATTTACTGGTTATTTATTCTGTCCATATGCTGCAGTTGTTCATAATCACAGTCACATACATACAATACTGATGATGCCAATTTATCTATTCATCTTGTGATATTCTGCACTGTGCTCAAACATAACAGACACTTATTGTAAAGCAGAGTTTTTATACTATTATAACTTATATTATATTATATTATATTATATTGTTGGCATGTTTCTGTTTTCCTGCTGTTCGTAAAAAGTGCGTTGCAATACTGGAATTTCCCCATTATGGGACAAATAAAGGTCATTTTATTTCATTAATTTAATTACATTTATTAGTTGATTAAAGTGAGTCATTGCACTGCACTTTTTGTGTAGTCTATTTGTCTGACACTTTACATTGTTTGCTAGAAAGCCCATGACCTATGACAGTGGTTTCTAACTTGTGCTACTTTGGAATCCACTAATGAAGTCATAACCCATCACTTATAACAAACAAAAATGTATTTTTTAAAGCATTACATCTTTTTGGTTGCCATCTAGTAACTGCTGAAGTTAAATCTGCAGCCTTTATGCCAAAGCACGGGCAACAATGTTTATGAATGCAAACAGGTGACTACTCTGCTCTTTCTGCAGGAAGAGCAGAGCAGTCACCTGCCAATCAAAGGTTGTCATGACAGCGCCACACCACTCATGCTTGATCTTCAAAATAAAAGTCTCAAGTCTACTAAAATTGTATTTCATTTATCAAGTCTTTCATGAAACACTTGGGGCCTGATTTATTAAGCCAGGTTTTAAATTGTGGGTGCAAAGTAAAAAAAAATAAATAAATCATGTTATTTGCAAGCAATTTATGCAAACTTTTATACTGGAAGATGTACATATAACATATTACACAAAACAGATATGCACCACCGCAAATTCAGCATCTTTATTGTCGGTGTGAAAGAAAATTGTCGACTATGCCACGTTTTTGCTCCCCTTGACCTGTTTGCACATGAGCAAATGCTTGATAAATCTGGCCCTTGGTGCCTCCCCACAACCCACCTCTTGGGAAAGAATGAACTATGATGCAAAAGTACAGTTATCAAAGCTTGGCTGTTAACATCGAAACAATCTCTGTTGTCATATTAATGCTGCGTTCATGCGGTCCTGAGGAACTCAGAAACAACCGATACAGAAGTTGTTACGCCTGGTGCAAAAATTGACACAGAGGAACTACGAGACAAAGCTAATCTTCAGCTCTTTTCTTCACATAAATGATTAAGGTTAAAAACCAAAAAAAAAAAAAAAAGTAGATGAAATGAATATGCTTTTCCTTTTTTTTTGCATATTGTTTCTCTAAGCAACAAAACTGCAAATAGTAAAGGTTCCTGAGGACCACATAAACGCGGGATAATTCAACTTAATGAAAATGTTCAGAAGGAATGAGATATCTGTTATTTTAGTATGGGATCAAATTCTATGGATACTGATTGTTGTAAAGTGAAAAAATAGAATACACAAACGTTTAATAATATCCAGGTTTGTCACAAAACACATTTTAGTACAATAGGTTGCGTTCACATAACATCACAACATTCTGCAGCTCAGTAATGTTTAACACAAATGCTAAAAAAATGCTGTTTAAATATAATGTTTTGTATTCTAGTCATTAATAGAAATGTTCCACGGTATGATTCATATTTTTGGCTGAGTTACTTTGTTCGGATGTGCTCTCTATTTTTGTTTCTATTGTAAACACTGAATCTGGTTTATGAGTAAACTTTGCACTAAAATGTCAGTGAGTGAGCTCAAAACATGCCGTCATCTCTAACTCAAACCTGTTTCCTCACAGCTCTGCAGAACTAAAAGAGAAATGGTTGGCACTTCTCAAAAGGTTTGTATCTGTAAATATTGCTTTATTGTTTTAATTTATCTTCCAAATGTTGACACTCAGTATTTCTTCTTGTTTAATTTTAGTCGGATAAAAGAAGAGAAAGAAAACGAAGAACCCAAGACAATCCCTTTGAGAGTTTATGGAAAAGGAATCAATACGTTTGCTGTTGTAAGTTTGCAACGAAAACTACATTTTGTTTATTAGTTCAGTGGTTTTCAGACAAAGTCATATCTAAATCCACTTGGCCCAGTTTAGGCAAATTCATCTTAATTAAATAAACTTCTAATGCCTTTTTACCAATATTTTTTCTCACTCTGTTTTTCATATTTTCTTTATCCTTTGTCAGACTAAAACACTTCCTGTTAGTAACTCCGATTCGCCAATGAGGTGATCCGACTGGCCCTGCAGCAGTTTGGCATCATCGTAAGTTTATTCTATGCCACCTCAATTACATGTGTGTTTGATGTTTTTTTCTATAATCAGGGTATTCTGGAGTCTTTAAAAGTATTAAAAAGTCTTAAAGCAGAACTAGGCAACTTCAGCGGAAATGCTCCCCCTAGAGCTCTTTTGTATAGGTAAAATAGGCATCTGAATTGAAACTTGTTGTTATTTATTATTTCATTTTTGCGTAGCTTTATGATTGAAATAAGGCAGTGAAAACACATCCAAACACATTTTACACAGCTTAATAAATAAATCAATGAGCCAGGGTTACTCAGGACAGAAATTCGGGTTGGGAATGTGTTGAGTAGGGTTAGGAAGGTTGCAGTTGCTTTCGTTTCTGCCGGAGACAGCGGAGACAGCCGACACAAGCTTCAAATGCCCCCAAATACATATGTAACCACCATCACAGAGACTTACAAAGACATTTAACAATGGGGATGTAACGATAAGCAAATCTCACGATACGATATCTATCATGATATGAAGCTCACAGAGAGGTATGTATCATGATATCACGATATTACAGAGAGCCTACTGAGATTTTGCTCAAAATAATAAACCATAAGTAATATTTTTTCCAGTGATTCTTTTTCTTGGTGCAAATTCATGGCTTCAGACTAAATTGCTCTCTCACCATAAAAGCTAGAGGTCTTGTTTCTTTATTTATTAATATACAGTATTTGGAATTGTATGCATTTTTTGCATAAAATATGCGTTAATTTTCTGAACTCGGAACTATTTTTTATTGCAAATCATGTTGTTTAATATCGTCAGGTGACAACGACGATATATTGTGACAGTTTTGGTATTGCGATATCACGATATCATCAATATTGTTACATCCCTATTTAACAAGAAAAAAATTTACTTAGTTTTGCTTTAATCACAATTTTGGAATTTAGATTTTTGGGAGAGTCTCTAAAAAGTAGGAAACTCGACTTGTTTTCTTACATACACATACACACAAAAAATAAATCTTACTCCTACCTTTAGATTCAGGCTTTTTGCAAGATCTAAAAAGACTAAAAAGTCTGAAATAGAAAAGTTTTAATTTAAGGCCTTAAAAAGGTAGGTTGTAGGTTTTAAAAATGTTTGCACAGGTCTTACATTTTTTAATTAAGCAATTTCTGTCAGATTCCCTGATCTATTTCACATTGCTGCGGCTTTATCAAAATAATTCTCACATATATTCTAAATAATATGACACAATTGTTGTTTCTTCAGATGTTATGCTGGTTACTGTATAAATTTTGTTATTTATTGTTAATTTATTTGATTTTTTCTAAATATATCTTAAGAAGCCTTCTGAAAGTCTCCTGAAAGACAGCAGCATACTTTAGGTTTTTAATTTGTATGTTTTGTGGTCTTAAAAAGTCTTAAATATGACCTCTCCGTCTCTGCAGAAACCCTGTAGTTTACTGACTTTACATTTAGTTTGTTTTTCTTGGCCGACAAGTGAAGTTTTGTAGGTTCTTGCTATATAAAACATATGGTATTTTTGTAGGGAAACGTGAAAGATTACCAGTTGTGGGTGATCTCCAAACGGGACAACACGCCTTATCCTCTCATAGGTAAGCACTGCAGCATCTATCAGTTTATTAAATCTCCAAAACACCAAGGTCATCTGATAATATTTTTCATTATAATTCAATAATTTAAATCGGCTGTAATTTCTGGTGGCTTTTCTTCCTTTCAGCAGCTCTATTTAGTCCGCCGTGATTAAGCGCTAACTTGAGAAACAGTGGATCGATTCATTCCCAAAACCGCGTGGTGTGACAGGCCTTACAGTGAAAAAGAAAATGTCCAAAGTTAGAATACATTTATCAGTAAACGATTATAAATAATGAAAATAAATGATTATATTTAAGATTTTACAAAACATCTAGCTTGTTTTCATCCAATTTTGACGAGGTTTATAGTGTCTTTTGTCCTGTAAAAGTGACAAATGTAGAGGTCATTTTACAACTGCTACCTAGTAAATCTACCCTTATAAATCTGGGACAGAATCCACATAAATGACACAGAAGTTATCATTTCACAGATAAAAAGATCTTGTAACACTTTTCTTTGGATTTTGGTGTTTTTGACGACATATGTGGAGTCATATTTGAGTTTGTGGACTGCTGAGGGGAATGTCGTGGGGGGAAATACTATGTTAAAGGTGCACTGTGTAACATTCTGTAGGTAAAAAGTCAACTGCACAATTCATTAGAAACTGAAATTTAAAAACATTGTTTCGAACATTGTAGTGAGGATAAATGTTTTATGCTATAGTGTCAAAGAATGTGTCTAAAGGAGCAACTTTTCTATAAAAAACATATAGTAGCACGTTTTGGGGACATGCAGGCTCACTCAGAATAAAGTCACACATTTTTATTATTTATTTAGTGCCACAAAGACAGCTAAACCAGAAAAACACGATTTTACTCAAGTAAAACTTTTGGTCAAAAACTTAAGCGGTGTACCTTTGAGTCATGAGAAGCTAGACTTCTCAAGACGTTTTCTGACGAAATAAGTGTATTTTTAGCACAACTAAATCAAGTCAAGTCACAACAATGTTTGTTGTTGATATAGCATTATGTCAGAAAAGTAAACAGAAAGTTCTGTTTGAAAATATGGCAGGCAGCACTAGCATTACGTTAGCATTTAGCAGCTACAGTTAGTATTATTGGACATATTTAGATTATTAGAGTTTTGGAGTTTTTTTTTTCTCCATGTCTTTCTGTCTATATTTGACAAATATATTTACTTAAGTCCACATTTGCTGTTGTAGATGTTGAGCAGTGATAATTCTGATGCACTGTGAAATATTAGTTTGAACATGGGTAGAATGTGAAGTGGTGTGTAAATAGCAGGAACAAGAACACATTTTTTATTAATGTATTTGTCTCGTTGCAATTGTTTAATAGTTAATATAGATTTTGGGTCTATATTTAAAAAATCTAACTTTTTAGCAACACTTTGACTTCCTGTTTTGTAGATTTTCATTACAACAGTCTAACAACATGTTAAAAAAAAAAATCCTTGTGTGTTTGTAAAAAGTTCAACAATGATAGTCCACATGGTTGCTAGGTAACCAGTGTTAGATTAACTATTGTATGTCAGTTTGCTGCCCAAGTACAAGTAAAAACTCAATGAAAGCTGGTAAAATACATAAATTTCATTATTTTCTTTCCAAATTTCCTGGAGCAAGAACAAGCTTACCAGTTAAAGTCTCAGAATAGCTCAGTAATGACACTGGAAGCAAATGGAAAAGTCTTATTTCAATTAAAATCCCTGACCACAGATGTAATTTTTGGCCTGACTCGGCTTCACAAAATCAAAACAGATAAGACAAACTGACACAAGTACATTTAATTTCCTTGCAGGTCATGAGTTTCCGTTCAGTATCCAGATGAATCACGTCCGACAGTCCCGGGACGGAGGCGGCAGAGAGGCGGCCGACGAGAGGCTGCTCTACAAACAGTGTCAGTTCATCCTCAAACCCAGACCCACAGAAGTCATACAGCAGCACGAGCCCACAGGTGGGATTCTGGGTCATTCTGTATTGGGTCATTTAATTCGGAAATATCTAATTGAAATAAACAAAAGGAAAAAATGTTTGCTCAAATATTTATTCAGCACATTTTATTGTATTTTTTGTAGAGTTCTCTCAGAAGTCGTTGAAGCGTCGGCGTTCTCTGATTGCCTGGGCGTTTTGGAGAGGTCCGGCTCAGCTCACAGACCCCTCGCTCAGTGGCGCCCCCAGAGGCTGCTTGTTTGGGCAACCACTGAGCTCCGTCTGTTTGGAAAACACACTCCCCAAATCTGTCATAGTAAGAGCACATCATTGGAGTAAAAACTTTATACTTACTACACTTTAATAAGGCTTAAATGTGGGGCACTTTTAATGCACAGCAGTTAGCATTGGCATTCTCACTGCAGTATAATAATGCTGCGTTCCAGGTATTTCGGTAGTTGGAATTCTGACCTTGGAGAGAGGTTTTCTCCTCAGTGTTTGTGTTTCAATTGTCAAGTCAAAAAATGTTCGAGCAACACACTTTATGTATCTTCTGGAACAATTCAAATCAAATTATATGGTCTTGTCAGTCACAATATGGACTACTGAGTTAACTGGACAGTTTTCTTTTACGGCGGCACTGTGGCAGAGTGGATATCGCTCTGGCCTCACAGCAAAAAGGTTGTGGGTTCGATTCCTGCACAACCCAGGCCTATCTGTGTGGAGTTTGTATGTTCCTCCCCGTGTCTGAGTGGTTTCCTCCGAGCGCTTCGGTTTCCCCACCAACCGATAACATGCAGGTTAGGGAACACTTGGTGGTAGTCGAAGGTTGAGGCGCCAGGTGTTAGGCGAATGGCCTCTGCTTGTTGTAAATGTTTGTGGTTGTATTTCATTTGAAATTCATTTTTGTAAGGCGATTGGGTTGCCTTGGGTATGAAATGCGCGGTATAAATAAAAATGCTTTGCTTTGCTGTGGCTGGGCAGCTTTATACAAGTCGAACTCAGAAAAGCCAACCTCTCTGGACAACTGGAACACAGTTCTTAATGAACTTTTCCATCCATTAATTTGTCACTTGTTCATTAGTCTTTTTAAATACTTCTTCTTTGTGTGGTTTAATGGTAGGTGGCACCTACTGCTTATCAAGAAAAAACCACAAACAAAACAATAAAATAAAATAATAATATACATTTTTAAATCCTAATTAAGGTGTAGTTATGATAAAGTGTTCCCAATGCTTTTAAATATGACTATATAAGCTCCATATTATGATCCCAGACACATTTCTACTCTCCTCAGGACATGTTGACTTCCTGTACCACGAGGGCTCTTGGACCAGGGGCATATTCCGTCGTCCGGCCGGAGCTCGAGCTGTGAGGGAGCTACGAGACTCATTAGACTCTGGAGAAATTCAGCTGCCAATGACCCGGGACCACGTTTTCATCATCGCTGGAGTCTTTAAGGTTCAATAACTAGTTTAACTTTGGCAGCAGTTTAGGAATAACAATTAATGCTGGTCAAATGCTCTTCAGTTAGCTATAACCGAGTCTATTTGCTTCTCTGCACTTGATGGAGGTTTGTTTACTCACTTCAGCTGCTGTTCTACATCTGTAAGCACAATTCTAATGACACAATTTCTTACTCAGCCTTTGTGAGCAGTACAAACCGTTCAATTCCCTCTCATCGTTATAATCCTAATTTTAATCCTGTTACCTGCTCGGATCACAAAAGCTTTTCGCACGAACTCAAATGTGTGCCACGGATGATTATATAACTTACAAAAGCTGCTAGGGCCAAGCTAATGCTAATTTATGATCTGTTCATTACTGGAGCTGCATAATACATTATTTTTAAGATCTACAAGTTCACAAAAGTGTCATGCAAGCTCAAAATCATTAGTTATTTTTTGCTAAGGCTGGACGATTATGAAAAAAATGAATATCTTTGTAGTGTTTGACTGTATTCCTATTATTCTCATTGCTGCCTTCATTATCTTTAGTTAAAATAGGTTGTATTTGTGTTTTCAGGATTCTTGCGCAGTATCCCAACAGTCTTTTGTGTTGTGAGCTTTACGAAGAGTGGCTGGACGCTCTGGAGGAAGACGACGAGGAAGAGGAGCAGGTGCACGACGTACACGGTGAGTTTAGTATTTAGGCAATTTTCTCTTTCCATAAAACTAGCCTTTGTTTCCATCATGGTGTTTCCTTCTGCTGTCAGTAGATGGAGCAGTACAACTTACACATGACTCATACAAAATGAGTGTGTGTGGTTTGCAGGACATACAATTTATATTAATACATTAACAAAAAGTTGAATATTTGTCTGACAACGATACCAAGTCATTCCAATAGAAAAAGTAAGGTTAAATATCATGTAATATATAAGTGTCAGAATCAGTATTGGATTATTTTTAAAATCCAGCTTTTTCAGTTCCAATACTGATTTTAAAATTTGGTTTTAAGTATCTGCAGCTGATATGAACTGATACTGATGTAAGGACTGAAACTTTTTCTCTCTTCAAAACATAAAATTTGGTCTTAGTGTTATATAAATTGTTAAGTCACAATTTAACAATTTAATCTGAAGAAAATGTCAAACAGTTTGAGACGTTCTGGATCAAGACCAGTCTGTAAATTAGTCTCATTATGTCCAGTTAAGGGCACAACTATGATATCGGCTGAACCAATATTATGGAGCCGATACTTTCATGGATCGGCACTGATATCCGGTCCCAGTATTGGATCGATGCTTCCCTAGTAAATAAGTTGCATTGAATGTTAATTTTTTACCATATGTCATCTTCAGAAAATTTGTCAGTGCATCCAACTAGATATGCTGTATCTGGTTTTATTTAAATTCAGTGTACCTAAGAGCATATTTAAAGGCTAACAACAATACTAAACAAAGCACAATATGACACCGCTGAGACATTCAGACTTTTATTCTTTTTCATTTATATATTTAACTCTTTAGAATCCTCTTGAGGCTGCCTAAAGAGAACACCCTCCTGTTGCGCCACCTACTGGCCGTTCTCCATGGCATCCAGAGCAACTCCCAGAAAACCAGATGAACAGTCTGAACCTGTCCATCTGCATCGCCCCCAGCCTGCTGTGGCCACCGGGGCAGTACACAGCCCCGAGGCGGAGGGAGAGGGAACCAGGAAGGTACAAAAACTATAATGAGACACTGCTAATATTTGTCTCTTCCTTTTGTCTTCATGATTATTTAGATTTTTAATTTTTTTCACCTCAATTGTCTGTTTTGCCTGTGTTTTGACGATAATTGAAAATGATCTTGAGAGATTACAAAGTTGGCCAAACATGTTATTTTTAAAGTAAATCTGTGGATAATCTGTCTGTTGTGACACATTAAATTGCCAAAATAATTCTCCAAACGGCTAATTAGGAAAACAATGAGCTCACCAAAGGAAAAAAAAAGCTTTTGATTTTGTAATATAATGAGTTTGTCTTGATCAGATCTGTGAGTTGGTGAAGTTCATGATTGAACACTGTCAGATGATTTTTGGAGAAGATCCCTGCTCGATGTTTGGAGGACCACCACAGAGACAAACTACTGACGAGGAGGAAACAGGTAATACGTTTTTATAAACACTTTAGTTGAGTAATAGTAATTCTGCTAAAATAGGACAAATTACTCTGTCTGTGAGTGGAACCATGATTGTTCTGAGTGCTTGGTATTGACCGATTACCAGTTGGTTTGATTGTTGATTTGGTTTAAACGTGCACTTCTGCCCAACCACAGTGGTGCGCTGTGATTGGTCCAGCTCACAATGGATGTATTTAATTGTACAGACAGTGGGGATCCCTCCAGATGGATTCTCTAGATCAAGGGTCCCCAACCACCGTCCGGGCCAAACCGGGCCGCGGGCCATCTGCTACAGGGTCCAGAAGATCTTTTAAAATGTTTAACTCAATAAAGAACAAATTCATGCAACAAGAGACCTAAAATACACATAATAATCCGTTGCTTGCATTTTACGTTGTTGTTATTGACACATACCATAGACACAACAGTGAAACAAGAAAAAAGCTCGTTGTCAGCTAACTACAGAGTTATCACTGTGTGAAACAAAATTCTGCTGCTAAATCAACATTTGTGAATAAAATTAGATCCTACGACCCTTAAAATCACATTCAGGTGAAAAAACGGCGAGAAAAACACAGTCTCAAGCTTCAGGAGACAGACGTCTGTCAGACCGGTTCAGACCTGATTAAAACAGCTAGCTTTTGTCCCATTTTGTTATTTAATCAAAGAGGTTTCCCTAGCTAAGCAGACGGAGAGGAGCTCTTTCTGCAGAAAGCATGCGCAGTAGGGTAGAAAGTGATCCCTTTATACTGTATGTTGTTGTTTTTTGTATTGGCTGATGCCGATACCGATGTTAAAAAGTTGTCAGCCAATACCGATATTAGTGGTCAATTTCAAAGCTGATTTCTGAGTCTGATTTTCTTATTTTAGTTTTAAAAGTATAGCTGGGGTGAGTTAGTATAACGACATAAAAATCTTCAACCTAAACCTAATTATTCACTGATATGCAAACAAATCTAAATATTGCCGACTCTATTTTCACATCTATAAAACAATCTGTTTACTTTTCTTTTTTTTTTCAAATGTTGTGCTAAATATGCTTAATTCCCCAGAAAATGTCTTAAAAGTGAAAAAGTTTATCCAGTGACGCAGCAGAGACATTGCTCCCATCGCTGACCGTGCGTTCAAAATATGACTCCTTCCTGTTTGTATCTATGATTTCTTCTTTTATTAAAATGTTTACTCTTTTGTTCCAGAGTCGTGGCAGTATCCTTTAACCGACTCCTCCTACGACAGCCTGGAGAACGAACTGGACAACAGCAGCGGAGGTTCCCCGAGTTTCATCCAACGCAAACCGGACCTGCACCTGCACCACCACCACCAGCCTCTCCAGGGCAGCCTCGACTCCATCCTAACCCTCAGCGACTACGAAAACGACTCAAAACCTTCACAAAAAATAACCAGACACTACCACATCGAGAAACTGGGAGGCGACAGCGTCATTTACAGCTCCAAACAGGACTTCAAACACGTCGAGTCTTCTCCGTCTTTGGGTTCGCCGTCTTTGGAAGCCGACATCGGCCGAGGAGGAGATCAGAACCTGCTGTTACGTATATAAGGAAGTTACAGCCTTTAAATTCAAGTATAGATGATGATAAAGAACTAAACAGCCAATCACAGGTGAGAGATGAGTCCAGGAGAAAAGACGAAGGATTTAGAATGAAGTATTTAACGTTAGAAGCAAGCTCGTCAAGTTTATCGTCAGCTCCAAACTCTCCAGCGCCAAATTATTCCTCGCTGGATTCTCTGGACTCTTTGAACTGTGGCAGATCGCAGAAGCAGCAGCTGAAAACGCTCACGACAGATGAAATACCAGTGACGATCATTTCAACGCCGGAGCCGCAAGATACTGCGCAAAAGGTTCTCCGCCGAAAGAGCTGGGAACGTCGAAGAGCTGTGGGAATCTTCATCCGAACTCGTGGTTGAAAAAGGAGTGGAGGTTGACGCTGAGCCATAAGGAGGATTTGAAGAAGGAAGAGAAGACCTCGGTGAGTGAACAAATATTATCACGAAAACTCAAATTTGAGCAGGATTCATGATACATACAATGTTGTGAGTGATTATTTATACACCTGCACTCGTGACGAACCGAGCTATGTGTTGTTATTTTTCTTTCTTAACTTCAAGCTTGTGTGTGGTGACAAAAACATTCATATGAATTTATTTGCTTCTGTAATTCAAACATTTCATATGCAAATGTTGTAAGAGGCTAAGTAGGGTTGCTTGATTATGATAAAATATATAATCACGATTACTTAAATAATAATTGAATCACGATTATTCAAGCAATTATTTGCTTACAGAGACTGCAGAGCATGTGTGTGTAGAGAGATCAAATGAAATATGCGACAGGTCTCACAGAAATAAACGTAAATGTTTTCTACATATCAAGGAAACGTATGAGCAGGCTTAAAAGTTACAGTCAATAATCAGGTCTAAGGCTAAGTCTGCAGTACATTTAATAAACCACCAGATGGAGCTCACACACACCTAACACTGTGTCATCCACAGTTGGCATCACTAAGAAGCCTTCAAGCTACAGACTTCACACAGATAAACTGGAAAACACAGGTTATTGTACATTTGAAAGGAATTACACAATTAAATCAAATATAATTTGCTTGGAGTAAAAGAATTCTCATTATTGCAAGCACGTTTTTATAAAATATATGCTATTTCACCCATGATTGTATCCATTTACTGCAATAATATAATATAATGTGTAAGTACACAAGTGCCAACACATGCACCATAAACAAGTCAATAAAACAAAAACTAATACTTCTCATAAAAATGCTGGAGTTGCTCAGTCTATAGCTTTATAATCACTTGGAGTATTTGATGCTGCAAAACAAGATCCATGGACACATAATTAATATCCACCTACATACTTTTATTTATACAACAAATACAGCTTAAGAACATCTTTTCATAGTCAGCAAAGAAAAACTAGAGTCAGAGTGCTTCTTTCAGCTCTTGAAGAGAACTAAAATACTTTACTACAATCAATAAAAGACAGGTACGCTAGATTTACCTCATTGTCAGTTGACCCATGTGCATGTATCGGACTTAAAATATCTTTATACTTTACAAGTTCTCATGCAAACAGGTTATGAAAAGGGCAACCACTTTACTTAAGCCTTTACATGTTTTGTTTGAACTTAACAGGTGAAATAATCCAACATGTCTGCAGCTCATTCATAAAAAAAAGGATTCTGACAGTGTTTTAATTGCTCCATCTGTATTGAATGTTACTGGCTTATAAAAAGTCATGATGTTAATGATTGTTGTCTCTCCAGAATGTAGCTGCAGAGAAGTTTCCTGCCGTGGTCAGAGGAGGTCCAGAGAAGTGCGGGACCAGGCGGATCCAGACCAAACCGGGCCGAAGAGGATCCAGAGAGCAGGCTTCAGAAGAGCCGCTCAAACCCGGTCTGGGTGAAATCAAAATGCCTTCTCCTTCTCTGTTCTACCGTCAGAGCGGCCCCACACTGTCCCTGTTCAAGAGACACAAGTCCACCGAGGAGACAGGCAAGTCCACAGCTTTACGCTCATGTTTTAGAATAACTACAGCGTACTTAAAGCCGCTATACCCAGTTATTTATGATACAATAACCTAAACTCTAACAGGGCTCAACAGTGGAAGATCCTCCTGGTTCTGGAAGTAAATTGCTCCATTGTAAAGTCACCTAGGGGTTTTGAAAAATTTAAATACTAAGAGTTTCAAGACACATCATGAACTATGTGCTGATTGTTTGAGTCTTAAAAGCACATCTGTAACTTCAAATTCAGCAAAACGTCTTAAGAATTATAGTTTATAAAGCTGCAGAAACAGATTTGAAACAAAAATGTAGGTCTTACTCGGAGGACGTTTCAAACTTTTTAATAGATTTTCTTTTTTAAATTCTTATGGAGATTTAACATGGGAGCCCAGATTTGTTGAACCAGGAAGTGGGCAGTCACTGTTGAGCTCATTAAGTTCGTCTGTTGTTGTTGCTGTGACAACAACTTAAAAACATCACGGTGAACAATTCGGAGGCTCAGAATGCATTTAAAATGAATTATTTCTGTTTAACCTTAATAAAGCATGATCAGATACTTAATAAAATAAATTGTGTGTGCGTATAATTTTTAAATCTTGTTTTTGTAGCTTTACAAGATGGAAACTCAAATGATGTAAAATAATAAACAAATACTTGATAATATTTAAAAGTTAAGGGAAAAAAAGATCAAGATAATGATGTTTGGATAAGATTCTAACAACCCAACATAAAGCTCATGTGACTTGCGATTAAACGTGCTTAAAATAATTGTAACCCGAGCGGTAAGGCCCCAACACAACGTAAGATCTGGTAGAAAACACGAGTCACAGCAGGCAGAAGTGGCAAAAATATTAACATTTATTACACAATTTAAAATGTATTTATTTTATATTCATTAAAATACACCCTATAAACCCCAAAATAGATGTGGAACTTAGACAAAAGAAAACAAATAACAAACCAAAGTCAAACCCAAAAAAATATTAGTAACATTAATAAACCCAAAACAAACAAAACAAATTAGTAAGGTAACAAAAAAACAACTCACTCTAAGAACCACGAAGAGTTTTAAGGTGCTAACTCTAAAAAGTGCTAAGTGTCTTAAGTGCTTTTAAAGTTTTAAGTGCTACGTTTTACAGTACAATTTAGATGACCGTTCAATAAATCCAGGCACTACACTTTAGCATAATCCCATTTCTTTAAAAGTTTTGAGAGAGAATAATCGAGCAGCTATAGGCAATACCCTTTAAACAAAAGACATACAATTAGTCATTTAGTAATGAAAAGGCTACTCTTAAAACAGGCATGATAGTTACCCTTTAAATGCTGTTCCCCGGCCAAGCGCACATGAACATTGGGGCTGTGATCGCAGCTAACGGAGCAGCCCCCACCACAGGCTCCTCCAATAAAGCTATCGGACAAGTTAAAACCACAAAATTAACAATCAGTGTATTTTATAAAAGAGTAAGCAGCGTTAGAATCGACTTACAATTTGCCGCGTCGTGTCTACAGCCGACAGCCCCGACTCCCTACTGATCAGCGTGCGCACCTTTTCTATATTAGCTAATTACTGACCCGGAACAAGACGCGGAGAGCAGCAGAGGTAAACCCTGAGGTAAACACGCCCCTAATGTTACCTAGGCAACCAAACCACCCCGTTACATAATTATCAGATAAATGTTGACAAATGTTTTTGTACAGTGTTTCTGCAGTGATGGAGAAGTTAAAGACCACAAACATACAAGTTAGGACTTACAGTATCTATAGTACTTCACAATGCTGCTTCTTTTCCAGACAGCTTCTTAAGATATATTTTGATACATTAATGAAAAATCTAAAGAATTATCAAAAAAGAAAGCAATATATACAGCAACCGAACATTCTGTCTATTCTATAAACAAAATAACAGCAGAAGAAACACAGTAATTGTTATATTATTGAGAATTTTCCTGCAAAGCCATAGTATTGTGTGAAATAGATCATGAAATCTTACAACTCAATTGCTTTATTTAAAATATAAAACCTGTGCTAACATTTTAGGACGTACAACAACCAATTAACGACTTTTTAAGGCCCTGTAGAAACCCTGATTGTATTTTTTTAACTACATGAACTAATCTTTATTGAATTTTATACCTCCAAAGTAACACTTACAATATTGTCTACAACTTGATATATTGTCCAGCTCAACTTTATTCATCAGTTGTATCTAGCCTTAATATAACGCCCCTTAGAAAAGCTTAAAAAGTGACAACTGTACTTAGCTTTTTGTAACTTCTTCCACTCTATTCCAGCCGCCAACCCCAGACTGTCCCAGCGACGCGGATCAGAACCGAGCCGAGTTCTTGTAGACCGTGTTTCCAACCTCCGCAGATCCCGGATCCCCAGCGACCCGGGCCTCAAAGTGTCAGAGGTGGACGGCAGAGAGGCGTCGGTGGAGGCTCGGTTCTGTCTGTCTCCTTACGCCACCAAAGCAGTGAAGGACTACTTCTCTTCACACCCGCGCAGTAATCCCCAGAGCAGCAAGCAGGTGGCGCTGGCCCTGGTGGAGAGTCAGAGGGAGTGGATCAAGAGGTGCAGCGACCCCCAAACGGAGCCAGACTTTGAGCAACTGCTGTTAGCCGAGGAGTCTTATGTCTGAAGAGCTGTCAGAGCGTTAAAGTGTGTTTTATATGGATTTAGTGATAAACTGTAACATATGTAGAGCAGACATTTACATTTTGATCATTGTAAACATAAAATCTAAAACAGCTTAGAAATATAAAATACACTCAAGCTAAAAAGAAACTCAACATTTAAATTTTCGAAAATTCTTTTGAAAACTAATACATTTGTAAAAACATGTTAGCATCATGATTTCAGTCCACAGTAAGCTGAAGACAGGTGAACAGATTTCTAGGTTTGGCTTGACTGATTGTGAGAACAATAAAGAGTGCATTACAGGGTCGTTTATTCACACAAACTCATGTTTGAAACTCAGAGTTGACTTTTACCGCTGGTTAACTGTGCTCAAGTCTCTTTATAAAAGGCACCAGAATGAAGCCAAAAACACACTTCTTCATGATGCCACGATTGTCAAAGCCAGAGAGGAATCGAGCTATTGGCTGCTCCAAGTTGGACGCTGTTGTCTTGTGTCTCCAGGGTGTTTGGAGTCCACCACTCTACCTTTAGTCGTCTTTAGTCGTACCTTTAGCCCCCCCCCCAACATCGCCAAGCTCGAATCGAATGGTGCACTGCACATCGTTGTGATCAACTCAGACACTACTGCCGATCCATGAGGCGATGAATAACCGCTGTCCAGGGCCAACGGGGTCACGTGAACTATTGACAGTCTGATGAAATTCCTGTCACTTTTGGTTTTAGGGTTGCTCTATTGTTTGGTTGTGTTTTTGGACTGAAAATGTGTAAACGTAGCAAGAGTTGGCCTGAGGAATAGAAATGGATGTAGGGTTCATATGAAACAGGCGGATCTCAAAAAACTCTGAAAACTGAGTGTTGCGTTTCTTTTTTCCTTGAGTGTATTTTACTAACAATATGAGACTAGATCTGCTGGATTCAGTCAGTATTTTCTCACACAGTCACCAGGCAATCCATAACCAAACTCCAATTCAAAGTTGGATGTTTTATGAACTTCTTCATGTATTCAATATGAAGCTCACAATACGATTTTTGCAATTACATCCATGAGATTCAGATTATGCTTACAATAATAAACACTAAAGCCATATTTATTCAGACTAATAATTAATATTGTCTGGTGACGAGATCAGCCCTACTAAAATGTGACTTTTATTTGTAAATTTTATCGTAATTGTCTTTAACCCAAGACATTTTTTTGCTTTTTGCATCACAAACAAATGTATTAGATGCATTGTAATTGCCTTTAATTGCCTCTATTTGAATATTTTGCTCCTGAGGACAAATTTGATGCTTCAAGTTGACAAACTGTTGTTTTTGCAGCACTCCTTTGGTCATTTTGGCAGTTTTAAAAGCTTGTATTTCTAAGTTCAAATACTTATACGTGTATTTTGTATAATAATGTTTGAATGAATCTGCCATTTTAACCTGCTGTTGCCTTCGAACTGTTTAAAAAGCCATATTTCTAACTTTTAGTGCTTGATGTTTGCCGTTACTCGATTTATCATTAACTCACCTAAATTCTTTAAAAGTACATTTGTGGAACTATTTACTAAAACTAACTTAGTACCATTTATGTGAGACATTGTAGACTGCCTGCTTTGATAAAAATACTGACTTAAATTAAAAACGTGTTATTGTGTGAAGATGAAATGTATCTTTTGAAGACTAAAACATACATTTGTAAATTGCATTTTTGTACATTTCAGTTGTGTGATATTAAAAAAGACGTATATGTAGCTTATATTTGTAAATAAGAATGTATTGCATCAGTTATCATGTTTTGTAATTATAAATCTTGGTCTAAATTGCTGCTTTGAACCAGGCTGTGCTTTCTATCATTGTCTATGTTTATTTAAAGAGCTGTGCATAAATAAAGTATAATGTAAACACTTTTTGTCCTGGCCTGTCTGGTTACATGTTTATCTTGTGCAGTTCTATTTTTATGGCTGTGTTAAGTTTAGGTTTTTTAAATAATCGTGTTCTGTGTATCACAAAGGGTAAAAAAAAAAAAAAAAGTTTTGTAACCAGGAGCCATTTTGAAAAAACTGAGGTCCACATTGAAAATATACTGTATAGCCTATTTATAAAAACTACAATAACAGTGTTCTAAAGGGCAATCAATTGATAGCCAGGTCTTCCTCAATTTATTGCTTAATTTTGACTCTAAATTAATTTAGAGTCAAAGTTGCTAAACTCTAATGTATCTTGAATTAAAGCAGGAAGATCTACTCTTGAGTAAGTGAAAGAAATATTGTCATTTCATGTAATCTGGTGTCATGTCAGTTTAATTTTCACAAATTCTAGTGAGAAGCCACTGGTTTCTCACTGGTTTTAACAGAAGAGAATATATCACCCTTGTTTTAACTTCTCTTCACTGGCTCCCGGTGCGTTTTAGAATTGATTTTAAGATTTTACTGATCACTTTTAAAGCTCGGTTAGGTGTTGAACCAAGTTATATTTCCGAACATTTAATCCCTTACGAGCCCTACTGCAGCCTTAGATCCTCGGGCAGGTCCCTGCTTGTTGTTCCAAAGTCGAGGCTCCAGACGAAAGGTGACCGGGCTTTTTCGATCCAGGCTCCTCGGCTTTGGACTGACCTGCCTGAGGAGCTAAGGCTTGCATCATCAGTGACCTTAACGCTACAGCCATGATTGTAACGAAGATGCAAAAAAGGAAGAAAAAAAAAGCATAATTTCAATACAACACATAAAATTATATAAAAATGATTATGAACTTTGAATAGAATCAAACAGTTATCAAAACCTAAATCTACTCAGAAAAACTGGAAATTTGATTGTTAAGAAGTGAATAATAAAGTAAGATGATGAAGATTAATTGAAATTTTCCCTGTCAATAAAAATCAGTTTAAATGAACCACAATATTAAAAAAAAAACATAAAATGACTTTACATAAATATCCTCGATGGTAATAACTTTAAATGTAAAATTTGCCTGGAAAATTCTACTATTTTCAAACGGTTTCCTTTAAAAATGTACTTAATTTTTCAATAGAAGTTAACTATATAACTTTTGATGTTATGAATAGTGGCTAAAAACACAACTTAAGTAGGAAAAAGCAGCTACAGTCGAATAACAAACAACTACAATAATCAAATATTTGAATTTGTAACTGACGTGTACGAAGAAAAAATCCGGTAAATATTGTTAGAAAACCAGATTAACAAGGACACAGAGGTTTTGTGATCTTTATCTTCTTAAATATTACGTTTTTGAGTTTGTTTGATGAGGAAATATGCTGCGCGACAGTTAAAATGTTCTTAATCTCCAACTGCCGTACTAAGGAAGCTAGCAGCACCGTCGCCGTGACAACAGAAAGACCTCATAGCAACAGTCAGCTTCCCTTCAAAAAGTTAAGCTAATTTCTGCTAAACAAATGCTACACAGACCAAAAACAAGCTGAGAAACACATTTTATCAGATGTTTTTCTCATAATTTTGCCTCGTTTTTCAAATTGACAGATTCTCCACAGGTTTAGAAAGTGATTATTGTTTTATTATGACACTATACAGTTAAACAGTGCAGTATATACAATCACCTGGTTAAATTATGCGCTATGACAGACTTTGATTTTAACGGATAAGACGACAGCAGTAATAATAACACATACATAATAATAATAATAAAATTAGTAGGCACAATAGTTTAACGACCTATTGAAGTGTTTATATGACCAGGCTTCTCTCAACGTTTCCCTGCTTTACTACAATTATCTCTTGTATAAAATATTCTTCATGAGGTGTTTGGTTTTTCAAATATTGCAGACCAATTAAGCAAAAACTTGCAACTGAAAAGATCAAAATGTCGCACAGCTGCGGCTAGGCTAGCTAGGCTAGTTCCGGTTAGCTGCGGTTAGCTACTCTTGTTACATTCATTTCTTACGGAAAATTTGCAGAGATGCGCCAAAATTAAGCAATATTTAAAAATCACAAAGCAAAGAGCAGATTTCAATTAAATAATCACGAGCAGCTTCACATACGAGGTAAATATTTGGCCAGGGAAAAACTAAAGTGTGTATTTTTGGCGCAAAGCTAAATGCTAACAACTAAATAAAATACATGATTTGATTAAAACACATTAAAGGTACTGTATTACACACATTTTTTAACTTGTTATTATCAAATAGTTGTTAAGCATAAAAATGTCGCTGCAGTTGTGTTTTGCTTAATTATACAAGTTTACCACAAAAATCCTGCATTTTGTCAGTGTTGTTAGCTTAATTAAGCTAATTTACTTTACTTGATTAACTCAACCAAACAAGAGCTAAAACTAAAATATCACAAAATATGAGAAAACTTAAGGTTATTCAAGGTTTTTGTGGCCATAAAGGAGTCAACCTGAGGCTAAGCTAGCTGTAAATTCAGAATACCACTGAATGACATCACGAGGTGGAACAAAACTTTGAAAACTAAAACCGCCTAAAAAGAAGGATATCTTGAAAATATGTGGAAGAAACAAAACGCAACTTTGGAGATGTTTTTCGTAAAGGAACAGCAATGTAAAGGAACAGCATTATAACATCACTAAAAGTTAAATGAATTGAATAATATAGGACCTTTAAATGCTAGAGTGTTTTTGTAAAAAGCTAGTTCAGTTTAAACACAGGTTAGCATGAGCTTCGAGACAGCACATTTTTTAAACAGATGGTTTTCCTGGAGTATTTACCTTGTATGTAAAGGTTTTAACTTGTAAAAAATATTATTGATTGTAACTTGTGTCCGCTTTTTGTCAATTAAATATTTAATTATTTAATTGCTTCAGCTAATTCTCCAGAGGGAATGAATGAGACGAGAATACGCAGGTTTTTTCCGACTGGAACTAGCCAAGCCTCAGCTCTGTGAAAAAAGCCTATTGACCATCATTTAAAAAGTTACACACTGCACCTTTAAAGTACAATGTATAAACTTGACAGACAAGATTATTGAACTTTGAATAACTTCTTATAAGCTACTGAAGAGAAAGTAATTTTATAGATATTCATTTCAAAGTGCATTTGACAGGTTTTAATGCTTTTCTTCTTATGTTAGTTTGGAGGAATAAACCTGTGTTTGAATTAAAAATAAAAGTAAAACATTACAGAACAAAGAACTGAAAAAGAATCAACCCATCTGTGTAATTAAAACAATTTATGACTATTTACTTAAACCACAGGTTGCACCCCTCCACTTCTGTTTATTAGATGTTTATTTTTATTTTAGCACCAGGAATAATGTGTCTGTTTCAACTAGAGCTGCAACAAGTTATTCGATTAACCGCAACTAATCTACTCATCGAATAATCTTTACTAGTTTTTCTACTAGTGCTGTCACAATTTCAAATTACTTATGTGTCAAAGACAATTGATTAAAAACGGCTAAGATATTTCAACACAAAGTAATAGTTTTTTGTTTGTTTTAAACGTATGTTTTGTTCTTGTTATAGTATTTGTACTGGATCAGGCATTGGCAAACTACGACCCGGGGACCAGATGCGACCCTCAACCTGTTTTAATTAGGTCCCTCGAAACATTCTTGAAAATATGTAGTAACCTAAAAAATTTTATAATAAAGTAACCTTTATTATTACATTTTCTTGATTTAGCTATTGTGGTCTTAGCTACTTTCATAATAAATACCCAAAATAATACATTAGTCCATTTTTTGCATATTTAATAAATTTTTTAAGAAATTGGCTTGCAGGAATGACAATTTGTCACACCAATAATTGCAGACCAGTCCTTTGACACTTGTCTGGATTCGAATAGGCTCTTATGAAAAAAAGATGGCCCACCTCTGTACTAGATCATTCTAAAACTGTTCAGAAAAGGGCAAATTATGTTCTCTTAAAGAATGTTTTAGAACCAATACTCGCTCAAATGAGAATAGAGATTTTAACTAGCTTTAGTTTAGTAATTTTGATACTTTGTTTTGTTTGTTTAGAAAGATTTAAAAACATGTTTGAGCTGAGAAAACCCTCCGATTGAACAGGAAATGATAACAACCAATAAAAATGGTGTAATGTTTGGTGTAAAAACTGGTTTGTCTTTACATTTGCACCTCTAGAATTGTCAAAAATCTTTTATTCAAGTGTCTTTTGCATTCTTAACAACTAATCAAAAGAATAACAACTAATCAATTACCAAAATAATCTTTACCTGCAGCCCTAGTCTCAAACTTGAGGTATTATCTGAAACTCGTGTACAACCAAAGTAACATTAAAAACATCACCAAAACTACAAAAATGTGAGAAAAAAACAAGCTAAATATTCAGTGAACATAAAAACAATCTTGTCCAAATGTAGCTTAACCTGTCAAATGCACTTAAGAATTAAATATATTTAGTTGAGATCACTTCCAATTAAAGACCAAATGCTAAATAAATATAATAATATGACTAGCTTATTATTACATACAACTGTTTTACATTTGAATAGAGCTATTTAAAATTCTAAAAACAACTCAGTTATGAACAGGCACGTGTAGTTTGTGAATGAGCATTGTGTCGTTATGGGATCACAAAATAATAACTTAAATAAACAAGAATATGATTGTAAATTCAAATATTAAAGCATTTACTACTTATTTTTGTACTTTTCCAAGAATAAGAATTTTTCCAAGTAATAAGAGTAAGTTTATTATCTATTTATAAGCGACTCTGTGTAGAAAAACGGATAAATCTAGTGTATAAAAGTGTGAGGAGCTTTTGCCCTGGACACAATGAGAGTAGCGCCCTCTGTACATGTGGATGTGTAACTACAGTTTAATATTTAGTTTTACGAAGAACCGTCTTTGCTCTGTCTGATGTCTGCTACGCTCTCGGGGACACGCGCCACCATCCCGTCCATGGATTTAGTCAGGCAGATCTGGCAACCCAACCGAGACCTGAAAAATATAAATACAATGTTAACAACGCTATAAGAACGTATAAGAAAGTGAAGTGGGTAAAGTCAAGAGTTTTATGTAATAATTTAGGTGATAATAGACTCTTTAAAAACTGCAGACAAATTATATTTTTTCATTCATCCGTAAGCCAGTTTAAATTCAGTGTCCCTCCAGCTTGTGAGTTTTCCCAGAGGTCTCTTCTCGGTGGAACATGCCTGGAAAACCTCACCAGGGAGACTTTGTCCAGGTAACTCAGCTGGTTCCTCTCAGTGTGGAGAAGCAGTGATCCTACCAGAGTTGCCAAGTCCGCTTCTTTATAGTGACTTTGGGCTTATTTTTTTGGAAAGTCGCTTGTGAATTTTGACTGTCACAGGTTCTTTGGGCTTGCTCCCGAGGGGCACTTTGACCTCATATAGAGGGATTATTGGTCGACGTCACTTTCCGGCCTACATACCACTTGCAGAAAGAGCCGCTGCCATCTAGTTGGCTGGGGACACTTCAATTAAAACAACAAAATGAGACTAGAGCTAGCCATTTTAGATCCGGAATGAACCAGTGTGGTCGATGGACGTCTGACTCCTGAAGCTTGAGACAGTGATTTTCACCCTGTTTTTTTCACTCACCTGAGTGTAACGTTTATAGGTCAGAGGGTCGAATTTTATTCACAAATGTTGATTTAGCAGCATAACTTTTGTTTTGACACAGTGATAAACTCTTGTAGTTAGCTGACAACAGCGCTGGTTAGTGTTGTTGCTACAGCTTGTGTCAATCAGCTGTGGTTCTTTCTGCATTCCAGGTGTGCATGCATCGCTCGTGTTGATAAACAAAAAATCTCTATATACACTGTGATTTTTTTAGTTTTTTTCCAAGTTTGACTCACGAAAACGTACCCACTAATGACAGAAATATGGACTTTTAGCATATTTTCATGTTTTAAAGCAGGGATCTCAAACTCAAATGGAGCTGGGGCCGAAATGATCGGAGGCAAATTGGCCGAGGGCCGCATTTTTAAAAATTCTGACCTGGCTATGATATTAATAAGATTATTAGGCGGTAAAACCTCCAATATAACATACAGCCTACAATAAATTCACATTAAGTATTTTGCATTGCACTTTACACTACTGTCTTCTATGTAATGAAAAAAAAAAAGTAAATTAAAGTGTGTAAACAGGGTCACTCTGTCCTCCCTGGGGAATTTTTGGCTAGATTGCAGGTAATTTGCTGTGTTCTGGTGCATTTCAGAGGTTTTATTGTCACATCTCAACAAAATAAACTTTAAATTTCCTTAGTATTATTTTCCAGTTTGGTTTAGGCTGTGTGTTTCCTCTTGTGCTCTTCACACATGAACCTTCAGTCTGTTTCACAAACACTACAGACCTTTATCTGGACATCTGAACACAGGTTTAGGCTATACTGATGACGGGTAGATATTTATGGAACCGCGTGTGCGTGGGTGCTGCCGTGTGCGTGTCACCGCGTGTGTCGCTGCGTGCGTGTGGCCGCGTGCATGTACTCGCGGTGCCGGTTCGCATCGCTAACGTCTTTTTCAGCAGGAGTTTCTGCACGTTTCTCCGTGGACATTAGATCAATTTTCGTCAAATAAAAAGTGGTGTGGAGCTTGACACATGAAGCACTTCATTATGACATCGAACTTATTCAGGGAAGCTCACCTGTCTCAATGAAAAGATGAATCAACATCTGTGCCTTTCTGTTGTAAAGGAGCAGCTTGCTTACGCTGTGACAGTCTCTCCTCTCGTATCTGAAGCTTCTGCTCTCATAATCCGCCTGTGCTCTGTCCGTTTCTTTGTTGAGGAAAGTTTAAAAGTGACTCTTTAGTTCAAATCCATCTCTCAGTTGTGTTTCTGTTGTGCTGCTGCTGCACGGGGAAGCGGGGAGGAACTGAGGCTGCGCTACGCTGCAGTGCATTGTGGGACCTGTAGTTCAAATAGTTACTTGCGGGCCGCATTCAATATTAATCTGAAATCACGCCGCGGGCCGCATTAAATCATCTCGGGGGCCGCATTTGGCCCCGGGCCGCGAGTTTGAGACCCCTGTTTTAAAGTCTTTCTTTTTCTTGTTTAAAATATGCCAAAATTGTTAACCATTGTTTTGCTGTGACGCCTAATGTTAAATTAATTTATTGTTTTAAATAATTTTTTATTGAAGGTCTGAAGTCGCTTGTTTTGAGCTTTTTTTCAAAAACGAGGTTGCTCTTTGCTTTCTGAAAATCTGGCAACCCTGGATCGTGCTCAGAGTTCCTCCCCTCTGACTGAGAGTGGCTGGGTGCTGCCTTTGGGGATTGAAAGCTGTACTTTCTCCAACCGTTGTATAAGAGAAGCACACGGACATTTTCAAAGCTGGAATTTCAATCAAGCAAGACGTACAGTTGTTGAACCATAAACCAGAAAGCTGTATATTTTTATAATAGTGTGTAATATTGTAAAACAGTTTCATCTCACGGGACACAAAGACAGACTCACGTGTCTGTGAGGCCGTATGCCAGGTCCAGCATGTCCATCTCCTCGTCTGTGACCGGCCCCAGCTGCTTATAAACGTCCTCATCGAAGATTAAGTGACACGTGGAGCAGGCCAGCGTCCCCTCACACGCTCCTGCACACATTTAAGTCATTTTATTAATAAACATTGTCACTGTGATCCTTTTCTTACAAAGATTTTGACAAATACTCAAGTGTATTTATTCCAAGATGGTGATAAATTAGCCCCACCAACATTTTTATTAAGATAACAAAATAAAATAGCCTAAGAACAAAATTAAAAATGACTTTTAAAATAAATCGAGAATCGTTTTTGAATCGAATCACCTGACACTCAAAGATTCACACCCCTAGTTCTGAGATAATAATATTCAGTGAGACATGCTTTGTTTCACAGAACTGACCGAATCCGTCGAAGTCTAGATCCTCGTTGATGACCACGTCCAGCAGAGAGTCTCCCGGAGAGCCCTTCACTGTGATCTTTTCTCCATCTCTGTTCACAAAATGCACCGTCACCTTGTTATCCGCCCTGAAAGAAAACAACAAATGTCAAACACGCCAAAACTTATCTCCAAATACTAGATTTAGACCTGGCTCTTCGACTTGTTCTGCCAGGGGCTTAAAAAGGGCTGGGTTACAACAGTGTGTACCTTGTAAATAAAAAATGTTGTTAGCTTTTTTCTTTACTGTATTGGGATAGCTAAACTCGCTCTGGAGTTGTGAAAAGGCTTTTCCTTTGCCATGGCCAAACGCTTGCAGATAAACATATAGTCCTATTGGGTTTTTTGCTCAGTTTGATGTAGGGATGGGACGATATTAGAATTTGCACTCACGATTATTGTGACCAAAATAATCGCAATGAACGATATTATCACGATAATTTACTAAACGTATAGGTGTATACTTTAAAAGTCTCTAAAACATTTATTACTGCACAATATGTATGTGTTTGTACAACTACTTATTGTATTTTGGTCTAAGTGGAAATAACAATGATTCAAAGTGAACAAATGTGAACCTATCGTTGAGCAAAAATCATTTAACTTTGTCTCAGAGTCTGTAATTAACCCTGAATAGACTCATAATCGCGATTATCATCATGTGCGATTATCATCATGTGCGATTATCATGATTATGAAAAACGTATTTAATTGCAGCCCTTTACTATAATGTTTAACGATAATATCGTATATCGTCCCATCCCTAGTTTGATGTGGGGAGTTAGTGTGGTGAATTTGATGCATTTTGGTGAAACTAAAAAATGTATCCCATTCAAAGTAAGGGTCGCTGTGGTAAAACGATTAAAGATAGAGGTGTGTCACGGTTGACCTTTTTGTTCAGAATGTGAAGCATAATGTGTGTACCAAATTTCAGCTTCCTAAGAAAGGGAAATATTTTTTCCCCATTCAAAAAGTTTGACGTCCCTCCACTGGATAACATGTTTTTTTTTGTCATTTTTACAATGCTATGTCAACACGTTTGCAGATAAAGGTGTGCTCCCATTGAGAAGGATGTTTGTGCCAAATTTCATGTGTCTGTCATGTGGACTTCCAAACTCATTTGTTGAACAATTAAGAGGCTGACATTGCATAGGAGAACTAAATGTGTGGACTGCTGCAAAACTGCTGCTTAAATAGTTCGGTTTATTATTTTAAGACTCTAAAAGAGCATAAAGTGAGTTTTCATCCTGTTATTTTGAACCATAGGAGATGAAAATGCCAAATTTCGTATTACTACCAGATCATGAGTTTGATTTTATTACATTTCAAACTTTAAATGACACGATAATATGAACAGAAGCACAAAAACAGACTTGCAGGGGAAATAAGACCCAATTAACTTAAGTGAGCGCTTCTATTCGTCGTAAACAAGAAGCGGATCAACATTCCTCATCTGCTTAAAGCCTTTGAGCTCAAGTCTATACGGCACCAGACTCGATATAAAGAATTAGAAACACTCCTGACATTCATCAGAAACTAGTAGTTCAAATGAGGCTGATATGAAACGCATAGGCAAGTCTACTTTCAATAAAGGACATTTAATTTGACAATCAGAATGCCTCCGATTTTCTCTTTTTATAATTGCTAAGTGTGTTTGTCGCTTTGATCCTGAAAAGCATCTGATTTTTTAGGAATTTTTAACATTTTTAGACCCTATGAAGCACTCATCTTCCACCATTCATATGATTTGTCACTTAAAAAATATGTAATTAAAGGGTACAGTGTTCAGACTTTGAGTGTTAAATGATACTGAATAGTCAAAATAATATTGAAAGTAAAGTTATAGGTAGATAAAATAACGTAGAGCTGGGCAATTAGCAAAATTTGAATATTGAGTATAAGGTTATTAATAAAAATGCAACACAGAGCAATCAAAAAATGTATTATTAAGGAATATATTTTGGATTTATGTTAATATTTTCGAAGACATGTCACATTGTCAGATAAATAAACCTCAGCTATTGCGATTGTAAACTTATTTTGAATACATTAAATTGATATGAGTTTGTCTAAATAATGTTATTGAGCCCCAAAAAATATTTCTGTGAATATTATTCAAGCGTAGTTAGACACATACACACACAAAAAATTCACAGTTCTGATGTTTGTAACGCTTTACCGAATAATTTGCAAGACAAATGTTTATGTTATGATTTGAGATTTAAATTACTAAAACTGTAGGCTCCAAACAACACACAGTATATGAGTAACACTGGCATTTAAACTGCTGAACAATACTTCAAAAGGAAAGCCGCAGTGGGAATATTGAGGAGTTTTTGATGCAGTGCTCAATGTCCCTGTCAAATAAATAAACATTAAAGAGCAAAAAGCCATGCAGATTAGATAACATCACTTCTGAACATCTCAAATTCACTTTTACAGGTTTTATGGTGCATGGGGTACCTGTGATAAAAGGTAAAACTGGCAAAGAGTACAGCCAACTTTTAGACTACTATACTTACTAGCTTTATCTGTTAAGTCCTTCCAACGAATACGGTTTAAAATCTGGGCACGAAATGGACTTTTGTTTTTTTGCACTACATCAATTCCTAATACTACAGTCAAGGCTCAAACAATGTTTATGTTTTTTGGGGGCCTCTAAGGCATTTGACCTAATTAATCATGAATCATTCTTCTCTTCAAAGTCAGTAGTGGGGTTCGTCAGGGATGCCCTCTCTCCCCCTTGATTTATAATGTTTAATGACCTGTCTGTAAAACTTAATAACTGCAGCACAGTGTATCACTGGTAACCACATACTGCATAATCATCTCATGTACACAGATGAATTGAGTGTTTTCAGTTTTAGCATTTGTTGGCCTTCAACTTCTAAATGACACAGATGTCTCAGTGCACCATAGACGCTTATTTCTTATTTCTTTCTTATTTCCCCCTGCCTGACCCTAGTCTAAAATTATTACACATCTTTTTGTGAATCAGTCAGATTGATGCCATAAAAAGTATGATTGAGTTTCAACTTAAATTGTATTTATTTACTTATTATTAACATGTTATGTGTGAGTGACAGCAGCTGCTCAAGTAGCAGACTCCAGCAAGCAATAAAAACGCAAATCATCATTAACATAAGTGGTCCAAACTACTCCAAAGTGAACCGGTCTTCGAAGATCCAGGCTAATGAAAATATGGCTTCAATTATATGGTCATATGTTGGCATGTGTCAGTCATATGTTGGCATGCACTTTGAGGTAAAAGTAATATTTCAATCTTATCGCTGCCCTAAGTACACAGCACAAATTTGGAAGGCAGACCTTCAAAAAGTACAATGAACCTTGCAGAGGTTCATTGTGGCCTATAATAAGTCTATATGTGTGTGTCAGATGTTTGCCAACTGTGGTGTTCGCTCTGGTTGTGCTAAACTTTGACACCGGCAGTACAGACTCATGTGTAGAATCATGTGGGATGTCAAAATTATTAGGTTATTCGATAATTGTGATTATTCAAGCCCCAAAATAATCGAAACAACAGAAGAATAATCGTGACAATTGTAAAAGCAAAAACAAACACCTTTTTAATTTATTCTATAGAAACATGAGCAAAATATCAGTTCAAGTTTAAGGTGAAGTAGTAATGTAGTAAAAATATTAATTTTTTTTTGTTTGTAAATTTGTGATTTTGCCTTGTTATGGCTAATATTTGTTTGTCACAGCAATAATGGTTCAACTCAACTTTAATAAATGTTGCTATTTTGTTTTGTTTTTTAACTTAGAGAAGTAAATTTAGAAGCAAAATCAAGTCATTGAATAATCTCTATTAAAGCCAAGGCATCTGAATGTTTCTGTCACATTGACATGTTTTGAATTTATTTATTTAAGTTTGATTCCACAAAACTGGTCAAAATCTTGAGGAAAAGTGACGTGTTAAGACAATGAGAATGCAAGAAAATTTAAAATGTATCTTGTATTTGGTTGTAACAATCGTAATCGTGAATAATTGTGAAATCATGATATTTTGTCTCACAATAATATTACAATTTGATATTGTGACATTCCTAGTGTAGACTGATGAACTTTACTGATGAATACTATTGTACATACTTTGTTTTACCTCTAAACTGAAACTATTGGAGGTCGAGCCTTTACATAAACAATAGCTTCTATGTATGATGGCGTTTCTTTTTACACATAAATGTAGAACAATAATGCCCCTTTATCTGTAAATGATCTACTTCTTAACTTGGCTCACTGTATTTGTATGAATGAACTCACATTGACTGTATCCGAGTGTCCTCTTGCACAATAAAAACAAAACTTGTGAATGACAGCCAGCGCTAACAGACTAGAAGGCTAACCACCCACAGCGCTGACGTAAATCCACAGAAACTCGGTGAACTCAGGGTTAGAGATGGAGCCACTGACCCTGAAAACAACCTACTACAGCGACGCCAAAGAGTAGTGTTACGAGTGTTTGGGGAAGAAAAAAAATGGGGCCAGAATTCAAACTCAAAAACAAAATTCTTTTCTAGCTGGTCCAGTGTTCCTGAGAGATATTATTACTTTGTCTGAAGGGTTAACCAGTCACTGGTATAAATGTATGTAACTGTAAATAAGTTAAAATAGATCATGCATTTCTTTTAGTCATAGAAAAACTTATTAATTATTGCTTAGTTTTTCAATTGTTTCTAACTTTCTCGTAATAATCCTTTTGTAAGAAAGTACAGGGGGCTGTTTACTCGAGTTTATCTAGTAAACTTAAAACTGGTTGCCACATTTTAAAGAGGGGGTATTATGTAAAATCAAATATTCAAAGATTATAACCTTGTTATAACTGTTTTCCATCAACATAAGTTTACTCAAAGTTGTATGAATTGATTCATGTATGTGTGAGTAATCTTGTATTCTTTCTACAGCTCTTGCTCGAGTGTTCAAACACTCAATCTCTGTTCTTGGCCCCGCCCACTTGTTTGTATTTACTCATTGTAATTCAAAAATTAGTAGTCAAAGTAAAGCATGTGTGGTTCAAAACTGTCCCAAAGACACTTTACAACAATAAACAGTTAAATTTTAAACTGAAGAGGCGGGGCTAAGAACTTCTGCAGTTTTAAACAGGAAGTCACTGGAGTTGTTTCTATTTTTAAGTTGTAATAGATACATTTTGTGTTTTGAAATTAACTAAATGTAAATTACTGCTCTACATATGTTCTAGTTTATTCCTAAATAGTTTTAAAAAACACAATACCCTCCCTTTAAAATATGCATCTTCTTGGTTTGAAAAAAAGTAATTTTTTCCAAATGCAGCAGAAATTCCCCATTTTTTCAGCCACAAACTGAATGAAGGAGGCTTGCCAGACTTTCAACCCAGTAGCAGCATCTTTCTCGCTAAGATTTAAGTTGTAAGATTTAGTTTTAAATGTAGATTAAGATCTTAAAATCTTGTTTTGTATTAACTGTTCACAAACATGGACTGGCAAACAAATGCTAACTTTCATTTCAAATTTCAAATTTAAAGTAAACACCTTTTGGACACAGAACTCATTTATTCTGTTATTGGTTATCTAACTTTGCACAATCTTAAGAATTGTAACGTTTCTTCTCAAAATAAGTCACCAGCAGCTACAAATCTCTAACTCAAGATTAACGAGAGATTTGACCCTGGGACAACCCGCCTCTCCACTGTCCCTGAACGCATCCTTGGAGCAAAGGTTAAACTAATCCTCAAACCTTGTGCCTCAGAGAAGCTTTTGGCAAAGATCTTTCCAACAACAATTAACTTATCTTAGAGTATCAGCGATGAATCATCAAGTCAAAACACAAGAGATAAACTACACTTATTGATTGACAATGAGTTTGACACTTATACTTATAAAACATGACAAGAGATTTTGTTAATTCAGAATCAAATTAAGCTTCTTCAAAAGTGGAAGCCTTTGTAATCGTCCATTAACAATGTGATTTCGATTTGATTGTGATTAATCGTGCAGCTCTAGTTTGAAGGTTTATATCTTGCAAGAAATAGGTTCAGCAGAGCAATGAACAGCACTCTCTTTAGCCTTAACAAGGGTTGGCAAATTTTCAGAAAGCATTTAAAAAAACAGCTCAAAAGAAGTGATCTCATCCCTTCAATTTAAGGTTCATAAAATACTCAATCAAAGACTGTCACAGCTGTACAAGTGTTATAGTTTTGACATATTTTAATAGTCTATCACTAATAAAGACATTAAACATGAAAATATGCTAAAAGACCATGTTTCAGTCATTAGTGGGTATATTTTTGTAGATCAAACCTGGAAAAACAGTTGAAAATAACTTCATTTTGATGTAAAAGTGGTGCTCACAAGCAAACCCAAAAAACTACAAACCTACTATCAAAATTCACAGGCAACTTTCCAAAACAAAAAGCCCAAAGCTGCTATAAAGAAGCAGACTTGGCAACTCTGTCTTAACCCTGACTGAAAAGAGACCCACACATTTATCCTCAAGGCGTTACAAAAGAGGACGTATGGGACATATGACTGAGGTGTGGAATTGCAGACCTAAGGGCGGGAAGAACATGGGGGGTCTCCAACACTTTCAAAGGAGACTGTTATCTCACATTGGCTGTTGACAAAATACAGTTGCCACAGAAAAAATATTGGACTTTCATTAAAGATTATGTAAAATTATGTGAAATTTCAAAAATATATCAAGACACATTACAGAGAACAGGTTTGACTAGGGCTGGGGATATTAACAAAAATGAATAAGTCAGATTTTGTTAGGCATATCTTGATAATGACATAATGATTGTTAGGTTGATAGGTTGCATTCAAATTGTCCTGAAATTAGATGACTAATACGATTTTTGATTAATAATGCTGTAATTTGTCACAAAATATATAAAAGATAATTTCAAACTGTTTCAATCCGGTGATTTCTATAGTGACTAGACCCTTTCACTTCAGGACTACAACAAAAACGGTTTTAGAACAAGATTTATTTGTGCGGCAAACATCTGTGTGATGTATTTTGGCAGTGTGGGTAAGTTACTGTGAAATTGTAATACACTATATGTGACTAGTTACAGAAAGAAAAATGTAATACATTTGTATTACAATATTACTGTCTCAAAAATGTAATTGAGTTACACTACTGTGAGTTACTTTAAGCTAATCACACATTTGTTACGACATTGTATACTAAACATGTTACATTTGCATTTGATTTTTGATGAATTAATAGAAAGTGATGTCACAGCACCATTTCCTCAAAATATTTTATTAAAATTTAGGTTAACAGACGCCACAGAAACTCTTCTACACCAGTTTTAGTGGAGTTTTGATTCTGAAGTGTCATTTTCAATTAAACACCCATGCAGTTAATTTATATGTAAGTAACTTGAGTACTCAGATTGTAACTACTAATATATTATCAACATTTTTATAAATAATTAGTTAGAAGTAATATATCACACTAGTTACTTTTGTAATGAGTTACTCCCAACACTGAGTATTGGTCTGGTAAATTACTGAAATTTAATAGCACCTTTTCTCGATTTTCTATTCTTAATTGGCTCTTTTTGTGTCCGTTTTTATACACTCGATAATCAATTTTTGGATATCTTGAAAACAACATTCATGATATTATCCAAAATTCAATATATTGCACAGCTCAGAAATAGCAAGAATTACCAAAACAACACAGAAAAATGTTTGAAATTAACTGTCTGCATGTAGCTCTTGAATTGATTGCAATTTTCCTTGAAAGTATTACTATTACTATGATTATATTTCTGAATGAATGAGAAGCAGGATTCTGTACTTAGCGTGTGAACATTGCAAACAACTTGGAAGTACTAATATTTGAACTTTAGATCAGGTGGCCAATGTTTAAAGAACATACTTTACTACAAAAAGACTGTTGTTCTTAAAAGAGAAAAGTAAATTACCTAAATTGCCAGATTAAGATATGGTCCTTCCAGCCCGGAGCACAGTGTTTTGTAATATCTCAGGAGTGTAACATTACTCACCTCAGAGGCTGTGTACTGGAGGTAAAACTTCTGGGATTTAGATGCCAAACTGCAGGAGCAGACAAGACAGCGTCGATCTAAAAGAATACTGCGCCAATCTTCTAAAAGCTCCTACTAAAGCCATTATAAACACACAAAAATAAAGTCTGTGAGAGGTAAAGGGCACAGTTGAGTAAGGCACACACTCGGTCAAAAAGTGGGCTAGGCTAAACTCCAATGCTAGCTGGTGTTTTCAAGCCAACGAAAGTCAATCCGTCAGTGTCACGTTCATTGCGCAACCTACGACTTGTGCAAACTTGTCCGGAAAAGCGAAAATACTACGGCGCGAGCGAGGGGGCAAAGAAAAACAAACAAAAGTGCAGTATGAAGGTGGTGTCCGAGGTGCACGATGCTCACGACCCGCCGAGGAGAGGAGAGAGTAAACTACAGCAGCAGGACACGGGACACTTCCGGGATGAGAAAGCACGTGTCTGCGGAGGGCGGGCAGCTTCCGGTTACGGACTTCAAAATAAAACACGTGGATTTAGTCTGAAACATCTAAACAAAAATGTATTTAGTTTGCAAGACTTTAGAATTAGTTTTGTAGATTTAAAAAAAGTACATGTAATTAAGATGTGAAGTTATTAAGTTGATGGTTTATTACCAAAGGGGAAAAAAACAAAACAAAACATTTTTTAAACCAGTGTTTTTCAACCAGTATGCCTCGAGATACTACCAGGTGTGCCTTGAAAATGTTTCAGTTTTCAACATTTAATCTATGAACAAAGCTTAATTATATTTAATAAATTAATTACTTTTTGAGAGTGTTTGGAACAAATTCATAATCTTTTAAAAACGTTCTGTGTAACTTTTCCAATAAAAGGTTCTGTCACAATGAAGATGTAATTACTGGAATGTTCCAAGATAAGACATTAAACACATTTAACATGTATTTGTTTATAGGTTGTTTTAATAATAATAAAAAAACTTTATTGTGAGCAAGGTCACCCTTTCATAGATCTGACTTGCACAACTTGGCTTTTTGAGTCTTCTCTCTTCTCTCTTTTTAGATAGATAATACTGTATGTTTAATGGAACATTCCAAGCAAAACAATACAAAAAGCAAGTAACAACTCCACCAGAAAAGTTACATAGTTCATCTTTAAAGTGTCATGGACAATTTATACGAAAAAAGGTTACAAATTAGCTTGATTTGGTCATATTTTAATAGGTGATGTGCCACGTGAAAATGTCAAGCTCAAAGTGTTCCTATGACTCAAAAAGGTGGAAACACTGATTTTACTATTTACCTGTTCAAATGGCAATATTTCCAGCATTTAGGATAATATATTTGCAAACAGAATAAAAAAAACGGACAGTGGAGAAATAGTACGTAAAATACAAAACAATGCAATGTATATAACTATATTCATTTGCAAATATACAGTATATGTGCTATTTAAACCCTGCGTGTGCTAGTTCGAAGTTAAAAGTTAAAGGTGAGTAGCTGATTTCAGGTTTTAATTTGACAACTTCCTCTCATAATCCTTCAACACATGGTTAATATCGATTATTCATTTTTGTTGCAATTATGACTTATAAAGTTCTTTTTGCAAACAACAAAGTAAACTGGAGTGACCGCCCCAAGTCAGCCATCGAGCACGCATTCAGCTCTGATTGACTAAATTCTTTTTATTCAGTTCATTTTTTCACAAAGTGCTGTATTTACTAGATCCTTTTCAGTGGAAAGCACAAAGTCTACTAATTTACAACTAAAAAAGTTAGCTACCCCACCTTTAATGCAAGTTAAAAGGTAATGCAAAAGTCATGATTTAATAAAAACAAAAACTTTTCCACACCCGTTAAAGGCCTTTTATATCACTCCAATTTGCTAACACAGCGATTTTAGTTTAGTGCCTTGCTCACAGACACAACAGTATGACAAACTGACTGGAAATGAACCATTCAGCCAACACATTTTTACAGGTAAAACAATAATTTTTCACTGACAGCCATTTTAAAATCCAGGCAGTACCTGGAAGGCCGGACCATAATCAGTTTCTCCTTAGCAAAATCTACAGTGAATCAAAATAACTGTTTGAAATTGCTATATTCTGTTTCGGAGACTTCAGTGAAAGTGCTGCCAACTTGACAACATACTCATGGCCAACTTGATTTACACAACTGGGATTAAAAACATGGGCGGGTCTATGGGAAAAAAAAGTAGTGACATTAAGCTAACTTCAAGTATTGCATAAAGGTTCACTTGCGGACATGAGAACGTTTTGAGTTCAGTCCACAGTGGATTTAATATAAAACGAGTTAGATAATAGATCAGTTGTGTTCATTGTATGTTCACAGACAAAACTTTACTGCATCAGATTTCAGATTAAAAGAACTAGATCTACCACATTGTCACCAAGAGAAAAGTTTGCTTACTCCTTCAGTCTATTCCAAAGTGTTAGTCCAAGTTACAATTGTGATCTGTAAAAAGACTAATTTAAATAAAAGTTAGTTGTACGGTTCTTTGCACATTAGGAATTTCAGAGACAAGAAAAAAAAAGATGAAAGTTGGGTTTTGTCTACACTTTTAGTAAGAATCATTTGTTAAGTTTTATAAATGAGAATCAAGATTTGTGGAGAAGAAACCCACTTGTAGTAAGAATGAACTTTGTGAATTTTTAAATCAAAGCGGAAGTAATCAGTACATCATGTGTATAATGGTGTGATATTAGCAGTGTTGGGGGTACACAATACAAAAGTAGCTAGTTACTGTAATATATTCCCCTTTTCAGTAACTAAGTAGTGTAACTCATTACTCAATTTGTCATATTTTACAGGATGAATGCACATGTTTTTAACTGTACTTTATGATTTCCTTTAAATGTTTTAATGTTTGATTGATTTGTTGTGTCTTGTGCTGCTGTCAAGTCATTGTAAATGAGAAATTGTTCTCAATTGACCTACCTGGTAAAATATTGAATAAATAAAATACATATATACTGTATAATTACTTATAAACATGTTGGCAATATATTACTAGTTACAACTCAAGTTACTTGCAAATAAATGTACTTCTTTTATATTCTATTAAAAGTGACACTTCAAAACATCACTAAAATACTGTCTGTTGCCTTAAAGGTGAATAAAATAGAATGTGTAAAATGTGCTGTGACATCACATTTCCATAAATTAACCAGTATCAAGTGTAAATGTAACAGGATTAGTGTTGTACAATGTCGTAACAAATGTTTGATGAGCTAAAAGTAACTCACAGTAGTGTATACAAGTGTATTACATTTTTCTCCCTGTAACTAGTAATATATAATGTATTAGAATTTTACAGTAACTCAGCACTGGAAATTAGCATTGTCTACTGGAAATTTTAGTGAAAACTAGGCAAATCTGCAGCTTTCAAGTCAAAATAGTCATAAACTTATTGTGTTTTACTGCAAAGACTAGTGACACTTCTTGTATGTGATTTCTTGCTGGACTGCCCAGATTACAGCCAAGCGTGTCTGAATACAAACACATCTGTTGTGTAGGGCTGTAGTCGACCAGAGAAATAATTGGTCGACTAAAATCCAGTCCCATCGACCGATTAATCGACTAAAAGATGGTGTGGCCATTAATACTCTGAAACATTTGACTGTATTTGACCCAAACTTTGCTCCAAGTTCATACAAAGCGGCAACAATATTTATAGAAAATTAACAGGACTGTGTGTTTTTAATCAGAAAATGTTGGTTAGATCAATGGTTTGGTACCAAATCTTCAGAACTTTTGTTGCTGTTCAACATACACAGGAAAAATACAAACTTATAATGCTAACAAGGAAAAACATTAAAAAAAAAAGAAAACGGTTGAATTAAGTATCTATCATAATATATGACTATATATTTTGAGTATCTATTATGACGATTTGCCAATAGAACAAATACATTGAGCTCCAAGTACAGAAGCATTTTTGTTGATTTCATGTGAGAATAAAGATGTATTTTTCATATTTTATGCTTGTTTCATTGGCAGTTTTATTTTAAGCCAGTCAAAATCTACTAAACCTGCTTATTTCAGGCACATTTTCACTTGTTATCTTATTTAAGATGATCATGATTTTCTGTGTAAATCCTTATTGTCGAAAAGGAATCAATCGACTAAAAAAATGTTGGTCGACTAAGAATGCATCGACCGATTAATCGACTAAACGACTAAAAGACTGCAGCACTACTGTTGTGACCAATGATGCTGCTCCTTTTACCTTCAGACTGTCTCTCACTTTTAGTTCTCCTGCACTGCCCAGTTTGTCAGCTCTGTTTGAAACGTGTATGAGTATGTATGTAAAGTTATTTGACTACATAAGACTATATAATGCATCGCCGTAAAGCAGGGTCATTTATTTATGCTGTTGATGGGAAGTTTTTGTAGTTGTGTGAAAGTGTTGTAGTTCTTTATATTTTATGTAACCAAGCACTGACATGTTTATTCAATTATTTATATTTTTACCTATTTATTCTTGGGGCTTTTCTCATCTCTATATTGTAAATTTGTCTGTGTCTGTGTCTTTGAATGTGTCTGAAGTGATACGAGTAGCTGAAAAACTGAATTTCCCTCTGTCAATCTATAAAAAACATGTAAATGAATAAACTCAAGATATATACATTTGTGCCATACTGTGGAACATTCCAACAAAATATTTCAATGGAGAAGATGAGACTCTCTCTGGATGTTTCTACAATACACAAAATTTTACCCTAAAAAAATGAGAATTTAAACATAAACTTAATCAAGCAATACATGTACACAATGGACTAAGTTTGTATATTAACTGCACTTTCTTGACATTATCAGTGAAATAAATGAGGACAGTCCAAAGTCCAGTGACTACAGACAATTGCTGCGTTGATGAATCCTATTGGTTTGTTTGTCGTGGAGACAGATTGTTATTTAGTGCTGGTACTTTCTGAGGAAGTCGCTCATTGTAAAACAGCCACAGCAGGTGAGCTTCATGCATTTACACGGACAACTGCTTAACTTTGATCTGTCTGAGATTAACAAGTAATGCTTTGTTTTGAAACTTTAGAATGATCAAACTTGTGCTGCTTTTCTTGGCCTTATCAGGTAAGACATTTAGCTTTATTAACTTTTATATATTTTTAAATTAACAACCAACATTTGTTCATGTACTTGTAACAGAGGTTGCAAAAGTATTAAAGTTCACTACTTAAGTAAAAGTACAATTACTGACTCTGGTAAAAGTCAAAGTCTTGGTGAAGCAACTTTACTTACAAAAGTGCAAATTTACTTAAGTAAAAAAGTAAAATTATAAAGTTGGTGTTAGTGTAAATGGGCTTTACAGTGAGACAATTACACAAAATGTTTATTTATTCATGTGGCAAATGAGGAATTGTTAAATATTAAAACGTTTGGGTGATTTTTATATTGTTTAAAGGAAAAATGCAACATCACTGCAGGTCTTTATTGCTTTTGGTGGACTTAAAAAAGTAACTAACTTGTTTTTAACTTGTAGGAAGTAGAAAGTACAGATATTTGACAGATTTTTTAATACTCAAGTAAAGTACTTAAGTACAGTTCTTGCCAACTTTGACTTCTAAAAGTTTCAATACTAACATTGGGCCTTGTTCTTATCAACAAATCTGTTTTTAAGGTCTTCTTACGAACATTTATGGCATTCACAAAATATGTTCTCATATTCTTCTGTGAGAACAAATCCTAAGAAAAGCATCTTCTTTAAGTGGAAGTTAGGCGCAATTTTTAGGAACACTTTCATGAATGAGGCCCAATGTCCTTATACTGTCCATACAAATTGTGTAAAATTGAATGTAATCTTTAGGGTAATTTTGCCTCTTTTCCAGAAACAAAATCAGAATCTTTATTTATAGCCGCACAACTATATTGAAATTTGCTTTATTATTGAACTGTTTTATCCTTATCTACAACTGTAACTATGTGGCTTTAATATATGCTATTATTTTAACAAAATTTTATCATTAAAGGTCCATCATGTAAGATTTTGTTCAAGAAATATGATTAAACACTTCTTTATTTAGTCTTTACTGTGAGCAAGCTTTTATCTCCTCAAAACTCAATCTTTTATGTCATGGCATGTTTTATGTTTCAAAGTGTAGTTTAAACTTTCCATTCTTATAATTAAACAAGTAACTTTTAACCTCCAGAAAAGTTACACTGTTAAGTTGCGTTGCATCGTACAAAGAGGCGAAACAACTATTTTAGATACTTTCATGTTTAGGTTAGTCTATATTTAAATTTATTTGTCACCAGGCCTCCAGCCTTCCCAGTATCTCGAGGACTGACAAAGACGCACCATGACCTTCCAGCGGGGGTTCAAGATGGCCGCCCGGTCCCTCTCCCCGACAGCTTCAAAGAAAACACTGAGCCGTCCAGACACTTCAAAGTGGTTCACGACACCGGGCGAGTGCAGGACTACATCAACGAAATGGACAAGAAGACAGGTAAAAGCAGGAAAAGTCATTGTTATTCTCATCAGTTAAATGTTGCTGAAAACATGACAGGTATTTAAATCTTTCTAACTACTTCCTCTTTCACAAACATTGGTACGTCAGTAGTTTGAATACGAAAGGATGTCTTGGTTGTTAGCACAATAACACAAGAAATGATGGCTTCTTTTTAGCGACTACAGGCTTCTTTTTTTGGAAAGTGGTTTGTGAGGCACTTTGACGGCATAAACAAGAGGTTTTTCAGCAGTTTTTCCAAATTTGATTCAAGAAAATGTACTCACTATGACAGAAACATAGACTTTAGGCATATTTTCACGCTTTAAATCCTTTATTAATGATCAAATACTATTTTAAATACGTCAAAACTATTAACCTTCGTTCTGCGGTGACACATAATGTTTAATTATTTGATTATTTTAATTATTGAGGGTCTGAAGTTGCTTGTTGCTCTCTGAAATCTGGCAACCCTGCTACACAGCCAATCAGCTTTCTACTCAACAAGTCAAACAGTGGTAAACAGGGCTCTTAGTTTTGAAAAGATAGATACTCTACTCACAATTTTCATTATGATCGATCGATATGGGTTTTTCTTTCGCTGATGCCGATAAAGATATTTCAAAATCATAAATCAAGTTAGAGCTTTATCTACTGACCGCAAAGAAAATTTTACAGGCTCACAATCAAATCAATCTTGTCTGATATGCTGCAGCTGTAGGAATTCTCTAAACATGTCTACATGATTTATGGACTTAAAACAGTGCAGAAGATGTCAGAGATCTCTCTATGACAGGGGTGTCGAACTCATTTTGACAAAGGGCCACATTGGCATCGGGTTTGTTCTCGAAGGGCCGGTTGTAACTGAAATTAACCTTACTAATCTTTGACGTACTACAAATAATAGTCTATGTATTTGATTTTTTTAGATTTATTGAAGTGAAAATGACTAAATATACATCTGCATTCATTTTCAGACAAATTATTTAATTAGGTTAGGGTTAGGGTTAGACACGCAGATTAATCTGGCACTATGATCAAATTAAAGTAAAACTTATAAGACCCTGAGGGCCGCATAAATGATGTGGAGGGCCGCATCCGGCCCCGGGCCTTGAGTTTGACATATGTGCTCTATGACATCACAGATCAGGGACATTCAGGAGGGTGTTTTTAGGGAACAAAAGAAGATATCTCACAGACAAAACTTCAGCTGTGTTTTTGAGTAAGAAGCAATTTTAGCATAGGATTAATAACTCTAAAAAGTTGACTGTATAATATGTGCCTTTAAAGCTTGTGTTGCAGCCAAAGTCATAGAACAAGAATAAAATATAAGAGGTAAAGGATAAAATCAAAACCGCAGACTTAGGAATGAAAAAAGATCTTCAAATCTTCAAACCAACTCAGACTAAGAGGAAAAGCCCAGACAACTTGATCAGATATCGGACAAAATTGAGGCTATACAAAGCGCTATACAAATAAAGTTTACTTACTTACAAGCAACATTATAAGTGCACACTATTACAGCATTTTAATTTAAGTTGTGGATATGAAGTGTTTTGTAATATAAAGTGACCAAATGAACAATTTAAACAACAGTAATCTTTACTTTAAAGGCTTGCCGTCACCTCCTCTGAGCAGTGAACATGGAAAAATGGACACACAACCTTGGACGAATGACAACAGTAAGTAACCGTGAAACTAGAATATGGAATGTGCATTTCAGTCAGAAGTCTAGTTTTACTAAAACAGCTGAAGAAAACATGCAGCACATCTTTTGCAACTGCTGGATTAATTCTGATAAATACAAATGCTATTTTTATTACAAGTGTCAAGTAATGTAAATGTGGGAAAGGGAAATAAACTATTGAAATTGTCAAAATACTTTTCCACAGCTGTTGAAGATGCTCCTGTCCAGAAAATTGGTGGTGGAGGTTGGGTTCGAGTTGAGGAACGAGCTGCAATTCCAGACGGATTTAGACAGGGCACAGAACCATCTTTTCGCATCCCTGAAGGATTTAGGCAGGGCACCGAGCGCTTCATGCCCATCCGCGACGGGTTTAAGCAGGGCACTGAGCCATCCATTCGCATTCCTGAAGGATTTAAGCAGGGTACAGAACCGTCTTTTAGGATCCAGATGGATTTAGACAAGGTACAGAACGCTTCATGCCTATCCGCGATGGGTTTAAACAGGGTACAGAACCATCTTTTAGGATTCCAGATGGATTCAGACAAGGTACTGAGCCTTTCATGCCCATTCCTGACGGGTTTAAACAGGGCACAGAACCATCTTTAAGGATCCCACATGGGTTCAGACAGGGTACCGAACCCAGTAATCCAATTATGCACAGAAACGCAGATCTTTTGAGGGCCTTCCAGCTAAACATGTTGACTTAATTCCAGATGGCTTCAGACAAGGCACCGAACCATCCATTCGTGTCCCTGAGGGTTATAGACAGGGTACCGAGCCTTTCATGCCCATCCCAGACGGGTTTAAGCAGGGCACTGAGCCATCTTTTAGGATGCCAGACGGATTCAGGCAGGGCACAGAGCGCTTCATGCCCATCCCTGACGGTTTTAAACAGGGTACTGAACCAGCTCGAAGAATCCCAGATGGATTCAGACAAGGTACTGAGCCTTTTATGCCTATTCCTGACGGGTTCAAACAGGGCACCGAACCATCTTTCAGGATCCCAGATGGATTCAGGCAGGGTACAGAGCCTTTCATGCCCATTCCTGATGGGTTCAAACAGGGCACTGAACCAACTATAAGAATCCCACATGGGTTCAGACAGGGTACCGAACCCAGTAATCCAATTATGCACAGAAATGCTGATCTTTTGAGGGCCCTTCCAGCTAAACAAGTTCAGACAATCGAAGCTAAACCAGAATTCAAACAATCTAAACAAATAGTGAAAGGATTTAGACCCGGTGCGGGACCATTTATGCCAGTTCGTGACGGAGAAGTACAGGAAATTGAACAATCAAATCATGTACCTGCTAGTTTTAGGCGAGAAAATGACTTGTCCCAATCCAAAGATGAACCAAAAACTACTGAATGCAAAGGAGAAATCATCAATGGACGCTGTTATACATTCAACCCCACACGACTGCCTTTCTTAGAAGCTCAGGTTTGGCATTTTCCCACTTATTCATACTATTTACTTATAGACTTACATTTTCTAAGGAGAGGCTAAGTCTGTGCTTTCATTTCTTTCATGCTATAGGACTCTTGTAAAAGAATGGGTCCGAACGCAGAGCTCGCTTCGGTGACCAGCGAGGATCTGCATTCCCGGCTCGTTTCCATGGTGACAAACGGAGGGGAAAAAGAGCGGGTGATGACCTGGCTCGGAGGAACGGTCAAGGCAAGTTTTAAGAAAAACGCATAGTTCTACGTCTGGTCTAATGCACATTGCAAAAGAAAACTAATCCCAAATGTGTTTCTGTCTTGAAATAATAAATATTCAAATAAAAATAAAAATAATGAAATACTTTGCTTTAAATGTAGACTTTAATGCAAAATGGCAGAAGAAAACTATTTATCTACAATTTTGTGTTTGTTTGTTTTATGTTTGGAATGATGCAGCACATAGACATATACATAGCTAAATAAATAAACTAGTTTAGGGTCTGTTAAAGCAATAGCATAATTCATATCAAAATACTCTTTCTTACAAAACACAAAAGCATTAAGGGTCGTGTTGCCATGTCATTTGTGGCGGCCATCTTTCAAGTGGAAAGGTATCAAAGTTCTTCGATAAAATTCATAGCGTAAAAGGAATCATTTAGCATATAATTAGATATTTTTGGTGCTATAATGCAGACAACTTTGATTTCTGTGTCTGGGCATTTTTCCTCTGAACTGTGAATATAAAAAATCAGTTTAAAACACTGCACAAATTTGTATTAAAAGATTAACTAAATATTTATATAGGCGCCATACTTTTATTACATTAAAGGGCCTATATTGTGTTCATTTTAGATTTATGTTATGATGTAATTTCTTCCTGAAAAACATACCTCAAGTTGCATTTTCTGTGAATCACACTTGTTTATACCAAAAATCATGCGTGTTTGGCTGCGTTCTAGACTTTCACTGAAAACACTCTGTTCCACCTTGTGACGTCATTAGGTAGTAACACATTAAATGCTTTTTACTCCAAACACTTTTACAAGAATTATTTAAAGATTTCAACCATACAGTTCTTAAAATTTGAAGCTGCAGTTAATATTTTAGTAACTTTTGCACATCTCAATAGGCTATGCGCACGTAACATCAGTTGGCTTGTTTATATTCAAAATAACTAACTTTGGTACTTATGAGTATTTCCTCTTAGCGTTAGCATTTAGACAAACACGTCTCTTTATAAACAATCATAAAAATGAATTGAACAGGAAATGCTCAAACGTATGGAAGTTAGCTATTTTGAGCATAAACAAGCTAACTGACATTCTGTGCACAGAGCCTGTTCATTTAAAGATTTTTTTTTTTTTTTTTGTGACAATCTCAAATACACCAACTTTGTGATTTTCAGAGTTGAGAATTGCAGAGTAAACTAGTTTAAAGGAGACTAAAATGCTTTAGACTAACGCTTAATGACATCATAAGTTGGCGCAGAGCATTTTGAGCTCCGGAGATGTAAACAGACTGAAAAGGCAGGATTATTCAAACATTTGTGATTGAAACAAAATATGACTTTGGGCCTGTTTTTGATCAAGTAAAAGCGTTTTAACATGTAGCTAAAAACTAAAATTTTGCATAATATGGAACCTTTAACAACTTAACTTAAATCCTACTGCAAAAGGAATTAAAATTATACTTTCAAGATGAGCTTTAAATAAAGTACATATATTAAATCAAAGTATTTAAGAAATTATTGTAGTAAAAGTTCAGCATCTTATTAGTTTGAACGAGTGTTTTAGTATAATTTTCCAACACAACAACATAGAGCTGGAACTGGATGTTTGTTGCTAGGCTAGGTTACCATGGCTACAATATCTCTAGTCTTCATTATAACTCAATGGGGAAATGTCCTCATTAAATCTTCGAAACAGGAAGGAATAATTTGTCTGAAGCTCTTAAACAAAGACAGTTCTAAATGTGAGAAGGACCAAAAGTGTAAATAAAACAGATTTAGGGTTAAACCAAAGCGAGACAAACAAGCTAATAACCGTTACATAAAGCCGAATGATAAAAGTTGTCATGATTTGTCTCTCTCGCTTCGCTGAACGAAGGCCAAGGATAAAACATCAGATAGGTTATCAACAAGACAGATTGTGCTATTCCACCTTGACACGCAACTGCTCTTTGGACCGTCATCTGAATAGAGCGTGTTCCACTTCACTGACGCACAAGGCCAAAACAGGGCGGTTCCTTCATTTATTTTATAGGTTAAATTTCACAAGTAAATCTACTTTTTAAGACTTGTTTTAATGCTGCCTGTTTTCATTCATATGTTATTATACTTAGTGAGTTATTGAGAGTAATCTATCTATTGCAAGCTGTCTTTATTGTCATTTGTATGGGTCTAAAGTTAAGCTATAATCAAACAATTTCATCAAACAAACACTGTAAAAATATAAGGCAGTTTAACTTAACAAATAAGTACAATTTCTGCCTCATGTATGTGAGTGGTCTGACATTCTCTCTCTCCTTTTTCTCTTTCTTAATTTCTCATGCTCTCGCACCTGTCTTGCTATTTTTTTGCTCTCTGTCCCTCTCCCCTCTTATTCCTGTCCCTCTCCCCTCTCTCTCTCTCTCTCTTTCCTGTCTCTCCCTCTCTTGTCTCTCACCCTTCTCTCTCCTGTCTCTCTCTCTCTTCTGTCTCTTTCCCCTATCTCTCACTCTCTCTCTTTTTCTCCCTATCTCTCCTCTTCTCTCCTGTCTGTCACTCTCTCTCTTTCTCTCCTGTCTCTCTCTCGCTCCCTCTCTCTCTCTTCCTCTTTTCTGTCTCTCCCTATCTCTCTCACTCTTTCTCTCCTGTTTCTCACTCTCTTTCTCATTATCTTCTGTCTCTCTCTTTCTCTCTCTCTCTCTCTCTTTATAACTTAAAAATTCAAGTTGAAATTCTTTGACTCATATTGTCAAGTTACATCAACATAAAGATTTAAGTTCGTATAACTTATTGGCCTTAGAGATTTTTATAGTGAAGCTAGATTTATTACCTTAAATCAAGACCTGAAACTAAGCAATATTAAAAAATAAAATGCTAAATGTGCCCTGCAAAAAGTCATTATCTAGTCTTGGTTAAAATTACTTTTGTGTGTGTGTGTTTTAGCCAGATTAGATTAAAATTGCACAAATTCAGTAGCATATTTCACTTGTTTCAAGACATTTCTAACTCTTTACAAGGGACTTTTAGCTCAAATCAAAGTCATGAGGAAAAACGTTTTACAGCATTGGCAAATATTTGGACTTGAATTAAGAAAAAAATGATTGAAACGAGGCAGAAACTCACTGAAACTAATCAAATATCTAAAGTAAAACCATCTTAAGCAGAAAAACTGAACTGAAACAAAGATTCAAACCCATATTTCTAGACATTTAAGTTAATCTATAAATAAGTTTTTTTGCAGTGAGTCTGATAAATAAGCTTATTTAAAGAAATCAACTTTTTCTAGTTAGTTTTATCAATAAGCTAGTGATAAACATGCAGATATTAGTAGAATCACCTTTCTCTGTGTATTTTAGTTCTCTTCATAAATTGTTACCTAGAATAAGTGTATAATCATTTTTGCTTGTTTTAAGATTTGTTAAGCTATATGGAAGTACATTAAACTTGTTTCTGGTGAATTTTAACTTAGTTTTAAGACTTTTTTGCAGTGCGAGTGGATTTAAACAGTTAGATCTTAATGTTGGCACCTTTTATTTCAACATATTTAATGCATAGAACTGTTTTGAACAATATTGGAGATGTGTGGTCATTGCTTACCTTACCTTACCTGTTTTGTTTTTTATTTGAATTGTTACTTACAGAACCAGCGAGCCTCTTGGTTGGATGGAGCCGAGTGGAGGTACAGCGACTGGATGCCTGGACAGCCCAACGTCCACTCTAACAAACCTCTGTGTGTGGAGATGTTCAGGATGGGTAAGCAACATGACCACATTTAAGATTTTAACTAAACCTTGCATCAAAACTATACAAATATAGATACAAACAAATCATATTAACACATTCACGTTATATGTACACAGTTGTTGATTCTTCTTAAAGCTGTGGTACCTCGCTTTTTTGGTTGTAAATTAGTAAATGTCGTCTTTTCCAGCAAAACTTATCTTTTAAAGGAAGAACTGTGACAAAATCAGATTTCCGTAATGCCGACTATATAATAATTAAGTATTTTATTTCTCTTAGACAGTCAAAAGCAGCGTTCTGATTGGCTGTGCTTGGGTGGTCCACTCCAGTCTTACTTTGATATCTGTAGAAAGATGTTCTTAAGCCGCTGCCAGCAATTAGATCAAAGTACAGTCTATTCTCTAAGATTGTATATTTTATATTTATGGTATTGAAATAAGAATTGAGGCAACTAATTAGTACCAAATTTGTATCAAAGTTTGATTTTTTTGTGACAGCATAAGTATGGTCTAAATTATTGCATTACACCAGAAAGAACTCTCCATTTGCTGTAAATTCAAAACTGCAATTAAGCACTCTAATTAGATCTATTTTATATTACGTGTCAAAACAAGACATATTCATATTGTAGCCAATTGATAAACCTAATCAAGATTGAACTCTGATATGCAATAAAGTGTAAATGGAGCAGGTTGTTTGTTCATTATTACCTATAAGTTGTTGTATCAGTGATAAACACAAGTGATTAAAGAAAAAGGAATACATTACTGTGACAGGTTAAACCAGGACTTCACCAGGATAAGCGGGTCAAATTAAATCTTCTTCAGGGCTGAACAAAGACCGAAAAACATACGATGCTAAACTAGGTCTAATCTGGAAAAAGTAATCATTAAGTACCATGTATCGTGTACCTATGGCACAAGATATTTATATATTTTTTATTAAAGTGACCTACAGTAAGATGCTCTCTTTGAAAGTAATACACCTTTTCTTACACGAGTGAAGTACAAGCAGAACAAAACGTCTTAGTTTAAATCCAAAAAGTCTTTTTCCATTTGTAGATCATTTTAAATGGACAACTTTAAAAATGAAGGCGCTGGTCTCGTTTCTTTAAACAAGGCAGGGATTTGGGACTGTTATGTAATTACCTGCAACTTTTATTTTGTGGTCAATGAGAACTTTCAAGCCAATTAAATTAATAAAATATTAATCATATTGAAAAATATGTCAGATTTATCTAGATCTGAGCACTGAGTTTAACTTTTTGAAAAGATATGCCAATAAAACAAGTAGAATTTGGTTGCATTTCAAATTAAGTGGCATTTTTTCTAGTTTTTAGTGAGACAATGCTCGTCCTTTTCTTATTTAGGTAAGGTTTTGTCTGGATTTTAGTTGTTTTATCCAATTAAGATGGGTCCAGAAAGTTAAAAATGCTTGTTTCTATGATGTTAACCCTGATTTCAAGCACTTTGACAGTTTTAAGCCTCATTTATTTATAAAAACCTATTATAATGATATGATGATAATAACCTATTGATCTGATTTCAAGACTTTGCTTCTCACATTAGCCAAATTATTTGCCACTGGGTTAAGAAAATCATAATTAGTAGGAATGGAAAATCATTCGAAGTATGCAGCGTTCGAATCAAAAGACCAGAATAGAGTTCCTTATGCAGCCACTGAACTACAAATATTACAATAAAAGCCATTATGTTTTAAGGATCAAAGCACGAACTTGCGCAAGACCTGACTGAATGTGCATTATTATGTTATTTTAACAACTAATGGAGGATCTCTATATGGACAATAAATGTTACTGTTTATTGTTCAAATGTTCATCAAAAATAGTTCTGACACTAACAACAGTAGCTTTGTCTTGTGGCTGCAAAATTGTGGCTGCAAAATCAAAAACTGAATTGAATTGTGACTTATGTGAATCATCCCATCTCTAGTACTTACCCCACTGGCAAATTTGTTTTCTAATTCTCTTGAAACGAGTGGAATATTCTGCATTACATAAGCTTGAAATCTGGCTGTAAAGTGAACTAAGCCAGAAATGAAATTATAAACTCATAATAATAGTCTTTCCCTTTTAAAAACAAACTCAAACGTGTATTTTAATGCTCCTGTTTCTCTCCCTACCCTCTTCTCTTTAGATGAAACTTGGTGGACCGCCGCCGACTGCGATTTCAAGAGGCCTCCATCTGCTCCTATCCTGTCGCAGCTTAAAAGTCTCTGCAACAAAATAAAACCCAGCATTACACGTTTGTCTCCATTCTTTCACAGACAAAACACACGCGCGTAAATTTAGACAATACTTTTAATGATCATTTACTACTTTTGTATACAAAGCTGTTATTTTTACAGATGAACGAGCCGATTTTCTTAAACAAAATTAGTTACGATTTAGTACCTCGGAAAGTGCAAAAAGTACATTTGAAATACACCAAAAATAAACATAAAAATAAGAATCATGCTGTACATTATATAGTGTTTTTTTTCTCATAAATAATCAGACATATACACACACATCCATTTGTTGACAATCACAGAAAGATCAGATGAAGGTAATAGTATATTCTTGGTTCCTACTGGATTGAGGAATGCCGTTTTGGTTGTAATCGATGCGAAGTTTAGTGTTTTTGTTGATATCATCGTTTTATAAATTAACAAGTTAAGAAAAGGCACTATTTGCAATCGTCTATTTATATATATGGACAAGAAATGGACTGTCTCAAACAAGAAATAACGCTCTCAAAGTGACATTGTTTGATTGAAAGGTTAGTAAATGTAGATTTTTGCAGTTTAAATACTTTACTACAAAACAATGCAGCGACTAAATAAGCTGCACTTCAAAATCTGTAACTACTACTTTGATAAAACTTTTTATGAATGATATTTGGCGGTTTAAACAAAAAAAAATGCACAATGTAATTTTTTGGCAGAGATTTTTTTTTTTCCTTACCTAGAATGTCCCAGAGTATGGCATTAACACACGACAAGTTTTATGACTGCTTGGTGAGATATTTCAGTAAATAATTATGGCTCGAGAAGGGACGACAAAAAAAAACAACTGTTACCATGGAAACAATGGCAAATCCTCCATGTTTGTTGCAGGTTTGCGTAAAACAGGTTAGATTATATTTTCAGTAAAACACAGAGAACATTATATATTCAAGATTTCACCAAACATTTTGCTTGTTTTCATCTAGATTTGCTATTTTTATGAGGTTTGTTGTTGTATTTTGTCCAGCAAATCTGACATATCTAGAGGGAACCCACAACTGTTACCTAGCAACCGCATTATAAATGTGGACCAAAACCCACATAAATGACACAGATGTTAGGATTTGACAAATGAACACTTAATTTGTGTTAAATAATCGTTTAGACTCCCAGGAAACTGTGTCGGTTTTGTGTAAATTGTTTTGCTTTTGGTGCTTTTTGACGACACGTGTGAATGGTAAATTATCTCGATTTATATAGCGCTTTTCCACTCGAAGTCAGGGATCAGCTCACCCAGTGTAACAGACACTGAGGCAATGTGGGTTAAGTGTCTTGCCCAAAGACAACAGTCCACTGTATCGTCCCACTGTGGCACCTGGTGTTCCAGCGGTCTCACATCCAAATACTAACCAGGCCCTAACTTGCTTAGCTTCTGAGATCTGACGAGATCAGGCTTTGACAAGCAGGTATGGCCACCATATAGAATCTCCTACTTAACTGCGGTAAAACTATAATAAAAATGTAGCACAAAGACTATCACACCAAAGGAGGTCACAATTTGAAAAATGGGTTTTAATCCTCATTACTTTACACACACCAACAATTTTATTTTATTTTTTAACTTTTTTACTTAAGTAAATTTTCAATGTTTTACTTTTGTACTTTTACTCAAGTAAAGAAATTTCAACTGTACTTTTACAGAGTAATTTTGACAAGTAACTGTACTTTTACTTAAGTGGTAAACTTCAGTACTTTTGCCACCTCTGTTAAAATATGCTTTGATTAATGCTATTTTCAGTGTTAGACCATTTTAAATCTCTATTGTTTTAACATGATATACAGGCCAACTAAAAATGCAAAACTTCTCTGCTTAATGCCATACTGTGAAACATCCCAGACAAGTCTATAGTATCTCCACAGAAACATCCTCACCAGTGAAGTTACACGATGCCACTTCATAATACAAAGCTTGTTTTAACTGCGCATTGATTGGTAATATATCGGTTTTAAAATGTAAAAACTAAAGTCAATATTTCCTTTAGCAGTAACAAAAGGTAGTTAAATGCGTTGAGGCAATTATAAAGTCCCAATTTGAGTTAAGGGAAGACTAGCAGCCTAAAATATGGCGTTTTGGGACGAGGAAGAAAGCATTGACAAGTATTGCTTTAGCTTGAACAGCCCTTCAGCTATTTTCTATCTTCACTTCATGGATTTCTAAACAGTCTAAATCGTCTAATGAACGCAAGATTAAAACTGCTACTTATTATAAATAAAAATGTCTTCAAGTAACGTAAATATTCAGGTGTGTTTGCAGTAATGTGACTTAAAAAAACTGCATTATCAATCATTCAATCTCAAAGTGGACCATGCAGAAAGAACATAAAAAACAGACAAGACAAATACGAACAAATGTATAAAAAACTTCGGCATAGTTTGGTCTTGGTGGCGTTGAACTGGTTTTACTGCATAAGGCGTGGTCTGAGCGAGCCAAAAGGCCACTTAAAACAATATTTAAAGCATAGAAAACACATTCCGACGTACAAACTAGCAATGAAGATCTCCTAAGACAAGTAGGAATACATCTGTGGACATTATTAGCTGATTTTAACATGAGAATGACTTGAAAGTAAAGCTGTAGTGGTGTCTTGAAGTAGTGTGAAGTGGTTCGGAGGCTACTTTGGATTGCTGTTTTAGCGCCAGCGCCGTAAAAGGCAATCCAAAGTAAAGGTTTACTTCATAGCATAGACAAAGTAGAAAATAGTGGACCAGTTTAAAAAGTTAGGCTATTTGCCCAACAGCACAATAATGGCAAAGCTAATGTGTTTTAGTAATACTGAGCGCTCAATTCATTTAACACGGGCAAATAAATGCAAATTAATGTTGAATTATTTATTTTAGAGTAACACTTTCTGGATTCAGACTCTTTTATCCAATTAAAATTCCTGACACCTGACTGAATTATAAAACTAGCTCTGCACAGAGATAAAAGCAGAATGTTATTTGCGCCTGAATTTTCTTTGGTAATGATGACACTAGTTTGAGCAAATTTTATGTCCGATGCATCAGCCAATTTCACTTGGAGGAACAGCCTGACATCACATTGAGGATTGGGAATTGCTCGCTTCATGGTAGGCGGAGATGTATTTATTTATTTATTTTGCTTCAGCCAATTGCTGGTTTCACATTCTAGAATTCTTGGCAGTTAAAGGGAAGGTTGGGGCAAGAGCAGTTTTCCCTATTAATAACATTGAACTTTGCCATGAAATATTTCAAAAATATTTTACAAATTTAAAAATTATGATTTCTGGGTGACTGGACCCATTTAACTTTTATATTACAAAAATAAACTACATTTAAACAAACTTCATTTTGCCTGCCCCCAATCTGATTGAAATAACATTGGCCTGTGGAATGCTGTGATGTCATCTGAAACCCAGCAATTGCCCCTTTGTTGCATTTCTGTGAGATAAACTTAAAAAGTTGCACATTCTAAATTAATATTTGACACAAAGAAGAACATGGTTTGCAATCTCTGCTCGTGTTGGTTCTGACCGAAACAAAGCTTCATATCTGTTCACTGATTGGCCGATGTACTTCCTGGTTTTTGTGAACCTGTATTTGTGATACCTGACTAAGTAGCTGGCGAGAAATTAAATTGAGCCAAGGGTTAGGATCCGGAAGATTGCTGCTCTGCGTAAAATGTATTTTACTTTTTGCATCTTTTCTTAGTATGTAATTTCTGGACTACAAGTCGCTACTTTTTTCACAGCTTTGAACTCTGGGCTTATACAACAATGCAGCAAACTTTAATTTCATAGACTTCATTAACAAGGAGCCTATTACTTAATTTTCTTATTTAAAGGTACATAGCGCAACTTTTTGGCCCAAAATAAACTTGAATAAATGCATGTTTTTGTCATTTATATGTCTTTGTTACACTAAATAGTTTGTGTTTTTACTTTAAGTAGGCGATATGGCCGTTCACGTTTGTTTCATAAATAAGCGTTCCTTTAGCCATTTTTTTATATATTACATAACGATTCTCCATTCAGAAAGTCCCAAAGTAAGTCTTAACTTTCTAACTCTACTGAACGGTGTAGATCACCTTCAGAAAGTTGCACAGTGCACTTTAAATTTAGTTGGTGCAGCTTATATTCAGGTGCGTATATTCAATCACACTTTATAAAAATATTATTCCATTTGCGTACACTCTCATCAAACCTACCATAATACTTTTAAATGGCCAGCCATCTTTGCAGTCGTTCCTAAATGTTTTCACTGGTCCACTATTCTACTGTCTATAAAGGAATACCTAAAGTGAAAGTTGAATGACTGACAGGTATGGATGAGAGGAGGGAGGTTCCTGGAATGTGGTTTGAAAAAAGGCGAGATGGGGAACGCTGGGATCGGGGGGTCAGGTCTGGTCATTTTGGGTGTTGTAAAGAGTCTCGCCCGACGATATTTGGGACATTTTCTTGCTGGAGCCCCAAAGTTTTCTGGTGATCTGCCCGAAACGCATCTGGGAAAAAGGAGGGAGGAAGGAAAAAGGAGGGAGGAGGAGGAGTGAAAGAAATAAAAACAAAGAAAAGAGGAGAGGATTGTGATTTATGAGTGAGTGATTGGGGAAATAATAGAAGCTTGATTGACTGGTGATGGCTTAAACAATGAGTTATTATAATACTGGAGAGAGTGCGTCGCCGTGGTAACCTGCCATAGCAACAGATGTCCAGTCCCGGCAGCCATTTTGTGCTATCTGAAGCACTGAACTTTTAAATTACACTTTCTCTTAAATACTTAAGAATAATATGACTTTTTTTTGTATTTTAATATTTTGTAAAGTTTCTGTACAACCAAACGATTGTGAAAAATCTTATTTTAGGCAGAAAATGAATACTTTATAGTGACAGCTGCGAAGTAAATGTAAAAACCAATGTAATGACACAAATATTGTTTCATTTGGCAGAAAATGCAGTCAAGTGCAGTGTTTTTAGGCCAAATATATATTAACAAATAGTAGAATATTGTCTAGACAAGGAATGGCTAAAACTTTTTCTGCAGCAGGGCAAAATTAATATTACTTTTGCGCGAAAGGCCAATATGAATCTAACTTTATGTTGCTTCTAAAAAGTTTATTTGCAACAAGATAGAGATCAAGGTGTAATTTATGAGAACTGTGACAATCTTTTCAACTTAAAATGTAATCAGACAGACATATGTACACAAATCTTAGGATCTCTTCTCCGTGTTATTATCTTTGTATGTTGAATTAAACTTTTTATGAATTGTGTGCACTTGTTTTTACATTATTTTCAATTAGAATTCGCTTGTCTTCCATTCACAAACTGAACGTACACTTTCTCTAGTCATTATAACAACTCAATGTGTTAAAAGGTCAGTATACCCTTTGTTCAATCACATTTCAACTGCGAATACAACAATTGTTACTAATTTGAATCTGGCGTAAAATATAACATTTGAAAAAGTCTGGATTGAACAAATGGAAGACTGACCATTAAAAAATAATGTTCATACACATAGAAGAGGTTTGTAGTTGAATAAAAAAATAAGTGGACTAAATGTGAGTAAAACTTTCACCATCTTGCACCACCAATCAAGAACTAAACCAAGACATTGTCTAAGTCAAGATATAACTCAGTTTAGTCGGCTGCACACTAGAGGATTTTAACATTTTCGTGATTTTTAGGCATAAGTTTAGGTTAGTCAGAATAAATCTTAATTGGAAGTTCAGATCCATGTCTTATCTACTGTATATTTGACACAATATATTTTCTTAATTTGCTGTTATAGTTGTTGAGCAGTGAGGGATAAAGCTTTTGTTCTCATGCAACGTTCATGCCAATTGGCAAGTGTATTTTTTAATGTCAAGCCAAATTTACTTCAAACTCTACGCTACATAAGCAATTAACCCATCTTATCGACTAAAATTCTCAGGCCCGGGGGCTAAATTGTTTAGTCCAATTTTAATCCTGGTATAATTAAGCCAAGGGTGGGCAATTATTTTTCCCCGAGGATCGTTTTCGAATCCAGTAGTAGTAGTGACAAAAGGCCAGAGAAGAATTACTTATTATTGCAAGCACATTTTGTATATTAAAAAATAGACTATGTATCTATTAGTTGTGTCCATTCATGGTGTATATTAAGAACGAAAGTGCAAACACATGCTCGTTAGCCAAGACAGTCATATAAAAGAAATAAACACGGCAAAAAATGTAGAATTGCTAAAATGTCTTGATATCTAGATTTTATCTTTTTTTTTTTCTGGTTAACATGGTGTTAGCTGATGGACTTAGGTGAGGTGTTTCTGTCTTGTTTAAATAGATTTGCAAATTTGATTCAAGGTAAAATATCTTGTCAGAAATGTCTTGAAACAAGCTACCAGAGATTAGCAATTTTATTCAAATCTGTCTAAAATAACAAAAGTTAAGAACTTTTTGAATTCTAGTTTTAACCTACACTAGGTCATAAGGCTTTGTAGTGAAAAGAGTAATGCCTATTCTCAAAAACATGCCGGGGGTCTGATTAAAACAGGTGGAGGGCCGCATCTGGCCCCCAGGCTGCAGTTTGCCCAGTTTCTGAATTAAGCTATAGAGCTTATCTAGTTCTGGTTTAGACCTGGTATAATGCAGGTTCATTTGGTTTGTACTGGTGTCATCCTCGATTAATTATGGTTCAGCACATTTTGTAAATTTTGTAGACTAATAAACAAATAAAATAGCCTGTTGCAGTGTTCTTATAACTACTGAAAGTGAAATCTAGTGCTGTAGTTACTTGGTGCACTTCCAAATTTCGTCAAATGTGGTAACGGATTGTGCAACTACCTGGCCCAGCGGTCAAGGTCCTCGGAAAATTTGGCCCTCAGTCAGTTACATTAACTTCAACAGTTCATTCTCTTAAGTTGAGTGACTCTCTGCCTTCTTTTTGATTTCAACTGTGTTTTTAAGTAATCATGAGTAATATTTTTTTCCATGATTGATCCGCTCTACCCAAAGACATGAAAAAGATACAACAAATAATCTCTTCCAAGACCACAGAATTCATGGAGAAGCACAAATTCCTCTAGTTAAATTCTTCTAGTGTGCAGAAGGCTTAAGTGAGATTAAAATAAAAGCCAAAAATAAGATTTATGAAACCACAACTGCACTAAATATAGACCAAACCAGCTCTTAACTCATTAAAAATAACTATAGAAGTATACAAGACCTTTTTTTTGGGTCAGTAATGATGTCAAATTAACAAAAATATATTCAAAAGTCATCCAAAATAGCTACATAACTACTGTAGGTTTTCTGTGACAAATATATGAAATGAGATGAAGTGATTTATATAGGTTTTGTACAATTTTAACTATCGAATCACATTATTTTGACCTCTACTTGGCACATTGAGTTGCATTAAGATATAGCTACACTAAAATTATGGCTTCAGTATTTTACAGACAGATTTTAACAGCGGGGTTGAAATCTACAGCATATTGTTGTTGTTGGTAATAAATATGGCACAGTCAAACCAGTATTTAAAGACAAAATGAGGTATAATTCATCTGATATCACAGTTGAAGAGTGTAAGAGTTTTAGCTTAAGATATGGGTGGTTCAAATGGAAGTGTCAACCATCCCTGAGAAGGACAGGAAATTAATTTAAAGACTACAGTACTGTGCAAAAGTTGTAGACATGATTTTGAGGAAGGACATGAACAATGAATGATTATTTCAAAGTGGATAATATCTCATAATCAAGCTAATGCCCAGATTTAAACTTTAAAAATGTAATATTAATAATGGATTTAATTTTATATGGCAAAGAATGTACTAAAACCATGGATGTATACTTCCATGACTACAACTCATAATTTATAATGATAGAAGCGAGCATTTCTGGAACAAAGGTACAATATCATACTTTTTTTTTTACTTTAACTTAAAGGGGACGTATTGTGACTTTTCTCTATATTAGGAAGAATCTATGGCATATGCAGATCAAAAATTCACATTTTGTTAATTGCAAAACACGATTACTTAGGAAAAAAAACAGGTCTAAACTTCCTGTTGAAAACTGCAGGAGTGATAAGCCTTCATTGTAAAATTTAAACAAAACAAAAAAAAGTGTTTTTTGTTATTGTAAAGTGGCTACGTGACAATTATAAACCTTACATGTTTTATTCGCAATCCTACTTTTTGACTACTCACAAATAAATACAGACAAGTGGGCGGGAATAGGTGGTAGGTGAAGACAGGGATTTTCTGAGCACTGGAGCATCAGCTGTAGGTTAATACAAGATTAGTTATAGATGCAGAAATCAATCTAAATACAACTTTGGGTAAAGTAATTATGAGAAAACACAACAACATGGTTAAAACTAAAAAAAGTAGAGTTTACACAATAGGTCCCCTTTATAATCTAATTTTCCCTAGTAAAGTTATCTTGTTATTGTATCTATTCAGGTGGAAATTTTTTATTTAAAATTAATTATTTCTGTTTGCTTCCTTTTTAAGGACGCAAAAATCGAATAGAGCACCTTTAAAATAAGAAAATGAAAAGCACTTCACATTAGAGGAGAATAAAACATAAAACAAACAAACAAACAAACAAATAAATAAATAAGGGTTGCCAGATTTTCAGCGAGCTACAAGCGGCCTAGCCGTAAATAAAAGCTATTAAAATAATCAATTAAACATTATATGTCACAGCAGAACGAGTATTAATGGTTAAGACATATTTTTACTAGTATTTTATCATTAATAAAGACTTAAAAAGATGAGAATATTCTAGAAGATCATATTTTAGTCATTAGTGATATGTTTTGTGGATCAAACGTGAAAAATCGGCAAAAATTACATTGGTTGTTGGTGTTACTCAGAAGCAAGCACAAAAAACTGTCAAAGTTCACAAGCAACTTCCAAAAAAGAAGCCTAAAGCTGCTATAAAGAAGAGGACTTTTCAACTCGGATAAAAAATGACTTAATTCAACAGTAAGCTAATTATATATCTCCTATAACTATTGCACAGTACTGTAGGTTGAGGCCTAAACTCTCGTAAGAATCCAATCAAGAAGCTTATTTAGTTACTGTGTGTTTGTTAAGGGTTTTGTGGGCTCGACGCTGCAGGACTGAAGAGGAGCTGGTCCCGTTGGTGGATGAGTCTGGTGGGGGAGCGTGCTCGGAGCGGGGCAAGCAGCGGGGAGGACATGAGCGGCGACCCCTCCAGACTCTGGGCGATGTAGTTCCTCAGGGAGCTCTTTACCTCGGCCGGACGTCCCACACCGACGATGATCAGCTTCCCGTCCTGGAGTCCGACCAAAACGTGGCTCTGCTCTTTGGTGACGGAGACGCAGCGGACGGGGACTCGCATGGCCATAGGTTCCATGCAGAGAGACAGACTAGAGGGAGAAATGTTCCGGATTGAGACCAGTCAAAAATAGATTTAAATTGTACACTGATACACAACTTTTCAAACCAAGCAGAAGTAGAATATACACTTCTTCCAAAAACACACCAGGCATAGTTCAAAAAACCAAAAGAAGAAAACCTCCCAATACTTTTTTTTCTATCAAAAATACTTGTTGAATTGGCAATTGCTGACATGGCCTTGACCTGTGGTGTTCCTCAGGGGTCAATGTTGGGACCCCTTCTGTTCAAGCTTTACATGCTGCCTTTAGGTCAGTTAATAGTAATAATAATGGTGTGCTATCAGAACTATGCAGACGACACTCAGATCATGTGTCACTAACAGCAGGTGAATATGGGCCAGTGGATTCACTTGTCACTGCATCCAACAGATCAGTGTGTGGATGAAAACAACTCTCTCCAGCTAAACTCAGACAAGACTGAAGTTATCATCTTTGGCCCACAGAAACAAAGAGAAAGTGTCGCGCCAGTCCTCTCTGACCTTCAGTCAGTAGAATCTATGAACTTGAAAGCCAATTAAAGCACTGTGTAAAGAAAAAAAAATACAAAACAAAATCAATATTCTACAAATGAATACTTAAAAGCACTGTTAACAATCCACATCAATGGATACATATACGTATTGAAATAACGGCCGGATATGATCATGACGCTAGACCAGCATGGTAGATAGCAAATGCATGTGAAAGCTCCTCTAGTGTTCAAGTAATCACTTTTTTTTTTTTTTTACATAGTCCTTAAGTCAATAACATCAGCAACTTTTTACCATCTAAAAAACATTGCAAAATCAAAAGTTAGTGTCAAAGCCTGATTGGAAGACTTATCCATGCATTTGTCTCCAGTAGGTTAGAATTTATTTTTACTCCTTAGTCTGTTTAAAATAACACATTTGATGTTTTGAGGACTGACACATGTCACACAGAGACTAGAGAAGCTCCAAACAAATAGGCACCATATTTTATGATAGTTAAGATACTGTCTGCCGATATTGATACCAATATACAGTATATCGCCCATCCCAAGGTTTTGCCGTTAAGTCACTATAAAAGAGATTACATACAATATAGCTAATAACAAATTTAAAAACAAAAACAGTAGTCAAAAGCGAAAAAAATAAATAAATCTTTTACCTATACATACTACAAATTTATAAGTAAACACACCATTTTATTTTTAAAGAATTTGAAATATTTTTGGTTTTGTGAGTGATTGTATAAAAATGGTAAGTCAAGTAAATTATAGTGATGCCAGCTCCCTCTGCTGGTCATATAAGTCTTGATTAATATGAAATTTTCATTTTATCCACTCAAAACAAATATTGTAATTGCAGCTCTGAACTACAATAACCAAACTTGAATAAAAGTACCTATGAATAAAAAGATCATTATATCACTAAGTTTCCTAGTGTAATGTCATCAAATGTGAACACTACTCTCCATTTTTACAACTATTTTTCATCACAAACTTATTCTTGATTCATGTAAAACCATCATTTATATTTACAAAAGGCACTAATGAAGTTAAATCCATCAGATGTGCTGTGCTGTGTTTCACCTGTACAGATCTCTGATGGAGAGGTGTCCCTGCTCCTCCCGATCACCACAAACTCTCCGGACACACACATGTCTGTGACCTGCTCCTTCAGAGGCTCAGAGTGCAGGTGTTTTCCGTTCACAGAGTACAGATGTAAGGCGTTCTTATCCTATGCACAACACAATACAGGATGGTCAGGTACACAGTTATACACAGCAGATAAACACATTTTGATTGCTTTTTAAGGAAATACATGTAATTGTACAAACTGTGCTCACAATTATTGGTAGAGAGATTAGCAAAGACGCTCAGACGGCGTTTTGAGATCTCTCCGCTCTGAAAACTGATTCAAAACTTGTCATTTTTAAACTTCTGAAATGCCAGCTTTGCATAGATTGGGGCTGCAACTAACAGTTATTTTAGTAAGGATTATGCCCTTCAACATACAACTAAGAATATGTCCTGAAACTAAAAGAACTGATTTGTATGTATTTATGCATTTTGTAATTGCTTTAAATTAATATTTCCTTTGACATGTTGGAATGTGTGTAGTGTAACTGTGACTGTAATGTGTGCTGTCGCGTAGCCAGACTCCCTTGAAAAGATTTGTAATGGACTTTTCTGGTTGAATAAAGCTAAATTAAAAGAAAAAGTTGGGCACATATTCTTTCGATTAATAAATGAGTTGTTTAGAATACAAGATTTTTTGCAAAGCTTGGGCTGAGGTAAAGTCGCTTGAGCGTGCTCTGAGGGGCAAGCACTGACATCAAAACACAAAATATACACAGTTTTCTTTGCTGCTTTGAAATCTATGTAACAGGGCTGTAGTCCTTTAGTCGTTTAGTTGATTAATCATCCAATAGCATCTGAAGATTTGGAACCAAATCATTGGTGTAATGTGCCTTCTCTGAAATAAATACACTGTTTCTTTTTCATTTTCTGCATTTTCTTAGTCTTTTCAAGCGCAGTTTGGGTAAGATCAATCACATATTTTTTTGTTTCAGAGCTTCCGTTATGCCCCTTTTTAGTCGACTAATCAGTTAATGGGACAAGACATTAAACAACCAAGAACTTCAACCCTAATATATAAAGATCGGTTGATGATTATCCGATTACAAAATTAGTTGGCAGTTTTGATCAATTACAGTAGTTGCAGCCTTTGTGTGGATGATTAGTGTTTTAGACAAAAGTTTTGTTGCAGATTTCAGCTTTATATGGGCAGGACCTTAAAGTCTGTCAACAGGAGTATTTAAGAACACAAACCTTTAGAGTGGCTTTGCCCTCGATGCAGGTGTGGACGAGCAGGTGGCCGTCCCAGGACACAGCCAGGTGCAGGATGGACATGGGCAAAGAGCTGTCACAGGGCGGACGAAGGCAGCGCATGTATTGCCCCCTACGGACCGTGTGGATTATCACCGTACCGTCCTGAAACGTAAAGAAAACAATTAGAAACATATGCAGCAGCCTCTCTCAGATAAAATTAACAATAAGGTAAACTAAATTGTATGGTATTTCTGTAATTTTAAAAATGATTATACAAGAAATGTTCATAACAAAATAACAAATAAAAAGTTGTAGAGTTTTATGGAGTTGTTATTTCGATCACATTTAAATAATAAATGTTATCTTTGGCTTACTGGCCAAAAAGTCTTGTCTGACATTGAACATTGAGGTTAGTTCGTTCTACAGAAGGTACAAGGCACTTTTTTTTCCACTGCTTTTTAGTCTAACACAAGCACAGAAAGCACAGAAGACTCATCTTTGTCAATGATTGTTGCCGTTTCTGTGCTGTAAAACTCACAAATAAAAGGTACAATATCATATTCCAAGTTAATATTTGACAGGAGATCAAAGAAGGAGAACATATACAGTCTTCTATCTTGGGCTGATTCTGGCCAACACATTTCTTAATCTCTGTTTGCTGATTGACCGATTGTACTTGCTGGTTTTCGAGAACTATCTGCAGATCTGCAATACGTGACCTAGTTATTACAAGAGCTAAAATAAACCTAACAATTTAATTCTAAAAGCTAAGAGTAAATAAAACAGGAAGCGCGCTGCCAAAAAAACTGGGCAGGCAGAATAAGGTGAATACCAATATGGACACTAAATCTGTATAATATTCTTACATTATATATACACACAATAATAGAATGTTAAATGTCAGTGTTTTTAGCAAGACTGACCCTTGAACCAGACACGGCCATGTCCAGTTCTGTGCTGATGTTCACGCTGACGACTTCATCGGTGTGACCGTACAGCACCTGGACCGGTTTGGGATGGAGACCCACCGGAGCGCCTCCCTGAGCAGGAAAGGGACACATTTAGTTGACTATAATAAGAACTAGTTACATCAGAAGCATTACATTAATAAAGACTGGTGAATAATACCTGTTGTAAGACTTGCCACACCATACAGGTCGTGTCTCTAGATCCTGAGATCAGATGGATACCACAGTGATCTGTCCCCAGGCACGTGACGATGTCTAGGGAAAAAAACAACAACCAAAAACATAGTTATAAATATTCTTTTCTCAGTAACACATTGCCCTTCCCTAATATAAAAAGCAAAGGTGATAGAGTAATGTTTAGAAACCTTTTAACCCTTAAAGATCCAACTAAAATGTACAGTCCTTCTCCAGAAGTTACTAAACCAAGACAAAGTAAGACAAAAGACCTTCTACAATTTGAGTATTTGCTTTGTTTAAGGACAGATGTTTTCATGTTTCTATCCTCCTTTGTGTTAATTCACATTTAAAACAGCCTTATCCATGGCTTGCTCTTGTTTTAATCTAATTTTAAAACATTATAACTTGTATTTTAGGCCTGATTTTAGTATGAGATATGATCAGGTAGTGGTCAAATATGCCCTTAGATGGTACTTGATTAAATAATCGTTCAGACAATGCATCAACAGTGCAAGGTAAACTGAATGTAATTGGTAAAATGGATCCATTTGGAGCTCCCACAGTGAAAGTCTCGTCTTAAGACCCATTTTTATTCACTGGCTCTTGACTTTGTGGTCATCTGTTGTCTTTTATGTTTTTATTACCTTCTGCAAACTACTCATTTATTGCTTCTTTTATGTTACAGTTTCTAATAATTGCAAAAATACTTAAATGATTGAGCAATTTCTACTGTTTACTTTTAATATGGTTGTCAATCTGTCTGTGCAGCACTTTGGAATATATTTATATACATTTATAAAGTGGATTGGATACATCTGCCTGTACAATTGTGTTTAGTGTACATAAATATTGTGGAGGTTAAATTCTAGATAATCTTACACTAGATCAAGCATGTCCAAATTGTGGCTCAGGGGCAAAATGTAGCCCACAAACCAATTTTTGTTGCTCCTCCTCTAAAACATTGGCCAAAAAATACAAAAGTAATGCATTTTTTGATCACTTGTGTAAGCTAATATCAGCAATTCACTATGTACTGTTGATGTTTAAGCCTGAATGAATGACTTTTGGTCGAGTTTAACTTATTATTTTAATATTTTTTCATTGTATGTCCACTCCTTGTTAAGTCTGTTTCACCATGCGGCCTTTGTTTGGACATCCCTGCACTACATTCTCTAAAAACTTGCAGAGTGAGCATTTCTGTGCGTATTCCAGACTTCGTACCCATGTGGCGGATGTGCTGTCCCACAGTTTTGCCCTTGACCAGAGAAGTGACCCTGAGGCTGTTGTCCCAGTGTCCTCCGCTGAACAGCAGTTTACCGTCGTGAGACACCACGAATAACCCAGCGGACACCTCCACTCCGGGGGCGAAGGGACCGCACAGGAACCGCTGCGTCCTGTTGTGACAGTTTAAAAAAAGACATGAGTAAAGTGTTGAAAAGTGATGCAACTGCAACAAGATTAAAGAGAAGAAGAAAACTCCGCACACTGTCTCACTCTTACAAATTTATTACGACGTTTCGGTCCTTCGACCTTCTTCAGGTAAATGATAAGGACAACCCCTTCCATTCACATTTTAAAAGGTAAGGCACGCCATCAGGCCAACAAGATTAAAGAGCAAATGATTTTGATTACAATGTGTGTTAAATGTGTATCAACTGTCAAAGCCAATACGACAGACTATCACATTTTTCTAATGTGTAATCTTAAATATAATCATGTTCTACTAACTCAAGGGTCTGCAACATGCGGCTCTAGAGCCACACTCTTTGGGCTCTCACTGACAATCAGGAAATACACTGTTAAGTGAAAAACAAATAACATTCTATCATGGTATTATTGTGGGTAAAAGTGATACTTGTCTGCAAACTGAGGACTGTTTCTGAAACTGCCGTCAGGTCTTACAAGTGTGCTCATCTTCTATCGTCATTGTAACAATTCCATGATAAATCATACAAATTTAGTATACAGCTTGTGTGAGGTCACATGTGAGCACTAAAGCAGGGACAGGAAACAAAAACTCACGGTCTGAGGCCTCTAACAACAACATGCAATACTTGAAATTCAAAAATGTGATAAATATTCTCATCTTTGCCAATCTCATCTCGGCAGTACATGTTTTTTAAGATTATACACAGTTACTTTGGAGGTTGTTTCCTTTACCCCCATCAGTATAGCATCTAAAATGAAAGATTATTTGATCAAGCATGGTAGACCTACTTTGTAAGACATGTGGATATTCACTATTTTGTCTTGTATTATATTTGTTTTAGCTATAGTTGCGGCTATTTCTGACTTTAAATTTCTTTTAATTGGATTAATTGTGACTTTTTTGCTGTGAAAGATTGCAGACCCCTGTACTAACTAAATATACAGTATAGGCATGGAATAGAAATGAGGACTTTTCTATCTTTCTGTCTATTGTTTCATTGTTATTCCAAAACCAATAAATTGCAGCTCCATACATAATTTGGGCAATTTCGTTGGATCCCAGAGCTGTGTGCAGTGCTAGATTGGGTCAAACTATTTAAGTTCGTCTTTGTTTATGATATACTGTATGTATCTTATATATGAAGTCCTGCAATTTCTTTTATGCTAGTATTACAAACGTTTATTAACAAGAATTATCTAGGTTTCTAAATAAATATGAAAATAACGTAATCATTTTGCTTGGAAGAAATTACACTTTTTACGCTTTTACATTTTGTCCAAAAAAAGGACCGCTTAAGTTCAAACATCATCCATTACAGTGAATGCAGCTTGGTCTGTCTGGAGCTCTGACTTTGCCACTATATAAAGACTGTGCGTGCTTAATAATTTAGTGAGTAAGATGAACGGTTGTACGGATGCAGAGAGTCTTACTTGGGGTTGGAAACAGTGGGATCCTTGATGAAGGTGAAGTAGTTGGAGATGTTTTTGTTGTAAGGAAGCCAACCGTGTGTACCAAACATGCAATTCTGACTCACAGCCACCTGCAGCAAAACAAAGATGATTTAACTATTTTTTTGGACCTGGGCAAAGATATAAGACAAACATCTGGTTCAGTGTTTAAAACTTTGACATTAACAGAGCTAAAAGAGGCAAAAACTATGAGTGAATTGTATCTCCAACTTAAATAATGAGACAATTTGGCATAAAACTGATCTAAGCCTGAGATTTTAACAATTTAATGATCTTTAACTCACCATTGTGTCTGGACTTCCTTGTGTGATGAAAGAGTGGGACTGATTTTTAGGCACCACAACTTTTATCAGCGGCACACTGTCACTGATGCCCTGAAATTAAGAACAAAAATATAAGTTATAAAACATAGACTATAAAATGACAACGATCAAAATTTATCTAAACGTGTCTAACCTCCACAAAGAAAGACTTGAGGTCGCTGATTTGTTCGAACATGTTGACAGGGCTCGAGTCCAGCTGTGTTTTCCTCTTCTCCACTTCCTCCTGAGAGAGACGCACAGGATGGGGCTCCTGCAAACGTGTGGATCAGACAAGGCAGACAGGTCAAAATAATGCAATAAAACACAGCAAAAGGTATATATCTAGCTTTGCTTAAAATTACTTAGATACCAAATTTGAATTTGTATTTGAGGGAATGTGGAATATTTTACTAATTTCAAAGCATTTTTGAATGATGATAAGAAAAGTTGGTTTAAAGGGGCACTGTGTAAAAAAAAAATAATAATAAAGTGATCCCACTTTTGAACACCAGGGGGAGCCTTTCCAATGCATTTTGCCTATCTACCCTGCTGACATCTAGCGTCCATTTATCACATTCCGGCCCATAATAAAACATTTCAAATAAGTATAAATGTATCACAATTGATGTGGATTGGTTAACAGTGCTCTCTTAAGTATTCATTCTTGTAAAGAATCAATATGATTTAAATGTTTGTGGACTATAAGTGATAATTAAAATTCCTCTCAATCTTACACAGTGCCCCTTTAAAGGACACATATAGAAAATTGACTTTTTGTCCATAAATCATCCACACTTGCCTTGAGCATTTCTGTAGCATTAGCATACAAGGCAGGCAAGATCGGTTTGATTGATTACCCTGTGTAATTTCCTTTGCAGTCAGTAGCTGGAGCTCTAACTCAATTCTTGATGTGGGAAACTCGTTATTTACTACACTGTTTTTATTTGTTCTGGTGCATGAGATTTCAAAGTGGAAAAGTATGCTTAAAGGACGAGGACTGCAGAAAAAAATACATTCGTCTCCAGTAGGTTAGACTATTGTAACGGCCTGCTCACCAGTCTATCCATACTATTAGTCCTGTGCTTAGGTCCTTACACTGGATTCCAGTGGCTCAGAGAATAGATTTTAAAGTAGCTTTGCTTGTGTTTTTTTATTTGTCTGTTCATATGACTAAAATGCTTTTAGATCTATTCAACAATTTTAAAATGTTTTTAACTTTTCTGAATTTTTTGTATGATTTTATTGGATTTTATGTTTTTATGTAGATTTTATTTGATTTTATGCCTATTTATTTTACACTGGGTGAATGGATCCCTGATTGTAAGTGCCTTGAAAGGTCGAAAGGCGCTATATAAACAGAGACCATTTACCATTTTACTATCATATTCATTCATTCATTCCTTCAGTCTTAACTACTTGTTCCCGTTAGGTGTCGCGGGTGACTGGAGCCTATCCCAGTGACATTGGGCCTTAGATGGGGGAACACTCTGGACAGTGGCCACATCATTGTAGGGTTAGAAGCAGACAACCATTCACTCTCTCATGCATGTTTTTTTTGGAGCTGGGAGGAAACCAGAGTACTCGGACCGAGAGTAACATGGGCATAATATGCAAATTCCACCCAGAGATCGTGAGACTTGGCTTGACCCGGGAGTCAAACTCACAATCTCTTCGTTGGGAAGCTAGAGCTCTAACCACTATGCTATTGTGCACTCTATGCATCATATTTGTCCTTTAAAATAGGAAAATAAGCTTGCCAATGAGGTAAGTAAAATGCTCTTAACAAGATCAAAACAGTTTGATACAAGGAAATTAATCTAGATCTATAAATAATATGAGAATGAATTTGTCAACATTTTTAAAATTAAGGTTCAAATTCAACAATCAAGCAATAAGTTGTTTTGAAATACATTTTTTTGCAGTGTACCTTTAGTAACTGGCATGGCGTCTGTCCAAAGTTGCTGATCATTCCCTCCACGGCTTTGCGTTCTTTTTCGTCAGTGATGGCATCGAGGTCCACAGCCCCTGCAACGCACACACATCTTTTTTATTAAATATGATTCATGTTCATCTTAAGTAGTTTGACAAGAACAGAACAGCAGTGGGAATAAGACTTTATATACTGGACACACTAGAGCAGAGGTGTCACTTTCACTGTCATTGACGTAATAGTTTCTCATTATTAAGAGCACATTACAGACAAATACAAGCTTGTTTAATCTCTTACTCTCCATGTTTTATGTTTTTTTGATAAACACACGTTAATAAAAACAGGTCAAGATACATGATCCATAGCTAGCTCAAATAAAAAAAAAACTGTTGTAAAGTGGTTCATCATTGCCACCAGATAAAAGTGAATGAATCAAGGAGGTAGGGAGAGAGAGAAAGAAAGAAAGAAAGAAGGAAGGAAGGAAGGGAAGGAAGGTAAGAAAGAAAGATAGGAAGGAGGGAAAGCAGAAAGGACAGAAGGAGGGAAGGAAGGAAGGAAGGAAGGAAGGAAGGAAGGAAGGAAGGAAGGAGGGAAGGAAAGGAAGGAAAGAAAGCAACATAGGAAGGAAAGAAAAAAGAAAAAAAAAAGAAAAGAAAAGAAGGAAGGAAAGTAAGTATGTGAGTAAGGAAGGAAGTAAAGAAAGAAAGAAAGAAAGAAGAAAGGAAAGAAGAAAGAAAGAAAGTAAAAAAGGAGAGGAAGGCAAGGAAAGAAAGTAAGGAAGGAAGTAAAGAAAGAAAGAAAGGAAGGAAGGAAGAAAGGCAAGGAGGAAGGAAGGAAAGTAAGGAGGGAAGGAAAGAAGAAAGGAAAGAAAGAAAGGAAAGAAAGGTAAGGAAGGAAGGAAAGAAGAGGTCAGGTTGCCCAGGTCTGAACAACAGAAATCACTTGAAATAAATGAGTAAATAAGCGTTAGAATAAAATAATAATTTAGCTAGATTTGAGTATATCTTCATGACTGTTTGGAAATAAATGTGTCAAAAGTTTACCTGTGGAGAAGAATTAAAATGCTATGTTTTAACAAAAATAGGAAAAAGACAAGCATTTTCTCACTTTAAACCAGAAAAAATACACTTGATTCATTGGCAAATCATATTTTTCCAGACAGTTTAAATAGATTTGTTTCAATTCTCACCTATTGTCGAATTTAAGAAATCACTTTTTACAGCGCAGCCCTAATTCAGACATAATGCACAGCTGGTTTAAGTTTTAGTGCAGGACAAAGTACCCTCATAGGTGCAGTAGTAAAAGACATTGAGAGCTTCCACAGCAGCTGGTCCTCTCTGCTTGTATCCAAAAATCAGATCTATCCACTCGTGAAGATGGGCCGACACAAACTCCGACTCCTGCAGAAACAAAACGTCAACTTTAACCAATAATACAAAGAAAAATTTATGATAAAGGTCAAAGCACAAAGGGAATATTGGGCAATATATAAATTAGAGAAACTAAACGGTGCTGATAAAATTTGCAGTGTTATCTTAGCATAACGTGATCTGTATATTCGTTTTTTTTTTGGGGGGGCAATCTTTTTCTGACAGCTTGCAAAATATAATCTGATGATAGCTACTTTAAGGATCATGCTTGGAAAGATTGGCATCAAAACCTCCTCTCACCAGGGCTTTGCGATGCTTGTAGATGAAATCCTCCGGAGACTTGGCCCATTTCGGCAAAACAACATCATTGACCCGCTCTTTCGACATCTGCAGCCGACCCAGATCAAAACCTGACAATATTAAGTCAAAATTAGTATCTTTTTAGGTTATAAACAACAACAGCAGTTTAAACAAAGGGGTTTATACCATTTTTGTTTTCAAGGAATTCAGGGAAGTAGAAAAACTCCGGGATGAGTTCTTTCACATCGTTGGGATTGTCCATAAGAGTCTGCCATGTTCCCGGGATGGAGTGAAACTGTCGATCTGCACAGTCAAATCTACAGAGAAGCGAATAAAGAGCCTGTTTCAGTTTTTAGGAGAAAAAAAAACATAGATTGGTGGAAATCAAGTTGTAAATACAAAGTGCTATAAAGACATTTTAAAAGACAAATGCTGAACTCAGTCTAAGTTGAAATAGGAATAAACAAGGTCAGCAATATTAGCTGACAAAAAAAGCAACGTGCGTAGCAAAGTCACAATACAGTATGTGACTCTGTAGATTCAAGCGGCACTGAAAAGCCTACAACTGCAGATACTTTATCACACCAAAAATGAAAAAAGCATCAGTGGAGGCTCTGTGGTGAGGAAAATGTAAGGCATGCTCATGTTTTTTGGCAACGTAGAAAATTTACCCAATTTTGGGAAGATATTGTAGAAGAAATGGGAACATTTTTTATACAAATTGCCAAAGAAAGATGTAGTTTTGTATTTGGGGCATACAACACGGAGACATTACCCCAGTTAAAGGGACTGTACCTGATTTTTGCATCCTAAAATGTAAACAAACAGAAATAATTAATTTTAACCTTTTTCCTTCAGGCTACATGATTTCCTCACGTAGCTAATGCATTCTGAGCTTCAGAATTGTTCATCATGATGAGTTTTAATGTTTTTTCACAGCTTTAACAGCGAGGTGAGTCACTATGCTAACAACAGTTAGCCACAATGCTAAAAACAAAAACAGAAAAAGCTGCACATAAACAGGATTTTATTAGACATAGACAGGACTTTGGGGACTAATTTCCACCTGATTAGATACATTAATAAGGCATCAGTGCTAGGGGGAAATTGCTTTTAAGTTATCTTGTTGCAAAAAAATCGAGTACAGTCCCTTTAAAGTTGGGGTAACTAACTTTGTTAGTTTTAAATTAGTAAACCTTGTGCTTTCCAATAAAAAGTATATGATCAATGTAAAACTTTGTGGAAAAAATTAGACCATTGTGTTCTGTCTGAATTGAAAAATAAAGAATTTTAGTTCTAATCAGGAGCTGAAAGCTGCACTCTGATTGGCTGTGCTTGGGGTGGTCACTCCAGTTTCACTGTTTAATAACTTATTGTACGTTTTTAGTCTGTTGTACTTTTATATTTTTTGTTAAATCTATTCTAAAATGATCATTTGTTTGACTGCATGTTTCTATTTCCCTGCTGTTCTTGGACTGTACATTGCAACACAAGTATTTCCATTGTATGACAAAAATTTTTGTAAAATGCGGATTTAAATATTCAACTAAGAGACATTTGGACTTAAGCCACTTTGTCTCATGGAGGATGTTAGTGATGGACTTTTAGAAATAGATACATCTATAGTTTTATTCAACTGCTAGCTTTTGTTTGCTTATCTCCATGGATAAAGATAAGTTTAATGCTTTACTTTAGAACATTCAAGACAAAAAAACAAGGCTTCTAATTTTTCTACAGAACCCTGACATTATTTTATAGTAAACTAACCCAAATCAAGGAGGCATAAGGCATATTTTGGGACAGTTTTCCATTGAGCTTACCGTCCGCTCTGCAGCTGTATGTGCAGAGACGTGAAGGGCTCCACTCTGATCAGATAGTGCATGACTCCTGCAGCGTTCGAGTAGTGTGTGCCATAATGGAAACGATCGATGGTGCCCGTCGGGTCTTCAAAACTCTCATATCTAAAGAGACAACAAATCAATTTTATTAAGAAGGGAGAGAATGGCAAAACACATTATTTGCTTTCACTCATATTGTTAGTTTAGACAAAAAATATGCTACGTAAGACTTTCATTAGTTCTCATATAAAGGAGAACAAGAACTTACTTTTCTCTCACAGCTTTTGCGTTGCGTTCATTGACAACAGCGATTGGTTTGGAAAGATCTCTGAAAACTCGAGGGTCCGACAAGTCCAGCTCTTCTGACGTGTAGTCGGCGAGGATCCAGGGAAACTGAAATAAAATGATAAATAAATAAAACCTTAATCTGTTTTTAAGAAGTTAGTGGTGATTATTTTGTAACTTACGACGGGATATTGAGCGAGGTCGTTGTATGTCCGACCCGCGATAGTGTTGAGCTGCATCAAGTAGTCGAAATTGGAGATCTCCCGGTTCACCCATTTCTGTAAGAAAGAACAGTTTATGTAGAAGAGTCAGTTTCTTATATTGATGTAGCATTGATGAACAAAAAAAGACATAAGAAGAGGAAGAGTATCATTAAGATTGTGTTCACGTGTGTCATCATTTGTCCTAATCTGAGTTTTGATTTGAGTTCTGTTTTGCCTCTACACAAGTTCAAAGAGGCTGGTCCAGGTAATTTGTAATGTCTGTGGCATTTGTCTATTAGCCTGATAGTAAAGTTATAGAGCTCGGAATTGCGATGTCACACTTCAGAATAATTTTCAGTTGGTCTAATGCTAAAACAATGGAGTATTTTAAATAGCTAAATACCAAAAATAGCATTAGAGTTAGCGGTTCAACTATGTAAATACATCTAACAATGTTATGCAATGTAAATGCAAATGTGATCTTTCTTTAACTTTCTGATGTAACGCCACATCAGCAACCTCCATTTAAATATGGCTGTGACTTGACTTGAATTTGCTAAAATATACTTAATTTGCCAGTCTTTAAAAATGTAAAAATTTTAACTTCCCAACATAGGATTTCCCCTACGAGTTTCCCCCACAGCAGGCCACGCCCCCAAATATGACGCGTTGCCGACTGTAACTATAGATCTACAGAGGGATTTTATCAACAAATGAAATTTCTTATCGCTTTTTCTTCCTGCTTTATTGAAAACTCAGGTCACACTTATCATATTCTGCACTGTTTTGTTTTTTTTACCTGTGTCAGTCCAGACGCCTTGAGGAGCTCTTGTGGAGAACGAGTCACATTTAAACTGAGCGATCGCAGCAGCAACATCCGACTGTAGACCTTATTTCTTGCCTGTAAAAACAAAATTATAATATATGAGACAACAAAAAGGGCTAGAAACATTATGGCACAGTTTTAATGTAGAGTCCTTTACCTCTTTCTTGAAATTGAGGAAGTAGTTTGTTTGGTCGATGAGAAAAATTTCCAAAGCCGAACGTCGCAGGTTGTATCTCCGCAAATGCACCTCCCTGATTTGTGTCAAAGGCCATTTAAAATCATGACCCACTCCTTCGAAAAACAGAATAGACGCCATTAATAAAACGGAAACTGCAGTAACATTGTGAAATAATTTAGTCCAAATGTGCCCTTACCTTCTTCTTTTTCCTGGCTGCTGTCGTAGAAGTAGATATGTTGCGTTGTGAGCTCCAAACGGCCAGTGACCACATCAACTATTGTCACCAGTTCACAGTCTTCCCAAAGCACCAATTTCTCTTTCTGACTGGCCTCCTCCAGCTCAGCTCTGCAAAGAAAACAAAATTATATATTAAAGGTGGGGTAGGTGATTTTCACACAGCAAACACATTTAAGGTTTTAAATCTGACAACTTTCTTTCATAAATCCTTCAAGACATAGTTAATATTCAATATGTTTGGTTGCAGACAGCAGAAAGAGCAGTGGCTGATTGACACAAGCTGTAGTAGCAACACTAGCCAGCGCTGCATTCAGCTAACTACAAGTTTATCACTGCGAAAACAAAATTTCTGCAGCTAAATCAACATTTGTCTTTATGATTCTTACACGCTATATTCAGGTGAGTAAAAAAATGCAGAGAAAAACTCAAGCTTGCTTCAGGAACCAGACGTCAGACCAGTTCATACTTGATCCATTCCAAACAGCTGCTCTCGTCCTGTTGTTTTGTTTTTATCAAAGAAGTTTCCCTAACCAACTAGATGGACAGCTTATCTTTCTACAGCGGGCATGAGCAGTAGAGCGTAAAGTGACGTTCAACGATAATCCCTTTAAAGCTTAAATTCTGGATGTGGAACTCGTGCAAAAACGTACAATTTTGTCAGTCCTGTGTAAAGAAAATATATAAATTTGTTTTTGGTTGGACTAAAAGATATGAATATTTGTAAATATTCTTTTATCTAAATACATTTTGTGTAAAGACGCTAATGAGAAATAGTACCATTGCAAATGATAGAATTCCATTATAGAGGAAATACCCATCATCACCATTGGCTATATTTTTTTTTGCCACTCAATGCTGACATTTTGAATGTTGAGATGGCTTTGCATAAACTCTATGCTGACCTTAGGTATCACTAAATCTGACCTACATCTATAACCGAACTATAATATGTCCAAACTATTGCTAAATCAGGTCTAAAGAAGGACTACAACATTACAAGACAAGTACTAATAACAAATAAACTAAAAAATGACAATTATTGATCACCAGGACTAAACAAATACATTATTAAATGACTGACTGGTTGTTGGCAGTGGTGGGATCCTCTTCTGGCAGCTCCAAAATGTCATCTTCCAAATCGCTCACTTTCACTTGCTTCACCGCCTCCAGGAGAATCGACTCGGGATTTACGCGCTGCTGATGGACACCTGAACAAGACAAGGCCTAGTCTGTAGTGTGAAATTACAGGCAGGTTGATACGACAAAGGTAAATGTTAGGAGACAAGCGTGAAGTAATTGTTTAGTGTGGCTGCCAAAAACTGTCAAAAAGCATTACAGAAAAGAGAGATGATCACATTTTTCTAATTTTGACTTAGTTTTGAAAGCGTGAAAGTGAAAAAACAGGGTGAAAACAAGTTAAATATTAAGTGAAATCTTAAATATAATAAAAAATGTAGAGTAACTTGTCAAATGCACTACACTATAAAAAAAATACGACCAGTTAAATTCACTTAAATCTTTGTGTTGATTTAACTTAACAATGCGAGTCAAAGAATTTTAACTTAGACTTTTAAAATATGAGAGAGAGAGAGACAGAGAAAGAGAGAGAGAGAGAGAGAGAGAGAGAAAGAGAGAAAGAAAAGAAATGAGAGAGAAAGAGTGAGAGGAGAGAGAGAAGAAAGGAGAGAGAGAGAAAAAAAGGAGAGAAGAAATTGAGAGAGAAAGAGAAGAAAGGAGAAAAAAGGAGAGAAAGAGTGAGATAGAAAGAGAAAAAAGAGAGAAGAGTGAGAGAAAGAGAAGAAAGGAGAGAAAGAGTGAGAAGAGAAAGAGAGGAAAAGAGAGTGAAGAGAGAAGAAAAGAGAGAAAGAGTGACAAAGAGAGAGAAGAAAGGAAAGAGAAGAGAGGAGAGAAAGGGGCAAGTGAGAAAGAGTGAAAGAAAGGAAAGGAGAATGGAGAGAGAAGAAAAAGTGAGAGAGAAAGAGAAGAAAGAAGAAGAGTGAGAGAGAGAGAAGAAAAGAGAAAAAAGGAGAGAGAGAGAAAGTGAATGTCTGTGATTTTAAGTTCCAAAATAAATTAATTGATTGGATTTCAAACGTCTATTATGTATTGTACAGTGCGTTAAGATCCTTCAAGCCAAGCTCACATGATTAATAAAGCAGGTGAAGGTTAATATGGCTTAGGACCATCAGTTCTTAATCTGTCAATTTCAATCGGGATTACAGTCATCTCTACTTAACAACAGTATCAATAGGGTTTAGCAATACTGTACTGTTCATAAACTAAATGTCCTTCTATTTAAGTCAGTTATTGTAATCTTTGTGTGGTGAATAAATTATATTAAAGGAATCATATTATATTTATTTATACAAGATTATTTATTTGAAGTGCTGTTTTACCCAGATTATCCCGAAGTGCGCTGGCCTCTTTGTGGGGATCAAAGTTATAATTTCGAACCAGTTTTAACCTCATCCGTGAATAGTTCTCTGCACTGGAAACTCGCCAATGCATCTCGTCCTGTTGCCTAAAAAACAAATGATAAGAAACAAAATCCATTTTACACAAAAGCATAAAAAAATCAAATATGTCCAACCATCAAAATTCAATTCACAATAAAATATCAAATAAGAACTACATTTGAAATATTGAACTTCTAAATAATGCAACCTGTACTCCAAAACATGTTTGTAAAAGTCAAAGATAAAATGTTAACCTGTTTTAAACAGAATAAGACCGTGTGAAGAAATTATTTTGATGATGCAAACTGTCCTTGTTCATTTGCAACATTACTGTAACAACAAATATTTTAATTTAGAGGACAAGTGTGCATTTTTTTGGTTTCCTTGTCATTTTGGTATTTTATATTTATATTTATATCTTATGTTTTAGAAATGCATAACACATTTATTTTTATCAGCTAATAATAAAATCTAGTTTGCCTTTGACATTTTAATAGACCTTTATTTAACCAAGGAAATCCTAGAATCTCTTTTGCAGGAGAGTCTTGAAGGAGAAGAGAGAGAAAGCAATAATAGACATGTTTTTTAGTGGTAGGGGAAATCAAATCACACAGAGTAAACACGGGGACAACTCCACATGGAAAGGTACTTTGTCGCCTGAGATTTGAACACAGGACCTTCTTCTATAAAGCTAAAAGCCTCCCGTACACTGACTGCGAGACGAGTTCGGTTCAGAACAAGTGCGAGTTTCTTGCAAATTGCCTTGTACACCAGCTGCAGTCCACTTCGACAAAACTGGACTCTCTATGGATTCTGTCTGCACACTCGGACGTGCACTCGCTCTGCTCCGAGGTCTGTGCACAAGGGCACATTGGTTTTTAAGCACTTTATAAAGACACCAAACTCGCACTCAGTATATGGCAGGGGTTACCACTGCATTGTGTAGACAAGCAAATATAAGTATAATATAAATATATAATAATTGCAAACAAAAAAATGTGACTTTGACTTCAGAAATGTTCAGAATGTATATGGCAATAATTTACAAACTTAAGCATGTAATGAGACCTCTGGGCGTCCACCCATGATGAACTAGGAAATCTGTAATAAGAGTAAGTGATGCTTGCTCTCTGACAAGGAACAAGGAAACTAGCCTGAATAAAGTTACATTGATGTAACAATTTTCTAACAAGGTTAAAGGTTCAAATAAGTACATTTTCTATAACTTGAGTGTTGTTCATACCTGTCAGCCCACGGCCCTCTCTCACAAACCAGGCCTCTGCGCGCTGCCTTCCACTGCCTGACGATGGCGCTGTTCTGACTGTGCTGCAGCTTGAGCATGCTGTTGTATCTCAGGTTTTCTTGGCGGCTGCGTCGTGAGAATGGCTCCACAAACTGCTCCTGATGGGACAATTAAAAAGTAATTCGGCTTTATTAGAAAGGCTGATTTCATGATGTTTGTAAAGTAATTTAAAACATTCCTTTACCTGGAATCGGATCTTGCTTTCTCCTCTTTCTCTCTCTCGTTTGTGCAGACTGACCATAAAAGTCTCGTAGCACTCTTTCCAGTAGAGAGCCATGGATTCGTGACCTTGACTAAATGTTTCTATTTCGTACTGCTTCATGTAGGGAATAATCTGTGGAGGAAGGAAAAGAATATTATGTTCAGCCATGAATTAAATCCTTAGTTCAACTAGATTTGATCTGAGATTTAGTCCACAAACAATCCTGCTATAAGCCTAGATCAGCTCTGGTTCAGTTGTTTTAAGACTGGATTAAACTGGGACTGCTAGGTTTAGTGTTTACTTAAGATTCAAGGGCTGCAGATGCTCAAAGAAATTGTTAGTTATTGCTAAAGGTAAGTAAAATAGGAAGTATAATCATTATTTGTAGAACTAAAACAATGCTTGAAAAGACTAGAAATGCATTAGTGTTTGTGCAATAACCATTGAAATAAAAAAGTAATAGAAAACTGTGTAGAGGCAGATCAACCCACTGGTTCAATACAAAATCACTCCTTTTATTGCTTTGTTATGGTCATACACATTAAAATAAGGCAATTTGAGAAAGCCTGGTTTAGAAAACATATTTTTTTGGAGCTAGGCCATAAATCAGATCCAATCAACTTTTTTGTTGTGAAACAATATACAGTATATGGAGTACTGTTCCTATTATTTCTTTTTAGAGGACTTAAATCCACTCTGTTAGTAATCTGTATTAGGGCTGCACGATATTGAAAATTTCTGCAATATGGGCTCTGAGATTGCGATATTCGATATTTTTTAATAAATTATTGCACATCCTTGCGATATGGATATTGCACGTGTCAATATTGCGATATCGATATTTTTTCGATATATTGTGCAACCCTAATCTGTATCAACCTTTTTAAGTGGACAGTGTTTTAAAGTTTTATTTATTCTTTCATTTTCCACCGCCTGTTCCTGCTTGAAGTGGCAGGTGACTGTAGCCTATGCCAGTGACTTTGGGCCTTAGGCGGGGGAATCACAGAGTTAACACATAGAGATAGTAGGGCTGTGCAAGTAATCGAATTTCAATTTCAGTTACGATTATTGCTGTAATAATTGTTAACAAAAAATGTGTAATCGAAGAATCGTGATTATTGACCGTCTGTTCATAAGCGCTAATTTATTTCCTTGACTTGGAAAAAATAGGTGGTTTCTTTACAATTGTTCAATACATTTACAGCATTTTATTTCAGTGAGGCCTGTCACAAAATTCATTTTATCTTTTCACTCTCTACATTTACTAAAGCTGTCTCTCGTTGGAATAATCGTGATTTCAACTATGCCCTAAATAATCGTGATTATTATTTTCATCATAATCGAGCAGCCCTAAGAGATAGACACAGATAGATAAATATTCACAGTCTCATTTGATTACGAGAAGAATTTTACAGTGATGCTGATTGACCTATAGATGAATTATCGGTTGACACTACTTTCAACTCCACTGAAAAATGAGCTGTCCATCTAGTTGACTGGGGAAACTTCTTTGATATAAAAATCAAAACGGGACAAGAGCAGCTGTTTTGGTCAGGTATGAACTGTATGACCGACGTCTGGCTCCTGAAGCTTGAGACAGTGTTTTTCTCTGTGTTTTATTCCACTCACCTGAATTTAAAGTTTATGAGTCGTAGGGTCAAATTTAATTCATAAATGTTGATTTAGCAACATAACATTTGTTTTCGCACAGTGATTAATTCTTGTAATTAGCTGACAACAGCGTTGGTTAGTGTTTGCCTGGCCAGCCATTCCCACACTTCTTTCGATTTTGAAAGAAAGTGGGTATGGGCAAATCCTGATAGCCACCTCCTTCCACGATTTTGAGGCAAACGGTCCAATCAGAGCCGTTCTGGGGAAAACGTCACATCCCGTGCGCCGCCCGAGGCTACTCATAACAAGCAATATGGCGTCCGCATCAGACAAACTATTTCCTAGATCCATGACTATTTCATGCTGCACTCTCCTCGGTTTTAAAAGACTTGGATATATCGTTAAAATTACCGTGCGTAACTCCATTCTCGGCTGTTTTCGTTCATGTTTCGCTCCTTGACGCGATGCTGTCGTCACGTCCGCTATTCTTCTGATTGGTTAACTCGGCGTTTGCTAGTCCCGCCTTTTTGAAATGAAATCACCTGGCGGCACTTCCAGACTAATCGACAGTATTGATAAATAAATACTAGGAGATTAGAATGGATGCCAGGCAAGGTTAGTGTTGCTGCTACAGTTTGCATCAATCAGCCACAGCTAATTCTGCTAATTCCCCGTGTTGATAAACTTCTTTACAGCACATGCATGTTTTGGACGAGGGAAGAAGCCGTGGTACCCAGAGAGAACCCACAGCATCACAGGGAGAACATGCAAACTCCACCCTCAGAGACTGTGATGTTGATTTGGTCCAAACTTGGATTTAAACCCACAGTCTCCTCACTGATAAGCTAGAGCTCTAATCACTTCTTCCGTGAACACAATTCATACTCACATATTTATCGAGGTAGACGCGCCATTCGGGTGAGTTGCAGTAGAGCCTGAAGTCCTCGAAGAAGGAGGGGCTTCCGTTGGTGTCGGGCAGCTGGGGCAGGTGCAGCTCCATGTAAAGCAGGCGGTGCACTTTAGACAGAAGCGTCCGCAGCAGAGGAACCAGGAAGGAGTAAGTCTCCTCGGTCTGATCCTGGATGGCCCGTCTCAGGATGACCTCCACTTTGCCCAGAAGGTAACAAGCTTCGTCCTGACTGGAGACCTCTTTGGTTTGGAGGATGCCGTTCAGTTTGGCAGTGGCCATCGCGCACACCTAGAGTAAGATTAAGATGTTCAGTAGATCCATCAACACCAAAGTATTCGCAAATAACACTAAAATATAATAGTTATTTATTTCAATCTTGGCTAAGTTGAATATAAAAAATAGAAGAAACTGATGAAAAAAATGCTAAAATGAAGCTGAAGTTTACAAAAAAGTAGTGATTCGATACTGAGACTGAATATTGGCACCAATCTATTATATTCTGCTGTATCAGTTCCATGATATTGACTCAGCCAATACCCTGGTTGTGATTTTATACAGTATGTAAAATATAATAATTTGGCAATAGAATAACTGCTTATGTAACTATAGACCAGGGTTAAAGCAAAAAAAAAGATTTGACTGAAAATTTTTGCAGTTAAAATTTCAGTTGCATTTTAATTGTACTAATACAGTGACTATCTATGTTTTAAGGAAATAGGTCTGATCTTAGTGATAATACATTTACAGCTTAGCTATGATAATTGAGAATTGAGATCGATGTAATAAGGAGAAACTTGTGATGAGAAATTTTGAGTTGAGATGAGAAATGTTTATAGTAGGGCTGGGTATTGCCAAGAGCCTTCCGATACGATACGTATCCCGATACAGAGGTCACGATACGATACGTATCCCAATACACGTAAATCCTGATACAATTTCCTCAATATGTCACGTATTAGGTGTCAAATGCAGAGGAATTGTATTTTCAAACTACTTTTTATGTTAGATACAAGTGTCCTACAAATAAGGCATTGTTCATCTCAACAGTTTCAGCCTTAAATCAAATCAATTTATTTTTGTATAGCCCAAAATCACAACAACAGTCGTCTCTGAGGACTTCCCAAGATTATTAATTTTAGCAAATCTGAATAATAGGAAATCAAAATAAAACAATACATATTCAATGAAACAATACACATTCAATGAAACATTTGATCAAGCATGTCAAAGCAGATTATTAGTAGAGCAGATGAATGATTGTTCAGAGCATCCCCTGTCCTTAGACCCTCCTTCTCGGCAAGGAAAAACTCAAAAAAAAAACCCTAAGGGAAAAAGAGAAACCTCGAAGAGAACCACAGTGAAGAAGGAATCCACTCCCATGGATGGACAGGCTGTAGATGTAACTAAGACTAAAGTTATTGAGTTTATGTTTGTAGAGCCAGAGTCCATAAGCAGAGGGAAACGACTCGTCTAGCAGTCCAGGTTCATAAGTGTAAATAATATAAATATAGTATGCCGATACGTATCCCAATACACCTCTCTGTAACGATACGAGTATTGCCAATGAGCTTGTCACGATATATCCCTGTATCGATACATTGTGTACAGCCCTAGTTTATAGGCTAAACTCTTGCATAAAAGGGGGGTTTGGCTCCTCCCCCGGAAACATTTGCTGAAAACAGAAGTAATTTCCTGCATTTTGGTGGATTTTAGAGGAATTTCTTCAGCTTTTTTACAGGTGCAGTTATTGGCCATGGTATATGATATGTTACCATTATTACCTTGTCAGATTTGGACAAAAAAAATCCACTTTTTAATGTGAATAAATCGACTGAACGCCTGACGGGCCATGTTAGATACAGTGGCCACTTATCAGATAAGCATTTAGGAAAAAAAATCACAAATGAAAATGTTCCTATATTTTTTTTAAATTGACTGAAATTGGTCACAGTGACTGAGAACTTTAAGCCCTGCTATAGACTGACTACAAAGGCTGTCAAGTGCTGCGAGAAGAGGTTCAAACCAACACTAGACTTTTGTAAAACTGTGTTGTTGTTTTCCAACAAAAAAATATCTATATATCATATCTAGACAAGCTAAAAGTTTATTGAGGTTAGCAAGAAAAAAAAAAGTATGCAACCTATATCAAGAAAGAAAATTCATGCATTGATAGATAACTTTACTTTATTATCTTAGTTTTATCAAATTCTGCCAAAACCAAGAGAATAACTGATACTGAAGTCAAGAATTTTTAACTTTTCTATATATTTTTAGCGTGCAAATTTCATAAAAATCTCATGTTGACTGGAGTTGGTGACAAACAACTAAACAATTAATTGAAAGAAATAGTCAATTGACAGAATAAGCTCTTATACAATGAAATATTACAAAAACCGCTAAAATAAATTCTCACATCAGTGTCTTCTTGTGCCATGAAGCCCAGCAGGAGTCTGAGTCCGACTTGAGAGAGCTGAAACCACTGAGTCCCGGCCGAGTACCAGACCATGAGGCTGTCCATCAGGGTCACGGTCTCCTCCAGGACTTTCTCGGTCCACAGAGCTGGGTTTATGAGACCCTCGGCCTGGAGGAAGTCCTGGACCATGTGCAGGAGCCGGACCGCGTTCTCCGTGTGCTGAGGTAAAGTGGCTGCCGACGCCTCACGGTTGTCCGCCACGGCCCACTCCAACATGCGCTCCATAAGACTGCAAAAGAACATCTTCAGTCAGCAAGACATAGTTACAGCTGTACAGTGTTTCCCAACCAAAAGTAAAGGGACCAATGGAGATTCACAAACAGCTACTAGAAGGTACATGGAATGACATCAGACTTCTATAATATAATAAGGTAATTTGATGTCAATTTTGAATCATTTTTGTGGATTTGGGCAGAAATACTTCCATTACAAAAAACACAATAGTAATAAATTGTAAAAAAATATTAGAAAAAGTATTTAGTGACTTAAAATCACAAATTAGGGGGTCCTTGGAAGTGTAAGACAACATCTAGGTGGTACTTGGGACAAAACGCTTCACAAAAACAGTGATTACAAAACTATTAAAATGCTCATGATGATAGGTTGGACTACTGTACTCACAAGACTAAAACACAGTCAACATTTACAGGGTTCCCACTCATAGCCCAAAAAGAGGATTTTATGTGATCACAACAACAACAACAACACATTTACATTAGCATTTTTAGTTTTGCAAAGTCTACGGCAGCCTAATAGTCCACAATTATGACAATCAGAATAAAACACAGCTAGTAACACAACCAGATTGTTTTTTGTCTCCCAAAGAACGGTGTATGGCCATAACAGATGGACACCAAATAGTGGGGGTCTGGGGGATCCTCCCTCAGAAAAATGTTAACCCAAATGAACACAAATGTATTTCCTGCATTCTGATGAAATTTGGCAGTCTGACCAAGTGGACAATATAATTATGGACTGTAACAGTTATTATAGGCCTGTAAGTTACAACCAAACTTTGCGTAGAACTCCATCTGTATTGCTCAACATATATTAGAAATAATAGTAAAAACATAGTTTGTACATTAAACATTTTATGATAGACTAAATCATATTCCAGGACATTTTATTTTCTATTAAATTTGGCTGTTTAGCTCATTTCTAGTCGAGGAAAACACATCAAAAATGGTAAAAAAAAAATTGGTTACATGATTATTTTGGAAGTCCTAGTCTGAAAACTTTGGGAACCCCTGTTAGAGTATGGTTTAAGGTTCCATCTACTAAAAGTTTTGATGAGAGAACAATGTCATAACATGTTAAAAAAATACAGGTATCTATCTATACTATGGGTCCTTTGCCACAGCTCTATTCACAAACATAATTTCTGATTCAGTTTTACCCGAGTTTGATTTGGTCGACTGGCTGCAGAAGCTCGTTGGCTGTTCCCAGTTTAGTGAGAGCAGAGAAACCTGTCCTCTCTCTAACCAGGCGGCGTCGTCCGAGCCCTCCACGCCTCTCCACATCACACACAGGACGATCTCCAAAAGCATCGAACACAGTTCCTCCTCTGCACGCTGCAAACACAGAGGAAGAAGAACAAATGAAAAATACACACAGATTAGAATGTTATAGTAGTATTTAATTAGCAGTGTTAGAAAGTGTATGATGTTATGATGCAAAACAATATACTTATCAAAGTCAATGCTGTTAAAATCTAAGAAATGAACATAATTTGGCTTTTCTTGTGTAGTTGTAGAATGATTTATATCAGAACTAGCATAACACCGTATGGGAAAGTTAAACAACATTAATTTGGATTCTGTTATTGTGTTTTGACAAACCAAATCATCAGCTAGATGAGTGGTTCTCAACTTTTTTAGGCAGACCCATTTTGTTTTAAATAAGCCTAATCAAATGGCTAGTTATTAGCAAAGTGTACATGTTCTCATCAGTTTAGTTAAAAAAATGCACTGCATTTCAATCATTTATAGTACTTAATGCTAAAAAGGCACTCAAAATAACAATGAAAACAGTAAATATGGATATAAATGTGATATATCTGAACTTCTGTTAAACTTTTTCAAGACATTTCACATTTTATAGACAGCTAAACATCAACTAATAATTAACAAAATGTAGTAAATTAGTTTTGAATTTACCTAATGCCTAAAAATGAGATACACCAAAATATATTGTTGATGATTTTTATCAATGCCACCCAACCCTTATTGTACGTTTAATAAGAAAATAAACAATTAACTAGAAATCTACCTATGTGGGTTTTTCTTTGGCTGATGTCGATATTTCAAAATTTTGTCAGCCGATGCCGATATCAATGGCTGATTTAAAAAGACGATTTCTGCGGCCGATTTTCTTATTTCAGTTTTAAAAGCAGCTGGGGTGAGATGGTAGAACCTAAATTGTTATTCACCACGGTACATGTGAGTCTCTTTCACACAATGACGCTCGATTGTACTTTGGCCCAAGAAACAATAATTTCATAGAATCATGAAAGACATTCATGTTCATAATGACAAACAAACAAGCACTTATTAAAGCTTGTGCTGCAGCCAAAGTTATAGAACAAGAATAAAACTTAAAGACATGTTAATGATGGAATGGAGAGAGATAAAACAAGGTTTCTCTCCAAACCAACTAAGAGCTCAGCTGATCAGATAGGTGGCAAAACAGAAGCCAATCGCCGATATGGCCAATATGCAAAAAGATCTAAATATTTGCTCCAAAATATCGGCCACATATCGATCTATCTCTACAATTTACATATAATGCCATCATTCAACAAGATATTTACAGAAAAGCCTTGACATACTGTATTTCTGATGGACTGCCTAAAAATTCATTCTCTCCTAAACCAATTTCTGGGTTAAATATGACATGATCAATCTCACAACAAAATGCGTCAATATTTTGAAGTCAGTGGCAATTTATACTGAATCATTTGATTAATTTATAAATAATTTTGCATTTTATTGTTTGATAGTTATCTCATCTTACCTCTGTGTTGTTAAAAGACTCTCCCAGTGAAATATTATCACTGAAGAGAAAGCTGTCTTCATTCAGAGAGGAGCTCGCGTCTCTATCAGTGGAGTTTCCCGGGAAAGGTTTGGACGTTTCTACCGGCGACGGCGTACTGGGCATGCTCCCCGGCGTCTGCGTCCCGCTCTCTCCGCCCCCCTCGTAGCCCTGAATGTGGGACAGGTCCAGCGTTAGCCCTCCCGACTTCCCCACCACCCACGGCTTCGCTTGCATCTGCGGTTCGGTGGAGGCGGAAGATGACGGCGTGTCCAGAAGAGAAATAACGTCGCCATTTTCTAAGCTATCGACTGATCTTGTGTCTCCTATGCTTAATCGGTCATCTTCGAGTCGATCCAGTCTGCTGTTGCTTCCCATTCGAGATCTTCTTTCCAGAGGTAACTCCAAGCGGTTCGAGTTGCTGTTTCGGCTCGAGTCCAAGCTACAAGTGCTAACTGTGTCTGCGTTTTTAAGAGGTAGAGCTCCGTCTCCTCTCAGGTACAAGCGCATGAGGTGTCCTGCCAACACTGCTGCCTGGCAATCTGAATCGCGGCATCCTGAGAAGACTGGAGCAACTGGTGCACCTAAAACGACAAAGACGACAAAGACTGTAAGCAATGTTAGATCACTCGACACAGAAATCCAAATGTTAAAAGCTATTACTCTCTCTTCATTCAACAAATATAACAGGATAACAGGATAGCGTTGATCCCCAAAAAAGTGCGACTTATACTTCATGCGACTTACATACATTTTTTTCTTCTAATGTATGCATTTTGGGGTTTCTGTGACGTACACTCCGGAGCGGCGTATAGTCCAGAAAATACGGTATAATAAAAATTTGTTTCATCCCAGTTTAGCCATTTTAGGATTAAAAACTGACTTGCCAGTCAGTTCTATTAGGGACAGACTTGGGATGAATATAAAATGTGTGTCCTCCTATTCGCATTCAGCTTGAAACAATAAAATCCAATAATAAGGCCATTACAAAATATCTTTTTTAAACAGAGCTCATTATATGAAAAAGTGTATTAAAATAGGACAGTAGGTTAATTTAAACTGCTGTCTGACATTAATAAATCACCATATCTCATTCCTTCTTGTATTAAACTGAATGTAGGGCTTTGACTGAGCGGTTTTAGTTTGTTCTTACCCGTTTGCAGACGATGAGGCGCACACTGGGACCGGCCCGGTGTGTGAGTTGGACCAGAGCCATCAGATCTTTGTAGTTCACAGTATGGTCTGGAGAAAAAATACATTATCAGTTCAGAAACAGGAAAAGTTATATGCATCTGTGACTAACGCTGGGCAAAACCAGAACAATCAGACAAGTAAGAGAAAGAGAAAGCAGCAGCAGACGATAATAGTCTGAGAAGCATTGTGATTTCTGCATTTGTAACGATGAACAGGGGAGTCACTGTGCCAGCTCACAACATTAGCCTCAGAATAAATCCGACAAATGATATTGAAAGACTTCAGCTGTGGAGCATAATGTACATAGGAGTTCATTTCTTAATACACTCTTTGGCTCAGGGTTGCACTGGAGCAGGACATAAATCAATGATGTCAAAAGTGAATCCAAACCGCTGAGATGTAGATCGGGGAGTCGCGAGTTTAGATCTGCATAGGGCTGCAACAAATTATTATTTTGGTAATCGATTAGTTGGTCAAAGATTTTGCCAATTTTTTAACCAAGATAACGTCACTTGAGAATGTTCTAGGTGCAGATTTACAGACAAGTCGAAAAGTATCATATTACACCATTTTCACAGCTCATTATCATCATTGCTGTTCAGTCTGAGCATTTTCTAAATTGAAACCTATATAAAGCAGAGTTTCCTAACCTTTTTTGACCTCTGGCACATTTTTTTTTTGGTTGACTTTTTATTGCGGCACACCACCTGCTTAAATAATGCCAAATCAAACTATTTTGGAAAACAGCATTATTTAATTTTGTAAATTCGATCTATTTAATTTTAAAGTGGGTTAGGGTTAGGGTTAGTCACTTTTCTGGGGAAAGGTCTACCTACATTTTGTATATTGTGCTTGTAATGTTTCTCCAAACTTACTACAGACAGAAACAAGTGACACAACAAAACCTAGTACTGGTCAGAAGAAGCAACCTTGCTCTCAAAAAGATTGCATTTTTCCTAGCTATTTTGAATAAAATTACCCTATAACCTATGAAATACATAATAAATATTGTAATCTGTTTAAGTTAATTTCATAGCTTGGATTTTTTTAAACTGATACATTTTTTTCAAGGCACACCAGAGTTACACACGGGTAAGATTGTATCAAAAATCACAGACTAATCATTACTAAAGCTAGTATCAAATCTAGATTCTATAGACTCTCAATTATTTTTTACCATAAAATTATTTTAAGAGAACACAATTTGTCCTTTGTTGAACAGTTTTAAAATAATAAACTCTATATAACAACTAGAACAAAACATACAACATGCATTTTGTTTAAAATGTCAGTTTCTGGATTGTACTAAGGACAAGTATATTCATGGGTATCGAAATTGTGCCCAAAAAGCATAATAGTAATTTAGAATTGTGACAACACTAGTATTATTAGCAGTTAACGATTATTCGATTACTGAATTAGTTGAGGATTATTCCAATGATTGATTAACTTGTTGCAGCCCTGATGTATACTGTATGTCCAATAAAAACACAGAAATTAAAAGCTTTCAAACAAATATGCATTCACACTTCAGATATTTAGAAAGAAAGATGCAAAAAGAAGCTAAACAAATAATCATGTCAAGACATTCTTTGAGCCAAAATCTTAGTTTCAATAATATAACAGTTCTTGATGACTTAATGTTGGCTATAATAGCTAAAGGGAAAAAATACATGATCAGAAAGAGAAAGAAGAGAAAGGAGTTAAGACACAAACCAATCATTATTTAGGAAATGTTATGTCATTATGGGTAGAACTAAAGGAAATAGATACGCAACTTAAGTGTGTATAACAGCGTGTCATTACAATAAGACAATTGTTTTTCTTCTGTCACACATAAGATTGACAGCCAGTATCTGTTAAACGTCAGTACAAAGCACTAACCTGTGTGTAGGATTTGGTTGAGGAGACAGCGGATCAGACTGGGAGTGATGTGGAGGTCGGAGAAGAGGAGAGAGAGACCGGAGTATCCCGCCTCCCTCAGCCTCAGACGTTGCTTGTTCTTCTCATAGACACGGTCACAGCGCAGCATCCGCTCAAACAACTGTGGAAGAGATGGCATTAGCATGGGTATGAACTTTTGTCTATAAGCACAAAACGCTAACTTTTAATACATTAGAGACGTCAGAGCATCATAACAAACATTTGAAGCTGATTGGCTGAAGCGTTACAATAACAAACACAACTCCAGTTATGTTTCTGCAGAAGTAACATGAAGAAGTATAGCTAAAAACTCACAAGAGTCAGTGATCCTTGGTATATAATTACAATAATGTCTTACCTTGAAGACTAGCTCCCTTAGTCGGTCTGAGTGCTTGTTGTTGAGGAGCAGAGCGTAGCACGAGTCTGCGGCGCTGGGCTCAAACAGCAGCAGGAAGAGCTGGTCCCGGGACGGACTGGTCTGGAGGAGGCTGAGCAACAACTCCAGAAGGCCGCACAACTAAAAAACACAACAGACAAAAAGGAATAAAGCAATTATGTAGATACAATAAACAATAAACAAATGACTGAACAATGTGTGCTAGAAAATATTTTACTCAGATAAAGTTATAATAGTTAAAGCACCCTATTTGTTATATTTTTTGATCAATATATTTATTTTTGTAAAGCTGCTGTTGGTACAATTTGTTCAACTTGTCGAGATGAGCTTTCTTCACTTGTTTAGGCCAAATTAAAGCATTAATTCAGACATACGTATTTCATACTTGAATGATGCAGCGTGGAACAGCTTTCAGGTTATAACTAAAACAGTATTAAATGCACATGAAAAAAATATTATCAGTGAGGTTGTGCTGACCTGCTCTTCATCTCCGATAGCAGCGACGTATCCCAGCATGCTGTGCATCTCATCCTGCGAAATGCCTTTTCCAATGTAGTACTTGATGAGTCCGTAGAGGGAGGCGCGGATGGTGCGGACGTCGTCTTCACTCAGGTCACTCTCCTTGTTACTGTTCCTCCTTCACAAAGAGCAAAAATACAAAACAACACATTATGTCTAAAGCTTCTTAAATAATTCTAAGTCATAATTCTACAAGGTGAAGTCCAAAGTGTATTAAAGTGAAGACAGTCTTACCCGTAGTAGAGACGAGCTGCATCTAGAAAGAACTGGACTCCATACTTCTTCCTGAACTGTTTCCTGTTGTCTTTGATGACTGTGGACATGTACTGAATGTGACCTTTAAACAAAAGAAAGTCATGTATTATGTATAAAATATGTAAATAAACAGCATTGGAGAATCACAAATCAGGACATTAATAAAACACAGTAAAACAGCTTAGGGCTGTTAGTCGACTAAAGAAATTCATTGTCGACTAAAAACATGTCCCAATGAGTGATCGACTAAAAAGGGGGCGTGTTAAATGTTCTTGATCTTGGCATTTTCAGTCTTTTTGAACACAATGCAGAAGTAGGCTAACTGCTGAGTTCAAGCAAAAACAACAAATTGTACAGAAAATGAAGCAAAAACACTGTATTTATATCTAAAACAGCGTGTTAGACTGATTCCGTTCTTTTATTTTTGTTTCTGTTCCACAATTTGGTTTGGGCAATTTTGACAGCAACATCTGTATCCTGATAAGAATATTTAGACGATTTATCTGACCTTAATAAAGAAATGTTTTTAAAACTTATTGTTGAAGGTTTGCCAGAAAAATATAAACTCTATGCTTTAAATTTGTCACAAAAGTTATCAGTTTCACGTTTTAAATTTAGTTGCTTCTACCTTTTTGTATAAACAGTATTTTCTAATATTCAATGTTTGCATACCTAGTGTAACTCGACTAATGTACTTTTTGGTTGACTACATCGACCAATTGATCGACTAAACGATTAAAGGTCTACAGGTCAGCTTAAAACAACAATAATAAATACTGGTAGATAAAGACCACACAGTGAAAAAGTCCAGGCAAATGAATTTAATATTTTAGGAAGCAAGCCCTCCAAAAAGAAGGATGTACCTTTTAAACAAAGTACATTATACAAATACATAAACTTTCAAATAGAACTGCAACTAATGATCATTTTATTAATTAATTGGCTGAATAATTATACTTTCAAATCTATTAGTTGGTAAGACACTTGAATATAACATTTTTACCCAATTTGATCGAAACAAAGCTGAAATAATGTTGGTTAAGGATGTCTTGGAGTTTTAGATTTACATACAAAACAGTGTTTCCATTCAAAATCACTAGATTAACACACTGTCCTTGTCATTATTGTTCATTTTGAGTCATAAAATGTATTTTTTAGAGCATGGCATAGTGTAAAAGCCATGCATCGACAGGTTAGAGTTTTTTCAATTCCTTAATAAGTGAACTATTATTTAAAAAAATGTACTAACTTGTTGCTACTTTAAAGAAAATACTGTATGTATGTATATGAATATGAATGAATAACTGGATTTAAGAATGCACCTTTTTGTCATTAACATAACAAAAATGATTTACTTAATGATTAGCTTTAGATGACATGGGACAGTAATAGTCTCATAGTTGTAACAAGACATTATCCAGCAGAGAGATAAACGGCCCACCTATCCTCAGAGGGAAATCTCCTTTGTTCCAGATGTTAAAGTTGAAGAGCAGATGTGAGTGGAGCTGTTGGAGCAAAGCCTGGTTCTTCTCAAACGTCACCTGCTCGATCAGGAGCTGCATGGCCACCAGCACGCTGACGTCCACGTGACCCACAGGAAGCTGCAGACGAGACAAGAGATTGTGTGGTTTAAATATTGTACATGGCTGACGTCCGAAATCAGACTAAAACAGCTGGAGTCATTAAAATGTCTTAAACAATGTAGACGATTTATTATGAAACGTTTAACTTTCTTACTGAATCTCAAAATTATTCACCATGATCTGTTTTGAAGTGCCTTTCACAACTTTTATAAGGTCAGTGTGAGTTGAGTTTAGGGATGGACAAAATGGCAAAAAAATGCAAATCACAACATTCTTGGATGTAGATAACAATGTGGACTCAATCATGGTTTATGTTGTCTGATTGGTAGATGGTGATTCAGAGAGTTAATACTTCACGGTGATTGGCTGAATCCCGCTCAAAAGCATTGCAAAGAAACAGCCAATCAAAGAAACAGGTGAAGAAAGTGTATTTGAACAAACAGCTGCATTAAATAGAGAAATATAATACTCGATATGGCAATTTTAACAAAAAAGCAGTCTGTCACAGAAATGAGATGGACAGAGAGTAATTGGAAACTCAAAACTACTACTTTACTTATAATCTAATATTTTTAACTGAATAAACCAGAGACAAAACTGGAGTTCGTAGACACTTAGTCGCTTGTGTATAGCTTTAGCTTTAGTCCTTGATTTATTTAGTCCAGGTTTTTGTCCCTGGTTTATTTCTGATGCAGTCTCGGTTTAGTCCTGGCTTAGCCATGTTCTAGTCCTGGTTTGGTCCTTGTTTAAGACCTGGACTAAACCAGGACTGAACCAAGACTAAACCAGGACTAAACCAGGACTATACCCGACATGAGCCAGTGGTGTGATGTGAGCTCATACACACCTATATACACTTGTTTTGAGTCATACAAACTAGTCGATATTTGCTAAAAATTAGCACATTTCACGTGCTTAAGGACTAAATAAAAATGTATTGTTATAAGAATCTTAAATAAACAAATGTGCTCGTTCTATTGGCAGATTTTTTCACTTATTTCATGTAAATCTCGTCTTGTTTTTTGTATTTTGATCTTGTTTTAGGGTGGTAATATTTTTTCCAGTGTAAAAGTAGATGGACATTAATTCCTTTTTGACGTCGCGGGTGACTGGAGCCTATCTCAGTGACTATAGGTGGGGGAACAGCCTGAACAGTGGCCAACTCATCGCAGGGTTAAAACACAGAGACATGCATCTTTTTAGAGTCTGAGTACCTGGAGAGAACTCGCAATAACACTGGAGGAACATGCAAACTCCAGAGATATAATTTTGTGCCAAGATAAATTGTCATAAACCTTTAGTGAGACTTTACAGTAAAAATAGAACAACAAAACAGCTTGCGATGAAAACACTCATTATCAACTTTGCGATGCTAAAAATGGCTCCAGTAAGGGCTCGGCTTTATTGTCAGTTTTTTTTTTTTCTTTCTATTCTCAGTCCAATTATAAACACATCCAGTATAATGTGGTTGTGGTGTTAATTTGCAAGAACAGACTAAACAGATGTTGTCAGCGAGGAATCCACAAGAGTCGAGTTCAGATAAGAAAATACCACGGTTGTTTGTTTGGGCATTGTGTTTTTGAGGGTGTGGTTGTGTCTGGTAGAGTCTCTGCGGAGGCTTCAAAATGTTGTTTTAAATGCATTTCCAACACCCCGATAACAAATAAACAGTGAGATCAAATCAAATTACAGCGTAGATTAGGGAAGTCAAGGTTAGCTTCAAGTACAGACTCAAGTTCATGTAAGAGAATAAAATTTTAAGATTTTAGAACTGAAGAAAACTCAACTATAAGTACTATATTTATGTATTTGCAAGTAGTCTTTTGATACAAATAGGGCTGCAACAAGTTAATCGATTATTGAATTAATCGTCGACTCATTAGTAATCGTTGGCTCTTCTTTTTAGGTTCCCAAACATGCATGAACTGAAAAAATAAGTTGTTTAACTCCAATTGGGCAGCAATGACAGAAAAGATGTGTAAATTTATTGCTTTTACTAGACTAAAAAAACAATATTTAATAGGTCAGTGTTACTTACAAACAAAAACTTAATCTTGATTTGACGACAAAGAAAACTGAAGCCAATAAAATTTCAAATGAGAAAATGCTTGTCCTTCTCTGTTCTTAGCAAGCAATGTATTTTTATTATGTTTCCTTGAGCAAATGTTATTTTAAGGCAGTAAAACAAGGCTTAAATTAAAATAAATGCTACTAAGGTCAATCAGTTGTGGACTTCTGATCTAATTTAAGACTATTTTCTCACGTGTGATGGAAAAACAATTTTGTCTCTACCTCCAAAACGTCTTTAAGCGACAATAGTTCGGCTTTGTTTGGATTGAGATTTCTAAATTGATTGTATTCACATTGACTTCTACCTTTTAAACAATCGATGAACAAAATAATCGTTAAATTGCAGAAGAATCGGCATAGCTGTTCTTTTAAAAGCCGAATTAGCATGTCTGATTCTAGTGACTTTTTGTATTGTGATTTCAATGTATCTTTGTCTTGTTATGTAAAATGAATCATAATTATTTTGTGTATGACTTGTCTTGCCATATATAAATAACAGTAATACTTGATTTTTCTTTTTCTCTAAATGTTGTCCCGCCAAACGTCTTGTCTTGTCTGATTTAAACAAAAATCTACAGAAAAATTGTTCCATTACTACAATTTTTTCCCATTTGATCTAAACATTATGAATAAAGTTACTATTTGACTTTGTACACTGAAGTAATCTTGTTTGTTCCAGTACAGATATAATGTCAAAGCATGTTTTTGTGTGTGCAGTGTCTGGACCACGTCTAAATATAGAGAATGTTCCTTTGAACCCAATGTGCTGCTCACTCACTTGTTTTTGTTAGCATGGCTCGGTGTTATTAGGTAAAACTCAATCTGGAATCAAAAAGTTGTGAAAATCTGTTGTGACCAGCTTCAAATTTTAAAACAATAAACCCCACAGAGCGCCTTTAAATTGTCACTTATATTTGGTGTAATAGGCCAAACCTTTTGCAGAAGAGCTCCTAAAGTGCTGACTCCGTGTGTGTGAAGCAAAGTCTCCTGGTTGATGGGATGTCTTTGGAGAAAATGCTTCAGCACCAACAAAAATGTGGCAACCAAGTTCTTTTCCAGTCGGGCCTCTGTAAAAGAAGGATGTATTAAAGATTGTAACAGTGGTAAATACAGTCGTAGTAATGGTGTACCTGAGGCGCGGTTGGACGGCAGAATGACCCAGTCCCCGTCAGCCGGTGTGGAGACGTCCGGAGTGATAAAGTCTGAAGACCCGGAGCTCGGACCGGAGACCTGTGGATCCGGAGTCACCAGGGCCAGCTGCTCCAGGACGGGGAACAGCACTGGCAGCCCGCCCACGCAGTTTATCACATCCTGACAAAACACACACATTTACATGGAGATATAAGGAGCGAAAGGGCAAGAGTGAGGTCACAGCTTAAAATATTCATAGCAGTACACTGGAAAAATGCTGGTCTTAAACAAACAAGTAAATACGTGATTAATTTAGGCTATATTTATCAACATTTTTATATTTACTATACATGTTTAATAATGCCTCAACTGACTGGTCGTCACTAATCACGGTTTAAACTTAATAAAATAGTTTTGTTGAAAAATGCTCTCAGCATTTCTGATGACGTGGCACAAAGTCATCTGATGATAATAGTAATGTGTGTGGGTGGTAAAGGCTATTTTCCTTTTCTGACGCGTTTTGTTTACACATGTACATACAATAAATTAGCAGTAGTTTGTGTTATACGTATCAGCGTAGTGCTTTTCTATTTTATTTGTTTTGCAGAGGTGACAAGTAACTAAGTATTTTATCAGTATGACTTAAGTAGTTTCTTGAGTATCTGTACTTACTGGTATTGCAAAATCTGACTTTTATTTTATTTTACATTTTTAAGAATATCTGTACTTTCTATTACATTTCAAAAAAGAGTTACTTATGGATTTATTCCTCAATAGATCAGACTGCTGTGCAGTGAATGGCTAAAATGTTATATTTTCTATTTATCCATGATGTCAAATGCTTTATTTAATTACTATAACGCCCTTCTCACACACCACAACATTACAGACTGACTTTGTACAGATGGGTAAAAAGTCTTGTAATTCTGGATTTTAACCTTTATTATTATTATTTTTTTATTAAGGTGGTGTTACTTGATTTACCTGGATTATATGACTTGTTTCAATAAATTTGTTTCAAATTATTACCAAATGACTTGCAATGAAGATATTTTTACTTACCTCATTCGCAAATTTTATTCAGTTCAAATCTCTTGACAACATCAGAAATGTCTTGAAACAAGTGAAATAACCTGCAAAATTTCTATGATTCTAGTACTTTAACTGAGACTAGATAATCACCTTTGGCAGTGTGATTGTACTTTTTACTTTTTTTACTTAAGTAAATTTACACACACTTACTTTTGTACTTTTACTCAAGTAAAGCAGTTTTGGCGGACTTTGACTTTACCAGAGTTTTTTTTACACAAGTAACTGTACTTTTACTTGAGTAGTGAACTTTGTACTTTTGCCATCTCTGGTGTTTTGAGTCCTCACTGAAGAAAATGTAATACGTCTCTTTTGAGTCTCATTCAATTTTGCCACACAATACTGACATTTAGATGAGTACAGTGACATTTTTCTTTCTAATTTCAAGATGTTTTATGCTTGCTTGTTGGTTATCTCCTTGAAAATATACCACAAACTATATAAATACAACTTATCTCAATAAATATTACACTTATTTTTTTATTTAAGTTTTTGCATTTTGTTCCAGTGTAGGTGTGACAATCAGTTAAGGCAGATAACAGTTTTACGGGCTTTGGAGCTCAGTGTGGAGTCACTTTGGATACCTTAATGTCCCAGTTCACCACTTTGTTCCCAGTCAGACGGCCGTGCAGTGCGTTTGGCGACAGATCGAGGCAGATTGGGCTCTTGCACGCCTGCAGAAAGGGAGAGAGAATGTTGTATGTCAAATGTTATGAATGTAGAAGACGTAGCAGGGTTTTGCAAAGTCTGACTTAAGATATAAGTCAGCTAAGTTTGATTATGATGAGCTAAAACGATCTTGTTCTATTTCTGAGAATATCTGCATTTAATCTGACAGTACTTGAAGTCACAGTAGACACAACACAGAATGAACAAGTTTTAAAGAGTTAGAGCGGTTTAAATGAAAAATTTGCCAAATCAGAGCATATTTCAAATACAGTAATGACAGTGAGGATTTTACCTTTGGCGAATAATACAGCAGCAGTTTGGTTGTAAGGTCCCCAATTTCAGATTCCTGGGCTTTGAGTGGAGTGATGCAGTTTGGACCTACACACATCAAAACATACATTATTATAAAAGTTGTTAATAGAGATGGGCAGTATCATAACCGAGATCTTTTTGTTCGTGATAAACATGTGGAAACATTGAAATATACAACATATATTTACACAGTGCAGTCGACTTTCCCTCGGGTGTGACATAGGCAGACACAGATTTTGGCTTATTTCTACAATGTATATCTTAGCAAACGTAACAGACTGTAGAGACTCTGCAGAGGCTAAAACGCTAATAATGACAGAATTAAGACGCGAGGAGAGCAAGCAAAACTTACATGTAAGTCTTAAGTAAGAACAAATATCATAAAGCCACTGTTTGATAGGGATGAGACAAGACAGAAATTTCACGAGACGAGACGAGCCACGAGATGGGGTCTACGAGATCGAGACGAGATTTTAAATCAATTTAGAATTTTAACAAAGTACATTAAGTTATTTTTATATTTGATTTTACATTTGATTTACATTTTATCATGTCTATAACCGTATTGTTAATTTTGAAGTGATATGACTTTGACTGAACTGTGGCTCAGGCTCCCTCAACCTTTCTCTTCCCCCTCTGCTGCTGCTGCTGCTGCTGCTGCTGCTGCTGCAGACAGATGCGCACAGAGAAGAAGGAGTGCATCTGTCGTCTTTGTTACGTCGTTAGAGATGCAATTAAGTGAAATATCTCCTTTTGGATCCATTTAAATTATGTATAAGTGTGAAAAACATTGCGCTGTTCCTACGATGTTCACGACCTGCAAATATTTAAAAAAATTTTTGTGCTACTTTTTACAATGCTTAAGACAATACTTGCCTATCAATAATAAAAACCGAGACAGAATTTAGAATGTTTTCTGTCCAATTGATTATGTGTTTTACAAACACTTTTTACTACAGCGGCTCAAAGAAACGCAACTGAACCCTTTAAGAACTTTTCTAAGACCGTTCTCTACGTGCGCACACAGTATCGTGACAATCTCGTCCCATCTCTACTGTTTGACATGTTTGTCATATCGTCAGTTGTATCGTTATCACAAACCTTAGACTATATCTTCTTGTCCTAGTTGTTAATAAATATCCAAACTAACCAGCACTGCAGATGGCTTTAATGTGATTTGGCTGCAGCGGCTCGTGGAACACCATCACGCTCCCCAGTTGTCCCTGCAGTGAGGTGGGACTGCCCCACTCGCTGTCCTGGGTCCCGGCGGAGATCAGTTTGGTCACAGATTCAGGTTTACCCCCGAGGAGGCCCCCCAGGTGTGAGGAGACAGGATGCCCCCCAGAGAGGAGCGCGTGGTCGGGGTGGAGGCGGAGGAGAAGGGCGGGTCTGGGATTTGAGAGGGAGGAGGAGTGGTGGTCCGGTGACCCGCTGAACCGATGCAACAGGAGGTGAAAGGCTGCAAACAAATCAAAACGGATTACAGTTTAAAGTGCCTATAATGAGACTTTATGACTGTCTATTTTTGACTTTATTTAGTGCAGGGTATAAGCAGAGAACCTGAAGTGAAATGTAATGCCTTTTTAAGACCTTTTTTAATAGATTTAATAGATTTCACCAAGTATTTTTTGTGTGGTGAAAAATTAGAAGCAACTATTAATTGTGGGACAGGAAAGACAAACTAAAAAAATACTTAACAGAGCATGAAGTGAAAAAATATATACCGTATATATTCTAAGTTTTAACTTTTTTCACAGCTTGAGTAAGAAGCACGTTTTGCCTAAACTAATGTCTATAATCCTTAAAAGGCAACTAAATGAATACAAACTCATTAAATCATGATTATTTCCTCTAAATTAGCACATTTAGGTAAAATATTTGGTGCTGTATGCCAGATTAAAGACATATAATACTATTTGGTCTATTAAGAAGAGCGGAATTATTATTCAAAAGATTAATATTGTGCGTAACTTGTCTCTTTGTATGTAATTTATGCCAAGGTTGTATTGTAAAATGTAACTAAGACTTTTTAAATACTTTTTAAGATCCTTATTTTCAGCAGATTTTTTTTTTTCTAATATAGTCTGCTGATTAGAAAGTAGAAATGTGAATAAATTAATGTTGGTCATGCCTTTTGCTGAGTAAAGATAAATAAAACTAAATTTCATGCAAAAAACACATTTAAAATTTGACTATTACAACAAATAGGTAATTTCATTTATTTTATTATTTCTTTAGTCACTTTTCTGTAACTGCTTTCATCAACTTCATGAGGTCTCTTTACACATAATTACAATATCTTGATATTTAAAATATGGGCAAATTCATATTTTGTTCAGTAAATATCTCATATGATCTCATATGAGATATGATATATATCGATTTATCGTCCAGCCCTATTTTCATCTTAAGACTCTGTGGACACCCTGCGGTAGATTAATTCCTGTAGTAAATATAATTTTTAGTTTTAGACGAGTCAAGTAGCCACTTGTGAAGAAAAGTTAGTGAAGAAAAGTACTAGGTAGACTAATTTCGTTCAAATTTTATTAAGCGAACAAAATCACTACTTTTGGAAGCTTAAACTTACTGTAATTTTCATACTATTTAGGCGATCTGAAGATAAGCCACACTAACTAGGGTTTAAAAAGACAAAAAGAGATATAGCCTCACTTGTTTATAGTAAGTTTATAAGAATTTTGCCACATCGTTGTATGAGCCGTAAACTTTAAAGCTTAAAAATAGAGGCTTATGGCTTATATAACGGAATAAACTTGTATATTTGCATTTGTTAATTTAAAAACACCTGAGAGAAGATTAGGTCAACTTTTACCAACAGAGGGTTAAATTATAAGCTTAAAATCGGATCATACCTCAGTCATAGTGGGATACTTCAGTGGTGCAGAGAGCTTTTGTTGCCCATCCACGTAAATATAGACCAGGCTCTGTCCAAACGGCCTCTTTCCTGGCACATGCACAACACCAATACTGTGCTGTAGACAGAAAAAAGAAAACATACAAGAAAGAATATTGTTTAGCTTTAAGTGTGTGGCTAAAAAGGTGAAACTGATGTCAATGAGGAAAGTAAGTAGTGTATTGTGCTTGTTAAGTATATTTTTCCTTTTAATGAATCCCAACAGCAAGTCAGCAGCAACAACAACAAATATGTTCAAAGCTGTACTATGTCACTTTTCCAATGACAAGGGGTTACCTCTGTCTCTATTATGTTTTGCCCAAAAATGTCTAACTTACAGCAGTGAACTTAAAGGTGCACTGTGTGGTGGAGAAGGGTCAACTACACAATTCAGTAGAAACAGAAAGTTAAAACCATACTTTGGGATATTCCTATTGGGTATAACTGTGTTTTTATGCCATAATGTGAAAAAATATAACTAAAGTCACAACTTTTCCATTGAAACAAACAAGAAGAGGCCCTCCTCTAGAAAATGTAGTGCAGCAAAGATGTCTAATTGACAAAAACATGCTTTAAGACAAGTTTATTTTTGGAGGAGAATGTTACACAGTGCCCCTTTAACCCTTATTATTGATGCTGGCAACTTTATTTAATTTTTTTTTTTTTCAGAAATGAAATATCAGTTGCCTAAGTGCTATAAACAGTTTTTGTTTTTGCATGTCTAAAAATACCAAAATACTGTCAAATTTGGAATATCTATTTTGTACTACTGGTGGTAAAAATAAAGAATGTGCTTTGTAAAATATTATTTTTGTTAATACGACTCACAGATACAAGTCCACTGTACAATTGCGTCAAAACAGATTTGTCAAGTTTGTCGAGGATGTCTTGTACAATATCATAAAATGTTCTTAATGCAAGTTTAATGACATATTGTGCAACATTTCAGACAAGCCACATCTTCTCTATATAGACAAGCGAGTTAAGGAAGCTCCACCAGATAAGTTGCACAGTCCTACTTTAATGTTGTGCTCTGTGCTTATCTTATTAAATACATAAACCAAACTAAAAGATTTCATATCGCATAGATGTGTTATTAAATATTACTAAATCTGACATATGGCATTTTGAATCATGTTCTGTAGAATACATGTGGAAACAGATTTGAAAAGGTCGTGCAATGACAATGCAGTAGGGCTTAGAACAAATCCTTTCAAAGTCTTTCTTACCCAGAGAGAGTCACAGAAGCAGTAGTCTGGCAGCATCACAGTCACGTATTCCTTCTTGGTGCAAACAGCCACCACCAGGACCCCCGCCGCGGAGATGAAGGCTTCGAAACCAGTGCCTCCGGGAGAGAAGAAACTGCAGCACACACACACGGAAAACACAAGTGTTAGGCACAATGGTAATGCTGTGATAAATGCGAAATATACATCAGAAAGGAAGAAAGCATTTGTTACTATGCAGAATGACTAAATTGGATGATTGTTCAAAACTTAGATATTCGTTTTAGCTGACATTTGTTTGTATTAAATATTATAGAGCTCCTGCAGCTGATGTCACACTATCCCAGCATTCACCTTGTATTGTCTGGCCGGCATGGACAATACCATTGAGTTTAACGGCAGCGGCGACCAGGATTATCAAACTTTATTACAGTTCTTAAGAGTATGGACTATTTTTGCACACTGGGATTTACAAATGATCAAAAACAGAAGAAAGCCAGCTCATTTCCACAACTGACAGATGACATTTTGACAACAAAAGTGGATTTCTGCAGCTAAACCAACTAGTAGTGAGTCAAGACTTACAATAATTAGGATGTAGATGTATTGATATGTATTTTACACTGGTTAATAACTTAACTATTGTCTTGAAACACTTTTGTTCCGATTGTGTTTTGGCAATTCCTTGTTTAATTTGTTTATTAAACAATCAGAGTGAGTAGTGTAAAAAAAAACATTAGCAAATGCATTTCAAATGAAGTCTTTGAATGATTTATGGTTTAATAAAAGCACAATCTAAAGCTAAACCGAGTTAACCAATATTAAACCAAATGATTTTCAGGGGTTTATCACAATGACATGAGAGAATGAGTCTCTGTCATGTACAAAAGCTTCATATTAGTTAGTATAGTAGTATTATGTTTTCGCTTTAGTCTCCATATCAGATTGTTTAAATGGTCAGTACGACTAAAAGTTATACGTACATGGCTTTAGAGTTAAATACTTCACACAGACATCATCAGGGAAACATTTTAATGAAATAAGAAGGTGGAAAGTGAATCAGATATGTCCAGAAATGGCAGAACCAGAGCCTGATTTATGTTATCTAAACTCATGAAAGGCAAAGTCGGGCCACAAAATGGTCACTAATGTTTATTGAAGTTGTTTTTTTTGGTGTACGATTATTTACGAACTAATTTAATGCCAAGGATAAACCACAGAAGCTAAAATTCAGGCTTCTTCCCATTAGATTCAGTGGTAACGTCACGTGGGTGCAGGAGCTCTATTGCAATACTGTTACACAATATGTTTTGCGTTGATAAAACCCTGCTTAATTTCACTTTCTTTGTTTTACCTGTAAAGCTGTTTCCTCTTGTCCTTGCTGATCGGCCCGAGCTGGTCCTGGTCTAAAGAGAGCCAGGCTAAAAAGCTGAACGCCGACCCGGGCCATCGCTGGACCGTCGGAACCGAAATCCCCGCCATACCGTGAGACAAGTCAAAATACTGCATTGCACTTTCTAACCCCTGCTTCCGTACCATCGTCAGGAGAGCTCTGAGCGCCGGGCCGACGTACGGATGTGCTTGCGTTGAATCCGGCGGTCGCAAAAGTCTTAAAAACTCTAGCAGTTCGTTTGTACTAAGTGATTGAGAGCCCAAAGACCCTAGTAGTCCTAATAAACTTTCCCACAAGCTCGGTGCAGTCTCTGGTGGCGCTCCAAGGCGGATAAAGCGCGTCTGACCATGGCGGCGTTGACACAGGTGGCTCGCGTTTGCCGATTCAGGCAGCTGAGACGACGAACCCAGTCGGCAGTGAAGAGCTGGAGTTCACACGAGTCGAGCTCCGGAAGCCACTGGACCAGCAGCAGCAAAGGCTCCACGTTACTGATGCCCAGGAGTCCGACTGAGGTGTGCTCTCCTTCCACCGCCTGGAAAAGACAAGGACTTACTTTATCACTGAAACAACTTTTGTGGATGTGTATAAGTGTTAAAGGACATATCGATTTTTTGCAACAAATAATAAAAGCAATTTAGCACTGATGCTGTTAATGTATATTCAGGTGGAAATTAGTCCCAAAGTCTGTCTATGTTAATAATCCGTTGTGTGCAGCTTTTTGTTTTTGTTTTAGCTTGTGCTAACTGTTGTTAGCAAGTGACACCTCGCTTAAAGCTGTGAAAAACATTAAACTATCATGATGAAAATTCTGAAGCTCAGAATGCATTAGCTAGTGAGAAATCATGTAGCTAAGAAAAGGTTAAAATTAATTTTTCTGTTTTTTACATTTTAGGATGCAAAATCAGGTACAGTCCTTTAATAGCAATGTCTATTATTCTGAGTAATATTTTGGCAATTTTAGAGGAAATGAGCAAGATTCAGGTCAAAATTCTAACAAACTGACTGTGTCCCAATGTAATTTCTAGACTACTGTATGTGACATCTGCATTCATTTAGGAAGTTAGAGTCTCTTTAAAATTTATGAACAGTAAATGGACTCCCGCTGCACAACCAATCAGAAAGCTATAAAAAACTCTGACTCAGAGCATGCGTCATTAAAATGGGGGTGTGCGCACAATGGAACCTTCTGCACAGTTTCCCCATAACTTTATTTACAAAATGAGTAAGTAGTACAAAAGACACTAAACCTGAGTCATGGAAGTATATCATAAGCCCGGAGTCCTTTATGCAAAAACCTTCTGTAGAAATCAGCACAAAAAATGCCACACAGGTGCGGTTTGCTGTGAGTCTGTAGTTCTCCACTTTGCTGATGATTAATTAACACAAATCACATAAAAAAATCTTTATCAATGTCGTGGTAATTCACCTCCTGTGCTTTTCTGCAAATTACATAATCATACTCATCAGGAGATTTGTATGCTTGTTGCTTTTCTTTAGTGTACACAAGATTTTTCGACCAAATAGAAGCAAATACCAAGTCACTGAATATCGAGACGACTGTCATGCTTCCATTCAGTATCTATACATGGATCTGGAAGTCACTCGCAATTAGTTAAAGTGAGCCTTTGTGATGTTGCACCGCATAGTTTGAATAGACAGCCGCCATGTTTAAGGTGCGCAGCCGTCTTTGTTTACTGACAATAAATGGGTCTATTAGACAAAGACAACATTTCCTTTTTTTGCTGTTAAACTTTACTGTATATGGTGTTTAAATAGCACTGGCTACAAGTCCTTTTATTTTTTTTTATTTTTTTTGGCAATTTTAGTGCAAATTCAGCAAGTTTCAAGTGAAAACTGTCTATAAACTGACTGTGTCTCACTGCACAGGCCAATGCAAGTTCTAGTTTACAGTATACATCTGCATATGTTGCCTGATTCTACTTACAGGGAGCAAAACAGACTATAAGAATAAATTAAAAGTAGTATAAAAAGAAAAGATGTTACTTGCTAATATAAACTACTGGATAAATGTGAAGTAAGTAATGTGTCTAGAGTCAAAACCCAAATCTGTAACTGAACTGAAATAACACTGGCACATAGCATGAGCATAAATCAACAATTTCATCATTATTTAGTATTTTGAATACATATGAATAATAAAACATTATCTTTACCATGTTCATCAGCTCCTTGAGAAGGTGTCGCGACGGCTGCCCGAGGGAGATCAGGATTTCATACAAGTGATTATAACCTATCCTCTCCTTGAACACCTCCTGCAAAAACAAAGGTAGTTCAAATCAAGTTTACAATTAACTTCTTAGACATATCTAAGGTAGAGCTGGGCAATATTGGCAAAAATATTTATCTGGATTTAACAATATTAGGTCAAGGCAACAAAAAAACCTAAAACAAGTCATCATATCTTGAAAACAACATATACAACATGATCTAAAGTCTAGTTTGAAATAAGTCTCGATTTATATACTATACTATTTTTACCTTTGCGGCAGGAGATTTGTGCATTACTGTTGTGAGCGCCTTAATGGTTGCGACCGCCAGTGAGTCCAGTCTTCCCTGAAACACCTGCAAAAACAACTGTCGTTAGTGAATTACACAGCTGTTTATTTAGCATATTTACAGCTGCAATGGATTATGGGTAAGGAATGAGAAACACAAGGCGAATCTCAATGTTAAAGCGACGTGCATGCTGCAAACGGGTCTCACAATGGACTCCAAATACAACATGCAGCACATAAACGGTTTGATTCAATTAGTGTAAAAGACGAGTTGTGTTTCCATAAATATGTTTTAGTCTGATTATTACTTTAGAATATCATAATGTTTCAATTAATCAACCTTGGTCTAGGAAATTAGAAAAGTAGATCTAAATATGGACTAACCTAAAAGAAAGAAATCAGTGAATATAAGATGTTTTAAATTGGGCAAACACTGGAGAAAAAGCTGCGTGTTAAATGAAGGGTCTCATGCACACGCACCACAGTTTGAGACCCAATATATGTATTTTATTATGATGACTTGCATAGGTCCTAAATTTGACAGAAAATAGACTCTTGTGTGCACATTTAACCTGTGCTTCCTTCTTAACAGCAATGCCCCTAGTTGTGTTTTGTTTCATTTGCAAATGTTGTATTATTCCTACATAAAGTGCATATGACAGTTTTAAACAAATTTCCAGTTTTAACTTAATTTAGTAGATTAACACAATTGTAAATAAAAATGGTAGTTTTACATCACATGTGTCAAACTCAAGGCCCGGGGCCAGATGCGGCCCTCCACCTTATTTTATCCGGCCCTCAAGGTCTTATAAGGTCTACTTAAATGTTATATTAGTGCCAGAAGTAATCTTGGTGTCTTAACCTAAAGAAAAGATTTGTCTAAAACTTAAAGAGTAAGTCATTTTTCAGACTAATGCAGATTCAGTAATTGTCCCTTCAAATAAATATACAATAATCAAATACAACTATCATTTGCTTACGTCAAAGATTAGTAAAGTTTATTTTAGTTACAACTGGCCCTCGAGGACAATCAAGATGCCAATGTGGCCATTGGTCAAAATGAGTTTGACACCCCTGTTTTACATGAATCGAGAACAAGTTTGTGAAGAAAAGTTTGAAAATATGCTGAACAAAATTGATGACATCACACTTGGGACATTTTACATTTTCCCACAATGAACATACAGTATTTTAATCACTCTATAAACATACATTTTACAAAATGAGCGTGCTTTAGTGTATTTTTATGAAGTGAAAACTTGTTACATTAGAAGAATTTTGGCCCAATTTATTACATGGTCGCTAAGCAACTTACTAGGGTGATATCATCTATAAACAGGAAGTAAATATTTAATCCTAAAAAATGACTAAACTGGGATGAACTTTGCAAAATGTTTAATGAAATCTTATATCTAGTGCTCTTAACTTTGTTTTAGTGAAATGAGGAGTTCAACCTGTCATAGGCACTTTAAGTTTCACACAGCTGTTCCACCGAATGATGTCACTGAGTGGAAGCTAAAATGCTACCAGCTTTTTTAGGTAACTCTTGAATACATTAGAAAAAACTTGACAACATTTGTTTTTTTGTGATTTTTTTTTTTTTATGTTGAATCTTTATTCAGCAGAAATGCCCACAGAAAGTCTCCAATATTCTCTGTAGCATGAAGTGAACAGGCTAAACAATAGCTTCGTAGCTTTACTAAAATATTTTTAGTTTGGAGCACGTTTCTTGTTTCCTCAAAAGAGTTGCGTCATGATCCGATTAGTATTCCATTCCCAAAGCCCTAACCTCAACTGAATGAACTTAAGCCTAAGCCTAACTCTAAACTTACCCTGGTTTCTGACGCAAATATGATGAAATATAAACATTTGCTAGTATAGCCACTATTGTAACGTGTTGTATGGCATAACCCTGGTTGAGGAACAAAAATCAGGCAACAACACAGTGGAGGACATCCTGTATTACCACCTGTATTTGTAGAAAAGCACAACCTAAATATGCAGGTTCATTTGTTAAAAAAATATGTAAACGACACAAAACACAATTCCAGATTAATTTTGATGAAGAAGTGTCATTATAAAATGCTTTGTCAAACATAATTTTGGGTGGTATAAAGTGGTATAAAATCTTGTATATTTAATGGAAACACAACTAACAAACGTACAATCATCTCATTGTCAGTGTAATTTCCTGTTACAGACACTCGGGTTTTTCCACTTCAGTTTTAACACAGTCCTATTGTAAAGAACAGCGACTGAAGCAGGAAGAATACTTTACAACAACAAGTACACAAACAGTACACACTCCCCTTTAAACAACCAACATTCAAATTTCAAAGCATGCAACCCTTAAAATACTGACATCTCTATCCAGCCAAGTCCTGTTCACCTTATTTGCCCCGCCCACTTTTCTTGGCCGTGCACTTCCTGTTTAGCTGCAAGAAACCACTCACTGGGTTTATTGTAACTTTCTTTATATCTATTTGAGATTTTCATTGTAACCTATAGCAACAAATGTCCAGTTCTGGCAGCCATCTTGTGTAGGGAGAGTCCACTAAAGATCTCATACAAACTTATAGGAAGCTGAACTTTTAAATGACTTTTTCCCTCTAATACTTTGATAATTTAACCTTTTTGTTGTACATTCATTATGCTTCTGTTCAACCAAACTTGTTAAAAATCTTGAAAAAACATTCCTTTTCTATTACTGTAATAGCTGTGAAGTAAACATGATTATATTGAATGTTTGTGCTCATATAATGTAATGACTAGTGCTGTCAAACGATTAATTTTTAAATCAGATTAATCACACTTTCAAATTTTGATTAATTACGATTAATCGCAGTTAATTGCTTGATTGCAAACTTTCCAAGATATTCTATAAAAGACCACAACATTTTGAAAATGACTGTTAGAATTCAAATGTTTGTTACTTGAATATGTCAATTATTATTATTTGCGCTCTACAGTTGGTTATTCTGGTTGTGATGTTCTCTGGAAGGTAACTATGTGGATCACCTGTGCCATATGCATAATCATTGATATTTTGCGTCTCTTGCTCTTTAACGATGTTAGTGGTCTACATGCTGTGGCGATCCATTAAGCAAAAAAGAGTTGCTTAACTTATCTGTGATGCTTTTGTGAACATTGTCGTGCTGGGCTTGGTGTTAATGTAAGTTAGTCTAGTAGCAGCGCTCTTGCAGCTGCTGACTCAAACCCGTGTTTGGTTTTAAGGTGGTATTTCAAGCTTGTTGCGCTTTGGTGAAAGGAGAGTTCATCATGGCAATATATGCACACACTACCTTCGTTTTATATAGAGTCCCGTCGGTATGTTCCGCCGAGTTCTGCCGAGTCGAGCGCACCAGTCGTTGTCTCCCCATTCATGTTTACACCGCGTATGCATTCACTTGAGCTACCTCGCAGACCTAATAACAACCTGCGCCGCCGCCTTCCAGGTATCCTCCACGCAGCACGCGCTCCCTCCGCGCTGAAGCGCGTACTGAGCGGTCAAATTGTGAGTGTGATTAATCTGCGATAATTCATAATTAATGCATTAATTTTTTGGATTAATGGCATGATTAATTGTATAATTCAGCTTCAAATCAGGCCCAGTGCAGTGTTTTTAAGTATTTATGGCACAATTCAGAGGAAATTTACCAGACAAAGATAGAAACAGTTCTCTGTTTTATTTGTACCATAAATATTTTAAAATGTTAATTTACTCCCTTTAATCTATGAATTATGTGGCCTTGTTTTTACATTATTTTCTATTAGAATTTTGTTGTCTCTCCCTACACAAGATGGCGCCGTAACTGCCATGGCAACAGACCCATCCTCTCGCTAGTCATTATAATAACTAAATGTTAGTTACCTTAACAGAGCCAAACAGGAAATGCGCAGCCAAGAAAGTGGGCGGGGCAGAATACGATGAATAAAGTTGACCAAGATAATAAATTTACCAGGGTGAAGTTATGTTATGTGTAGTAATTAATTTAGCTAATCTGGGACAAGCTGGAGAGGGAGTTACGAAGAAAAAAAACCAAAACAAAGATCAACACTGAACGGCAAATCACTGTAAAATAACTTAGCCGTAACACACCAGAACATTGTGATAGCATTCCAATGGGGCCCACTAAACCGCAGACAACCAGGGCAAGATGGAGGAGAGGGACGGGACAAGAGAAGACACAGAAAATGTAAATTTAAAAGAGGAATAATGAGAAGCACTCCACAGCAAGACTCGGATAGTGTTGAAATGTAAAGAAAGGTTTTGGTTCAATCAAAGTTTTATAACCTGGATTGCCAAAGTTGTTTAAAGGCAAAGGTATAAGCTTGTGATCTTGATGATAGTCTCCTAGACCTAGAAGAGTTTTTTCAATTAAATCTCATCTTCTTTTTATTTCTGGATAATGATGTAAGCCGTTATTTAGCCCATACTGAAGGAGTAGATCTACTTACATACAATTCCACAGCTAAGTATGTGGTTTTGTCTTTCGCACAAAAAATCTCATCACGTACTGTTTTGTTATGTGTTATTGAGTTTTTTATGTATTTATTTATTTTGTATGTTTACTTTGCATTTCATGTTCAGTAGAGCGAGTGGCGGCGCGCAAAAGCTGCAGCGGCCCGGGGGCTCACACCAAAACGTAATTTCGTTGTACTCGTTGTGACAATGACAATAAATCATTCTGTTCTTTTGTGTTTTAAATTCTATATAAAAACATTGCCTCTTGACATGTAAAATGTACGACAAAGAAACATTTTTACACTAAATTACTTATAAATCTGCAATTATTCCAAATACCCTCTGACAAGGCACAAGCATCTCCTTTTATGTAAGATAATGTTTTGTGCACTGTCCCAATAAATAAACAAATAACTAAACTAAAACTAACCTCAAATAATGAAAATTTGTAATTTTTAATCTACTGCTGTCAAATTTAAATAAAATCTAATATAAAGAGGCGGAGCTTATCAGTATGTAGTTCTGAACAGGTATTCAGTGGACCTGTTTCTATTTAAGCAGTTTTACAATGAACAACATGCAACTACTGATCTACATACTGTATCTTACAGACATGAAAAAAAAACAATAGGTCTCCTTTAAGCTTTGTTCATACTTTATTAAGGCTAATTAATGTGTGTGTTATACAGCTACCAAGTCCACCAATGACATTTAAACAAGGTTAAACTAAAGGACACACAGGGCTTGTTCACCTGTGTTCACTTTGACTACATCAATGGAAGGATTATGCTGCTGCGATATAAAAGGAGCCTCTGTAATAGGAAACAGGTTGAATGAAAGCTTGTGGCAACAAAAGGGACTGGCAGCCTTTTTAACAAGCTATGAATGGGATATACCTGTAAAGGGTTGGCTTGGAAAAAAAAACAAAAAATAAACTTACAAAACAAGAATAAGGCCCTATCTTTATCTGAGTCTTGTAAACAGGCATACATTTGCAAAAACTTTTAAAATACATTGAATAGGTAGGCAAAGACTATTCAGGTGAACTATGAGGTCACATTCAATTTTTGGGTATAGCAGTGTTTTGTTCTTGTAAAGACATAGTAATATTTGCTTCAATTGCTTATAAACCATTTGTATTACTTATCAAAGCTGAGAAACATCATTTTATTCTTGGACAGTATTTCTTATTTAAAGCAGGGGTCCCCAACTTTTTTTCCTCAAAATTGTTACATTTTGTTTTCCTTTCTCAGAAAGTTTATCGTAAAAGCAAAAGTTGGTGAAAAAAACAGACCTCTACGCTTAACTTAAAGATGGAGTAACTGATTTTTACAATGCAAACACGATTTAGGTTTAAAATATTACTTCCTCTCATAAATCTTTCCACACATGCTTATTATCGACATACATTAATTTTTGGTTGCAATTATAGCTTATAAACTTAATTTTTTAAACATCAAAGTGAAATTTTGGAGGACCACCCAAGCTCAGCCATCAGAGAGCTGAATTTGGCTTCCTGACTACAACTAAAATTCTTTACTATTCAATTTCAGACAGTACACAGTGTTCTCTTTTTTTCTTCTGCATTTATCCTATACTTTTTAGTGGAGAACACAAAGTTTATTCATTAAAAAAGTTAGTTACCCCAGCTTTAATCTAATTATTTAACATGTTATCTTTTCAAACTGTCAAGAAAAAGCCATGTGAGTCATTATATGACTCTTTGGGGTGACAGTTGATTAGTTGTTGTGCGATAAGATATAAAACCTCTGCCTGACTTTGCTGTTTGGAAAAAGCAGTTTTAAAGTTGTGCTAGTGGACAAAAATATCCATGCAAGTGAAAAATAGTGTTGTGTCAATGGGGTTGTGAGAGTTAGAAAACTATAAATCCATACATTTTTTTTCAGTGTTGAACATGAGGTAGATCAGCTTTAAATTATCTGTCTTCTGTCAAGCTTTGAACTCGGTTTATGCTGCTAAATTATAGATTCTCATAGACTTACTGTTAACATGTCTAGGCTATGTTTGTACTTATTTTACTTCCAGTTGGTGCGGCTTATATTCAGTTTTCCTCAAATATGCAAAAATTATGAGTAATCAAAAAAAAATTAATTCGAAGTGGGTAAATTTGTGTTTAAAGGTTGTATGGAGGATTTTTCAAATCCAACAACTGCTTGTTGTTTTTCAAATGATGCACGTGTGTTTCTCCTCCCAGGGCCACGCCCTTCACTGCAACTGGGCAAATGAGTTACTTAGGAACACTGAGGGTTTGCTTGACAAGTTCAAAACCAATAGATAACGAGGTACCTCGTTATCTATTGGTCAACGTTTTACTGGATTTATCATGTCCATAGTTTATATATTTTTATAATTATTTTTTTGTTTAGCATAAGTACAAGGCTGTTACAAATCTATGCAACTGTTTTTGACCAAGACTGACCACAAACTATTTTTGAAAATCCTCCATACAACCTTTAAGCATAGTGAGTTTACCCTAAAACTCGCTCACAAACTGAAACTATTTAACTGTGTAACTTTTCCTTTGGACAAGTTAAATAGTTCTTGTTTAGTCCCAAAATTGTTCTGCGCAGTAGATGACAGGCAATATCTCCAACACAAACACACACATTCTTTATTTAACTTTGATAAATCTGCTCGAAATACAAAGTCTTAAAAAAACTACTTCAAATGTAAGACCTAAAGTCCAAATTTTGACAAATTTAAGACTTTTTAAAGACCTGCAGGAGCCCTGAAATGGTTTTGAGTGACTACAAATGTTTCTGTTTCTTGCTGTGGAGTGGTTAAGGTCAGGATTCAGGGTTGTGGCAGCAGCAGGAGGAGTAGCAGCAGGTGGATGAAAAATAAAAATGTAAATAAATAAACTTATAATGGTTTCTCTGTGGTACCTGGGTGTCCCTCTCTCCTGACAGTAACATGTTGTTGGTTAAATCTTTCTGGTCCTTGTCAGCCGTCGTGCTCCTAGCATTAACCAGCTGACACACAATACATAATACAGGCAACATGTCAACAAAGCCAGAGGTGTGAGTGAAAGGAGCTGAGGGGAAAGGGTTAAGGTTTAGCCAGAGGAGGCGGGTGAGGCGGGGGGAGGAGGAAAATGTCTTCAAGTGTAGGAGGGAGGAGAGGTGAGAGGTTAGAGGTTACGAAAAGCCAGTTAGATCGAGGTCGCTGTGAAGAGGCAAACCGGTGGGTGAAGCCTGTGTGGGTCTGACATGCAAAAGTGAAGAAGACAATGCATTTTCTCACTGTGGATATAAACAATGAACAGTATCATAACTCAGCATTCTTCATGATAACAACCAACATAAGAAAATGCTTCTATAGATGTAAATAAGGCTTAACAAATTCTGGATTATTTGACAAGAAGGATAATCAAGCCTTAAAGGGGCACTGTGTAACTTTTTGACCAAAAATAGACTTGAAAAAAGGCTGGGTATTGTCATTTAGATTACTTTGTTGCACTAAACAAATGATAAAAATCTCTGCTTTAATTTAGAGTGGGCTTGCATAGCCACAAAATGAACCATTATTACGCTATGTTTCCATGGAAACCTGGCTTCTTTAGCTGAATTTAGTCACAATTATAGCCTAACACATTTTCATCCCCAATGCCAAGTATGATTTTAACTTTGTTTCTACTGAATTGAGTAGTTGACTTTTCTTGTTGTGTAGTTGACGTTTCATGTTGTGTAGTTGACTTTTCATGTTGTGTAGTTGACTTTTCATGTTGTGTAGTTGGCTTTTCATGTTGTGTAGTTGACTTTTCATGTTGTGTAGTTGGCTTTTCATGTTGTGTAGTTGACTTTTCATGTTGTGTAGTTGACTTTTCTTGTTGTGTAGTTGACTTTTCATGTTAGCTGTATATTATGTATATTGGCGTATTAATCCTCAGCCAGAATGTTCCAAAGTATGGTTTTAACTTTCTTTTCACCTGCAAAAAGTTACACAGTGCGTCTTTAAGAGTCACTACTAATTATTAAAAACGTTTTAATACCTTAAAAAACAAAGAATAAGACTCCACCACAACCAAACTGAACATTTAGCCAAGTCATTTTTTGTAGCACATTAAAGACTTCTTTCTTTCAGTAAATTTTCTTTCTCTTTTTCTTAGGAACGTTTTCAGGCCATGGTGTTTAAGTTGGTATTAGGTAACAAATGCAGTAGTCTAGCTCAGTGTTTTTCAACCTTTCTTGAGTCGCGGAACACCTGATTCTAAAACTCAAGTTAAAGGTGTTGTACCCAATTTTTCAAATCTCATATCGTAAACAAGAAGAGCTGTTTAATGTCAAACTCTTTTCAGCTTACTGACGTAATACAGTCCATAAGCCTCTTAATTCTTAACTACTAAGGAAGTGCTTTTCCCAATTCTTAGATTCAAATTAATCAAATTAATTTTCATCTGGTGCAAAACTGATTTCAAGTTATTTTCTTTCAACAGTGGTATCTTGCAAATGTAGTCCATATCACCATGTTTATCCTTTAAACAATAGCACTAGTGATTGATTTGTCCTCTACAGTGGTACATTATGCAAGTACCGGGACATAGGTCTATATAAATCAGATTTTTTTTTAAAGGCAGACTTTGCTCAATGTCAAAGCACACTAGTGTTCCCCGGCAAACTGGTTGAAAAACAATTGTCTAGCTTACAAAACATGAAAACCAAGGACAACTTAAGCATCTATGATAGTATGTAAACTAAATGAACAACTAAAGCTGTATTTAAATCAGAAAACTGACTTAAAATATAACAAATATTCCTTTATAAGTCATCTACTCTGAGAACAAAGAATGGAGGAAACATATTCTAGAAGCTAGCTGCATTACTGACTAGAAATTCATGGTTTTTACCTTTGATAACAGGCTTCACATTGTCACATTAACATTTCATCACATCTCAAAGCTCATCTAAACCTTAGCACAGCATTCATTTGCATATTTAATCAGGCGTTCAAATTAAAAATGCTGATCCGCCCACTCACTCACTCAAACCCAAATGTGCGCTGCGTTTTGAGAGACGGGAAAATTGAAATGTTACCTTGCTGTTTTGAAGAAGTCTCGTGAGGTGCTCGAAGCAGTTGCTGTTGAGGAAGATGGCTTGTAAAACGGGTCTGTCCGAGCACAGTAACATGTCTCTGATGGTGTCTGCGAGAAACAAAATACAACATTACAAACCAAAGTGAATGAAGCAGAATGAAGCAAAGACTTTCCTAAAGCTACGATGATGTATGATAATCACAAAAACTGTAAAAACTACTATCCTAATCGGCAATTTAAGTTATGCTTCCACTCTACATTTTTTTCTTTCATTATTCATGTTTTAGCTTCAGCAGAGCCTCCACAGTCTGGGCTTAGGTTGAAATGGTGTGTTCTAGCTTCAAAATGTTGATAGGTGAGGTCAAAAACATATACATTTAACATATTTTCATGTCTTCAAAGTCTTATAATGTTAAAAATACACATTAATATCGCAATATATGATATACGATATATGATATACGATATGATATTGCCCAGCCCTACCCACGATATATTTATGTATTTAAATAGGACCTATTATGTAATGTTATGTTATGTCTAAGATTGTAAATATGTTGGAGCAGAGTCTCTCATCACTTGAGTGCATTTACTTCACTCACAAAATTCGCCCATGGACTCATTGTAGACCCTATGCCCAGTTGGGGCTGGGGCCTAACAAGAAGAAACAACAATTGTGTTATATTCCTGAGATTATTACTGAGAATTTCTGCAGCAGTGTGAAATAGATCTGGAAATCTGACATAAATTGCTTCATTAAAAAGTTTAAAACCTGTGCAAACATTTTTAGGACCTACAATGACAAATGTAAGACTTTTGAAGGCTTTTAAGTCATTTTTATTAAGAAACTATGTTTTTGTTCATTTTGTTTACCGGTATTGTAAAAATCTAATTTGATGCAAAACAGCTTAGAAACAAAAAGAGATTCATTGACTTCCTGTGCAAAACTTCACTGTAAGATTTTAATGTAACAAGCAGCAGAGATTAAAATGTGTAATTTTTATTGTTGTAGAGCGGCTTTGTGAGTATTTTGAATCATACATGCTTTACCCTCTCTGATTTTTTTTATTAAATACATTTAGGAAGGTGGTAGGTTTCTGAACACTTGATCATCAGCTGCAGGACAATACAAGATTACTCAAGATGCAGGAATCAATCTATTAAAACTTTGGGTAAACTAATGATGAGAGAAGGCAATTATAACAAGGTTAAACACACATAAAAGCTCTCCTTTAGGACCTGCACAAACATTTTATTACTAAGTATGTGGTTTGGATCTGCGTAGAAGTTCTTGCAATCTAGTACCAAATTTGATACCCCAAACCTGCCTCAAAATCCCTGTACAGAAGGCGTTAGTGGTTGTAATATTTTGTGAGAATCTTACACTGAACATACCTAACATATTAACTTGCAGTGCCACAAATCTGCTCTCCCAATGCCTCCCTAGAGTCGGCACTTTCCCTTTCCCCTGCTGCTGTTGTTTCGAAGCCACGACCGCCGCCGGATCCGAATTGAGCAACTTGAAGTAGTTTTCCAAAACGGACGCAATCTCCACTTGGCGCTGGTCGGAGCTGGAAGCCAGGAGGCGCTGCACCACTTCCCGCAGACATCCCAAAGTCAGAAGGGCTTTTCGGTCGGGTGCCTCGCTGTCCCAGTCCTCGCCCTCGTCCGTGGGGCAGCTACCGAGAGAGCAGTCCCCCAGCACCCGCATCAGGACCTCCATGGTGGCGGGGGAGATGGCGAGCAGTGCATTCCTCTGCGGGACAAACAAGGAGAGGAGATGTTTTATTTTGGTGTATCGGTCAAAAAGGTGGAAAGATAGAGTCGTTTGTACACAGCCGCTTAGTTCGTGAAATCTGCAGTTTGAAATACGCATTGGTAGCTTTCTTTGATCTCTCTCATTCTTTTATCGAAGTTTATTTTTGATCTAAAGCCGCAGCCTAAAATTAACATGCTTTTCAAGTCACATTTGTTCTGATAAATGCTTGAAACTGGTTGTAAAATTGCGTAATCATCACAAATACAAATAATAATTCTATGTTTTTCTTCTTTGCATTTTTGTCATACAAAACGCCAGTCCATTCTTATGCACTTGTCTCAAATAGAAATGCTAGTTTTGTCTTTCAAACAAGCAGAACTTTGTAAACATTTGATCTTTTTTAAAATTGTTAGAAAATCCTTTTGAGTTACTATGCGACTTTTAGGAATGAGAGCTGACAGGCTATGCAGAAGGTGGTAAAACTGCTTCACTTTTGTGTCTGAAAAGCCTTTAAACTAATTTTTTGCAACAGTTTAAATGGTACACTTCTACAACAACTACTACAATAAAAGTACTACTACCTAGAGTCGAAGATGTTCCAAAGCTTGCCTTGTGGTTGCAAAGTTCAAAGGAATTTTCCCGACACGTGTCTCCACAAATCACAGTCCAAACATTGCATTAAAGTGTCTTTATTGGCCCTTATGACCATCAACCCAAATGAATCAGTAACACATTGACACAGTGTATCTCTTTACCTAGCAGCGCCTGTGAGATCTTATTCTAGCCCTTTTACCATCTATTACCATCATTTGAGGGCAAATTTTGGACATAGTAACTTACTTTTTCAGTGAATCTTGCTTGTTAAATCTAAATCAGGCTTGTCAAAACTGTGACCTAGAGACCAAATGCGTCCCTCAGACCAATTTTTGTTGGTCCTCAAACCTTCTTAACAATTAGTCTATTTTACTGTGAATTTCTATCTAAAATATTTTTAAAGCCAGTATCAAGCATTTTACTGTGCACCAGTGACAATTTTTCATCATTTACAGATTATATTTTGTTTTGACAGAAAGCTTTCAAGGCCCTCAGTCATTTTGATGGATTGAAAATGGAACTGCATCCTGACCGGACTCGCGCTCTCTCAAAATTAGGATGCAGCGAGGGACAAATGTTGCTTTGAATCCCATTCATGTTCTAACCCTGCTGCGAGATGTGTAGAACTTTGTGTTCAGGAAAGAAATACATAACCAGTTACAAATCGATTGTTCAATGTCAAAAGCACAATTTGCAGATGCGCTAAAGGTATCTTAAAAAACTTTTTATGCACAATTCAGTAATTTTTTGTCTCATCTTTGTGCCTCCTGCAGTCTCCGTGTCAGAAAACAACAACAATTAAGTCTAGTGTAACCACTGCTGTGCACTACTGTGTCTTCAGACTTGAATAACTAAATGTTTTTTGGTTCAATTACATTTTTTCTAAATAAAACTACTTGACTTTTTCACTGTACGGCCACTATTAAATGGTTTAAATCGATCCTCCATTAAGTTTGTGTTTTAACATGAAGATAAAAGTCTGGACACCCCTCTCTAAATGTCTTCCTTCTCAAAAGATAAATTATTCAGTGATGATCAAATATTGTGTTCCGACACCACTGTATCTAATGCATAAATAATACGTTTCTCAGAAGGAGATGGAACAACCAGACATGGGCATCACTTATATTATATTTTAATGTTTTACTTCATAGTCTTACCTGATCACCTGCGACTATGGCTCCAAACAGGTGCAGCAGGCAGCATTTCAGACTCTCCTTTAGATGCTCGCTCTCCTGGAAGCACTCTGCAACCGGAACAAAGAGAATATTAAATAAACACTGGCCTGCATTGAAATGATGTGTAGGAACAATATTATCTGTGCAAACAAAAGCAGGACCAGAAAACGAAACTAACGCTCTCAGCAAACCTCCTCTATCTTAACATAACACGGCCACACCTTTCAGTTACTTTATGTAAATAGAATGTCAGTGATAGCATCAAATAAGAAAGAGTATTTGTCATTGGAGTTTCAACAGTTCACCATAAATCTGTTTTGTTGTATTTCATTTAAAGCTGGAATATTTGTTTTTTGTTGTTGTAAATAAATCCATCAAAAAAGTATATTGTGACAAAATGAGACTGCTCTGTACTGTCTAAATCAAACTTTTTTTTAAATAGATAGACAAAAACAGCGTTCTGATTGGCTGTGCTTGGGTGGTCCACTCCAGTTTCACTTTGCTGTTTTTAAAAAGATGTTCTTAAGCGTTTATTGAGTCTAAAAACTTAGTGAATCCAGATTTTAACCATGTGCTGAAGGATTTGAGAGAGCTGAGGGATTCATTTAAATACCTACTGTAATTTCTGCCCTATTGAGCGCACCTGAATATAAGCCGCACCCACTAGATTTAAGTAAGAAAAATGATAAAGTACATTTATAGGCCGCACTTGTTAATAGTAAGTCTATGAGAATCTATAATTTGCTGCATTGCCATTGCCAAGCCGCATAATTCAAAGCTCATGTAAAAAAGTAGCGGCTTATAATCCAGAAATTACGGTACTTCTTGTTCTGCAGCATCTGAATCAGATCTCCCGGTTTTAACTAAGTAGAAACAGCTCAATAACTTGTTTTAGGAATAAAGATATATATTTCACAGACAATTGTGCATTTAGTGGTTTAAAGGTGGGGTACTTGACTTTTTTTGTTGTAAACTAACACATTTTGTATTTTCTACTAAAAAGCACATTGCATAAGCAGCAAACTGTGACAAAATCAGATTAATGTTTACCGTCTTAATGAAAATAAAACACATTTTATTTCACCTCAAGAGCCAAATGCAGCGCTCTGATTGGCTGTGCTTGAGTGGTAACCTACATTTTGCCTGTTTTTAGTTTTAGTTTAACTGCAAACAAGAAATAATGAAAGTGGATTTATCTTGTGCTGAGGATTTGTAAGAGTTAGGAACTAGTTGTGGACCTTGCTTCAGGTTTTGTAGTGTGAAAATCAGCTACCCCACATGATAGAAATACTGAGTTTGTTGTTTTTGTGCATAAATTACTATATCTGTATGTCATTAGTCTTTTAGTTTATTGTTTGATCGATGGTGTTCTTTTCAACACTTTTTAGACTAGATTAGTTAGTTGGAGGTTGAGACTGATTTGAGGGCTTTTTTCTGTCTTTGCTCTTATGAAGATGCATCTTTCTCTGCTTGTATAGTAGTTTCAATGAAAGATCCAAACGTTTTCAAAGCTTTTTCCAGTGTCACTTCCTCTTTAAAGCAAAAAAAATCAATGCACTAACCCCATATATTGTGAACAAGGATTCCTTGTGACTTCTAGCTTGAGTAGTAGCATTTTGTTTTGATGTCCTGGACTAGACAAGAAGACAGAAAGAGCCAAGAATGGTATGTGGCAGTAACCCTCAGGTCATGTTAGTCCTGGTCATCTATTAACTTATCTGTCAACATGTTTCGATCGGGACGGAGCAATGCAAAGTTGTGGCTCTGTGGAGTCTCTTTGTCTCTCAACAGCGATCAACAGTTAGACTTTTAAAATACCAGACATTCAAATCATAATATATTACTAATGTGCTTCTAACATCTTAAAGTTTAGCAGGAGGCAGACAACTTGTGTTATTGCATGATTTATTTGCTTGCTGTTTATGTACTGTGCATTGGAATTTCCCTATTGTGGGACAAATAAAGGATATTTTATCTTATCTGTATGTCTTACACCAAAATAATCTTTTCATGGTGTAGTTTTAGCATATTTTGTTTGATTGAGTAAATTAGTTGTAACCTTTATTTAGATCAGTGGTGCCCCAAACTTTTTTCCTCTGTGGGCCAAAATTAATGTTATTTTTCCTCGACAGGCTAATACGAAAGATTTTGCAGTGTGCCAAGGGTCAAATATTGCATCTAAAAAGTTTATTTGCAATAAGAACTAAGGACTAAATTGTATTTAATTAAATTGTTTTTAAATCATGTCACAGCAGTGTTCTCTCATTATTAATTTACCCAAAGTTGTATTTGGATTGATTCCTACATGTTTGAGTAATCTTGTCTACAATTGTCATGTAGCTATTTTCCAACAACAAAAATTTTATTTTTTTTAAATCTGTGGCTTATTAAAATGTAATTTTACAATAGAGAGGCGGGGCTTATCAGTTCTGCAGTTTTGAACCGGAAGCAGCGAAGTTGTTTCTATTTCTTGTTTTACATCATTATTTGTGTTTTTACAATGAATAAAATGTGAATTACTGATCTACTTATGCCAACGTTTATCCTAAATCACAGTAGGTCTCCTTCAATATGTCTTAATACAATAAAACAGTTAAATCAGACAAACATTCTTAACAAATCTCAGAATCTCTTCACGGGCCAAATTAAACCCGTTGAAGGTCTGAGTTTGGTCCTGGGCCCCACTTTGGGCACCACTGATTTAGATAATGGATAAATAATCAAACTAGCCTGGCTTTAAACACAATATTCTCTAATAACAAAACACAACACTTTTTATGATGGTCAAAAGAAGAATATTACATTAGTATTACAACTTGACTTACGATAAAAGAAAGGGACAAACTCCACGTGAGAGGTGCTGCCTTGTACTTCTGCCTGCTCCGCTCCACTGTCCCCACTTGTTCTCTGAGAAAAAAAAACAGAAGTTAACCCAGTTAAATGGATTTGCACATAAAAGCTTTCATTCATATTTGATCGTTTGGATGCAGCTCTATGGTATATTTAGTTACCCGTTGGTGCGATGCCTCCAGTTGTGATATGGGTCGTACAAACTCTCACAGAAAGCCAAAGCGTGTCGGACAAACTCTTCAGCCTGGCTCTGGTCTGCCATCTCCTTCTCTTTGGTCTTGCTTTTCAGCTGAAAACAACAGAACACATTATTAGCTTTTTGCAAAATAGTGTTAGTTCTTTCCACACTGGAGGATTTTAAGACAGTTCTAACCCGAGTAACACGTCATGTCTGTGGTTTAAGTGTGACTCTGTTACAACTCTTTATCAGACTAAGGTTTCAACATGTTATGAGGAACTGCTCAGTGATGACTTTTAAATTTAGAATAAAGCAGTCGAAACATGAGTTTATAACCTTCCCGTTCCAGTTAATTTTCTTTATTTTAAATGCCTAACTAAGTCTACTTAAAATTCAAACTGTTTCTAAATTTTGGCGCAAAACAATTGTCTGGACTTTTTGTGATTTTTTTTTTTATCTTAACCTTACCCATTACTCTGATCTCTTCCTAAACTCACCCGTTCAACTAAACTTAATCACCGTCCCTCTGGAATTGACTATTGAGCATTTATTCTTTGTCAACTGAGGCTATGTAGATCAGATTGACTCTAATCATAAGTGAGAACAAGCTTTGTACAAAAAAATGCCTGAAACGCCAAAATTTCAGCTTGAATTTTCTTTCGGAAATACAAGAAAAAGTAAATATTGTGTTTTCAGTTCGGACCTGAATGGCACCATTATGGGCATACTTTGGGTTTTAACAATTCCTCTTCAAAAGCTGAAAGTTAATTGAAAATGAATTTTAGTTCCTTTAATAACTAGTAACTGAGTCTGATTCATCCGAGAATGGTTAACTTCAGATCTCATAATACAGACCTGGGCAAACTGCGGCTTCAGGGCCATATTGAGAATTACCCCTGCCATACACTGAGTCCGAGTTCGGTGCGAGGCGGGATTTGCACGACTCCCGCAAGACTTAGAAAGTGCTTAAAACCAATGTCCCTTGTACACAGACAGTGCAAGGACGTTCAAGACTCGTGCAAGTGTGCGGAAAGAATCCGTAGAGAGTCTATTTTTGTCGGATGTCGCAGCGGTCTGATGTGACTTGTAAGTCATAAACGCATTCTCGCGGTAATCCACTGAATCGCGTGGCTTTAGGCAAAACAGACTGCAGTGGACTGGGCTGGTGACAAGGCACATCGCAAGAAACTCCGTCCGAACCAAACTCGCCTCACAGTCTGTGTACGGGAGGCGTAAGTGTTATATATTTCTTTTATTTGATTAACTTTGCAATGGACATGTGTCATTGCTTGTTGTGCAAATATTATCCTCATAAATGGTTAAAATATTACATTAAAAAGCCATTGTTTTACAAACATGTGCTTGCAAAAACAATAATTTGTTACACCAATGACCGCAGTCCAGCTCCACCACTTGTCCGAGCTTCATAAGGGACCCTGAAAAAATAATTGCCCAGCCTTGTCATAATAAGAGGTTCTCCCTTTTTATCCTTTGTTTATATCCAATGGTGGACAAAATCCATAATGAAGAAAAGTTGGGGTGTCCATTTGGAGAGACATAGTTTGTTGCAAAATGTCTCTACCTTTTAGAACATATTTTAAAAGTATAGAAGATTTAAATCCTCTGTTGTGCAGCAAGCTTTTGTGTTAGCTTTGTACAGTTTGACAAGAATACTACAGGATAGAAAAGAGACGCTGCTAAGGAGAACACATGATTTCAAATAAAACTCAGCTCAATAATATTGAATAATTCATTCAGTCAGAGGTGGTAAACCCGCCAAACGCACTGAGCAGGATTGAAAGAATGATCTTAACATAAATCACTCAAGTGTCTTTATTGACTGGACAGTTTTCTAAGGACTAACCCTATTGGATACTAAGATTAAAAACATCTGTACACAATTCTATCTCACCTGCTGAATGTAAAGTGTTGTCATGTTGATGATGTGTTGATGTAGGAGCAGGTGCCGATCTCCTCCACGTTGGACAAGTTCCTGTAAAACAAGAACATTAAAACAGCTCTGATCTTCCTTCTGAATGTATTTATGTTTTCTGTTTGCCGACCTGCAGATGAGGATGAGAAACTTGAGCAGGAGCAGAGCCAGGTTCTGCTGCTCCGGCTCCAGACCGTCCGAGGCCTTTTGGACGCACTGCAGCAGCTGATGACGTAAAACTGCAGGATGTTGTCGGGCAGAAGGGTCAGCACCGGGGGCAGCTCCTCCGGCCTGACACAGGGGAAAGAAAGATTTACAAATTAAATGCATAGATGGAGGTTTAGACTGCACTTAGAGCTGTAGTCCTTTGGTCAGTGAACTGGTCGATGGAGTCTTCGTTGACCAAAATTTGATTTAGTCAACTAACTTTTTCATTTACAAGACTTAAATTAATTACCTGAAGATTTGGGACCAAATCATTGATCTAACCTAACTTTCTGTAAAGTCATATTCTATATCCTTAGAATTTTCTGTATAACTTGCAGTTTTTGCATGAACTCCATTGCTTTTTTTGTCTTTTCGTGCACATATTGGTTAAATAAAAAGCTTCTGCCACTCCTTTTTTAGTTGTTTAATCATACGGTGGGATATATCTTTAGTCGACCAAGATGGGTGACACTTAATAATTGTATTTTGACATGAGAGGAGGTAATTCCACAACAAAGAACCTTATTTTTATTTATGTATTGACCTTAATTTAACCACAAAAGTCCCGTTGAGGTCGGAATCTGTTTTCAGGGAAGCCCACACAGAAAGACACCTGTCCGTTTGGGAGTAAAACTCAGGGCATTCTTAATATGAGGCTGCTCTGTCTCCCACAATGACCTCATACAAAGCCAAAATCTACTGACTGACAAATTAAAACACCTGTTTATTTAGGTAAATTATTGTTTAGATCAGTGGTACCCAAATTTCGTCCTTCATGAGGGTCTAATTTGGTCTTTGAAGCAGTGCTGAGGTTTGCTTGGAAAGTCTATTAGATTAAATTCTGGATTGAAAAGACCCCAAATCACTTCAGTTATCCTTAGTTAATAAACGCAATAGAGAGTTAGAGTTGACCTGTGACACAATAAGACACAATACATTAAGGCCTGCTGAAAAAATAACCTACACAATCTGGCCCACCTCCAAGTGTGTTGCTTTTTGATGACAAATGGAAAGATTCCACTTTAAAACTCGGCTCTACGTCATGTAGTTTACTACTTTTGTCAATTTTTCTTCATAAACTCCAACTTGTCTGATAAACTGTGAGAGATATCACAAAATATACCAAACCAAAGTACTAAGTCTTAGCTCGCAAAACATGAGAACCTGTCATATGATACAATTTGACAAAGTGGCTCTCGAATAGAGTGAAATGATAGAACGCAAAAAAAAAAAAGCTACAGGACAAGGCTTTACACAATTAGTTTTGAGTTGTTTCAGACTTCTAAGTGATGAGTTCAGCTTGTACTTCCTTCTAAACAGAGCCTCCACAACCAGTGTTTAAAGCAGACGTAACATTATGTTTGCTGTAAACACCAACGCAAACAACTATATATACTGTACACTGTAACAATATGACACAGCTCAGTTCTACTCCAACAGCATAATATTCATCTCATGTAAATTGTAATAATTATGGACATCATCTGAGTTTCTAGTCCAGTGCAAATCTGTAAAAATGTCTGTATTTTACCTCCTATAATTCACCAAACTCAGGAAGACAAGAAGATGGATGTTTGGAGAAAGTTTGGACAGAGCTCTACAAAGTTTGGATGAAGGGACTTTATCATACTGTAAATTAATAAAAGAGACAGAGACTACAGCTGTTTCATAAAAAATCTGACCGACGAACGCAACAACGTGACGAGAAACCACATTTCCTCTGCCACAGCTCAAGTCATTCATCATGATAAAACAAACAAGACACAAGAAATGCTCAAGTCGTGAATGAAGCAAAAGATTGTTGGGCCATTTCCGGAATAAAGTCTGTAATGGACATAAGACTTAAAACTCACTTGATCTGGTAAAATGTGGTTGAATATGGCACAAAATGGACTAAATTGAGTCAACATCACATCCGTTAACAATATTTATTCATTTATTTATATTTTAGCAATGATAATGTTATTCTTCGAAAGATAAACTACCGGTACTTCATTGATGAATGTAACTTATGTAAGGTTTTTCTAGGGTTCATACATCTTTTTAAAAACATGAAAATGAAGATTATTAGCTGCATTTACTGTCAAAATAAGTAGGCTACAGATTGGCAGTTCTAACACAATTCAAGCCTTTTCCAAACCTTAAAAGATTATGGAAAATCTCTAGCATTTACGACCATTTCAAGCACCCAACGAACCCTGTTTTTATGCTTATTTTAAAGCATGAATAAATAAGAAATAGTAATTCTTGCAACATTATGTGCAGCTCATATTACGGCTCTTATCAGTTACATGATGACGTAATTGAGTGAGAGGTAATACAATGTATTCTGTGTTTGCTGCTGGAAAAGAGCTGTATGTCACCATCTATGCAAAACATATTCAAATGTTTATATCTGTTTTCAGTAATAAATAACTACAACATACTGTGCTAGTCTTTGTACCAATGTTCTCTTAAATAATCAAAGAAAAAACTCAATATATGTTCATTTTATTTCAGAATGTATGTGTCTATATTGTTCAACCCCATTTAGTAGTTTTGTTTAGTTCCATAATCCACCCAAAAACTATTCTTTTGTTATTTCATTCAATGTATTTTTGCCTTTACAATCTTCAGAAACTGGGTATAATCACACTATAACTACTTTCAGCCTCTTCATCAATCTTAGTTGTCATTTTATCTGGTTTTCCTCCGCTTCTAATCACATTACGTATCATTCTCTCTCGCTCTCTCGTCCTCATAAAACAGGTTAATGTTGTGTTCTTCATCAGCCATTTCCAGTCCTCTCATTTTTAGCTCTCCTCTCGTGGATCCCTCTTTCTTTCCTTCCTCCTGCAGCTGCCACATCTGCTCCAACGTCTCGTCAATTCATTCATGCCTGGTTTTTAGCTGTGTTTTGTGATGACTGAGTCGTCTGAGTTTATTCATATTATTTTAACGAGGAGTTGACAGATGTATTGCCAAGTATTGAGCATGAGGAACAAAGATTTGATTGGCAAATGTAAAAAATAAAGTCCATTATTGTATTGCTGTATTTACTACAAAGCCTATTCACTTTGTTTTGACTTCTTCTACAGGTTAACCTAAGCTAACCTGGAAGTACGCTGCTAAAAAAGTTGGCGGGGGAGTATGAGTGAATTTGAAAGCCCTAGTCTTGCTTTTTTTTTTCATGAAATGGCTGCAAAGATCGGTGTAATCCCGCATTCGTCCAGGAGTGATCTATTGTAGAAAGGACAGCGTATTTGAAGATCGAGAAATGACCTGAGACTGGCTGTATTTATACTAAACTGAGTTTTTGCCCTGCCCTGCCGGCTACATCCTAAAAATGGCTGCACAGATATTGGACAAAATGTTGTTTTGCAGCACCTCATCTACATCTAACATAAAGCATTTTGTTCCACAAAACCCAGAAACTGCTCTTGATGTTGTTAGGATGGCTAGTTGCAGTAGCTTTTACAATACAGCTTAACTTTATCAAGCCTCTGAAAGTAGTTAAGACGTGCCTAAAACTCATAATCACAAGGCTTTAGAATGCACTTGGAAGAAAGCAAAACTTATGAACTGCAGCAAAAAGCATACAATAGAATAGTTTGTGTGTATTTGCACTTATAGGATTGTAAAAATCCAAGTCCAGTGCCTGTGAAGATACAATTTTGAGAACAATTTACCATGCACCTGTTAATTTATATTTTACTTACGGATAAGTAAAAATATAAGCAAAATATACTTGGTTTTTGCTTTCATAATCCTCTGGTACCTGCAAAAAAGGGTACTCAGGACCCTCGAGGGTCCCCATTTTTAAAACAGCCATAAAATCCACATAGATTCTATTGTTTCGTACTTCCAAACTCAGATCTCTTCATCTACTTCTCCTCTGCTCTATGTGTAACTTTTATAACTGTGATGTATAGTTTTTAAATTATAGGGCTATTTGTACAGAAAGTACACTCCCACTTACTATTTTAATTTTGGATATGTCATTTTTATTTTTTTATAGTTCCTTGGAGTGTAAAATAAAAAAAATATATACATCAGAGATAAAAAAAAGTTACACATGTATGAGCAGAGGAGAGTAGACGGAGATCTGAGTTTTAATGTACGAAAAAATATTAATCTATGTGGATTTTATGGCAGTCTCAGGTGACAAACATACCTTTGTTCTAGTCGTGTGAGGAAAGAATATTGTGGCTTTTAAAATTTGACTTGATTCATGAATCTGTGGATGATTTCATGGGTCTGACTAAAAAAAAAAAAAAACTAAATGGTCCGATTATCAAAGGGTTAAAATTAACAGTAAGAATGTTAAACTTCTTACATCAGTCACATGTTTAGCTCTCTTACCTAATGCATCTGAGCCTCCGAATTATTCATACAAGTGTTTTAAGCATTTTTCACAGCTTTCAGGGCCGTGATGTGCCAGTGTCCTAGCGGCATTTAGTCGCAACAATAACAACAACAGTCGAACTTAGTGGAGTTGGTGAAAACGGACATCAGGACGTTGTAGATTCATTTTACTTGAATAGATACATTAACAGAGATCTGTGTTGTGAGAATTTGATCTGCAAGTGCCTTAAATCTTTGCCATAAGACAACTAGATTGCGTTCTACAATGCTTTACCTGGTCGGTGGCTTTTCGAAATCCACGTTTAGGCATCTTTCGTAGGAGCTGACAAGATTTCCAGCCATAACTTCAAGTAGTCTGGATCCCTCTGCAAGAAAAGACAGGAATAGAAATGTATTTGGTAGATTAGCGGTCTGACAACTCCAAAATGACAAGCATTCATGTTCGAATTGCTACAGCGTAAAAGATTTGTCAAGTACTTAGCCTTATTCTTTCATTCACAGCAGTTAATTACCCCTTTGTGTTACCACCAGACAATAGCCGCAATCATAAAGATTTGTCACTCTATAAACGGTCGGAATTTACAATTGGCAGCACAAGTCATTGAGTTTAATTGTCCTGTTTTAACAAAGCCAGTTGCAAAACAGCCATTATAGAGTAATGTTTTACTGGAGGCAAACTAATAGCTAAGATTATGTTTATTAAAGCAATAAAATAAAATAAAATACTACAAAAAAGACGTGTTTCTGCTTGTTTATCTAATGTAGGTGTGTGGATGTAAAACAATGCACCTGTCTGGTAAGAAAACAAGTTTGACTTGATTTTAGTGAAACAGAGAAACTGAGCCAACCACATTTTTTAAATTCCCGGGTCAATATTCGACACGGACAAAATAACAACTCTCAAAATAATGTGGAAAACACTGAAATAATAGTTATACGTCTAAAAAGAGGATCTAAACCAGGCGTGTCCAAACTGCAGATCGGAGGCCAAATGCTAGACTGGCCCATGACACATTTGAGCAATTCTCATAGTCAAAATAACAAATACAAACAAATATACAAACCTAAAATGATTGTTTAAGGCTTTATTAAAAGTGTGGTGACTCATTAAAATTAGATCAAATGTAGCCATTTATTACATGACCCTCCACTGCACACTGCACTGTTTTGTACAGTTAGCATTACTGTATGGATCAGAAACATGGACTGTTTCAAAGCAGTCTGTGTCTTTACATTAAACAGGTTTGCATGGCCACAATATGGACAGGTATTTATCCTGGAGGAGGCCTGCACCTGTTTGTTTCTATAGAAAAGTGGTTATGTATGCAGTATTTGTTCACATTATGGCATAAAATGTATTTAGACCCATTCAGAGTGTCCCAAAGATGTCTCACTGTGAAGCGCTTTGTGACTCTATGTCTGTGAAAGGTGCTATACAAATAAAGCTTACTTACTTACGAAGTATGCTTTTAGCTTTCTATATAATTATGTACTTGATTTTTCACATCCAGAAAGTTACACAGTGCACCTTTAAAGTGCCTCTGACACGTCTGACCACATTTTAAGGTAAAGTTTACTTGTTTTTGCCCATGTTTGGCTGTTCTGAAGAGGTTTATAATTGCCTCTGTGCACAGAATTCAGTTGGCTTGTTTATATTCAAAACAGCTAACTTTTGAAAATTGTCTTTGCATTCTGATGCTTTTTGAAGACATATGTGAAGGGATTCTGTCTTAAAACTCAAATTTTTCATAATTTGCAACCTAACTACTGTAAAACTCAGATAAATATTTACCACTAGGAGTATCACAACAAAAGTCAAAATTAAGATCATTGCAATAGTCTGTCATATGGGCTTTAAACAGTAATTATACCGCCAAAAACAAAATGTGATGACTATGAGTAGTTGGATACATTTAAAAATCTACTTTTAGCTTTATCGAGTTAAAATCAAGTAAACCAGCTTTAACTTGCTACAGCTCTAGAAACAATCAAACAAGCATGTACAGAATTAAAGAAAGATATTGTTGCCAAGTATGGATCCTTTATTTTTAGGTTTGTTTGCAGTAAAAATAGAGATTACAGGGACACTTAAGGCTGCACGGTGCAGTGAGAAGTTGCAGCCGCCGGCCGGGGTGGGTTTAAAGAAGAAGAAGAAGAAGACAGGCGACTTGTGTGCGTGTCAGGCTGGGAACGATCCAGGAAGCAGCTCCAGGCATTTCCCAGTGAAGTCATCAGTGAAGAGTGATTCTGCAAAGCTGTGTCTGTGTGTGTGTGTGTGGTAACAGAGAGGAGAGAGGGAGAGAGGAGAGAGGAGAGGGAGAGAGAAGAAGGGGAGAGAGAGAGAGAGAGAGAGAGAGAGAAGGGAGAGAGAAGAAGAAGAAGAAGAAGAGAATAAGGAGGGAGGAGAAGGGGAAAAGGGAGGAGAGAAAAAGAGAGGGAGAGAGAAGGGAGAGGGAGGGATGAGAGAGGGAGAAGAGGGGGAGAAAGAGAAGGAGGGAGGAGAAGAGGAGAAGGGAGGAGAGAGAAAACGAGACGGAGAGGGGAAGGAGAGAATGAAATGGGGAGAGAGGAGAAGGGAGGAGACAGAGAGAGAGAGAGAGAGAGAGAGAGAGAGAGAGGATTAAAGATTGGATGAAAAGGAGCTTGAGAAATGGGAAATTGGGAAGAGTTAAGAGAGAGAGAGAGAGAGAGAGAGAGAGGGGGAAATGCAGAGAAAAAATGAGGTGAAGATTGAAGTTGAAAGAGAAAGAGAGATGGGGGATGCGAAGGAGAGGAGAAGAAGCTAGAGTTGTACATTTTGATTACGAGAGAAGGACGGGAAGGGTAAAAAGAGAGCAAAAAGGGGTAGGAGAAAGGAAAAAAAACAGAGAGAAAGGATGAACGGGAGAGGAAACGGAGCTAAGGAAAAAAAGAGATAACCAAAAGGAAGGGGGGGAGGGAAATAGAGGGAGAGGGGGGGGGCAGGAGAGGGGCAAGGAGAGAAAGAGAGAATAAAAAAAGGGAAAGATGAGAAAGCACTAGAGAGAGAGAGTCCGAGAGAGAGAAAGAGAGACAAGAGAAAGAGAGAGAAAGAGAAAAAGAGGAGAGAGAAAGAGAGAAAGACAAGAGAAAGAGAGAGAACAGAAAGAGAGAGAACAGAAAACAGAAAGAGAAAGAAAGAGAAGAGAGGAAGAGAGAGAGAATGAGAGAGAGAAAGTAGAAGAGAAAGAGAGAGACAGAGAAAGGGAGAGAGAAAGAGAGAGAGAGAGAGAAGAGAAAGAAAAACAGAAAGAGGAGAGAGAGAGAGAAAGAAGAGAGAAAGTGAGAGAGAAAGAAAGAGAGAAAGAGAGAGACAGAGAAAGGGAGAGAGAAAGAGAGAGAGAGAGAAAAAAGGAAGGAAAATGGGGAGTCAAAAGAGTGACACAGAGAAGGCAGAAATAAAACAGAAAGATTTGATGATGACAGAGGTGAAAGAGAGAATGAACAAGAGAATGAGAGAGATGGAAAGGAGGAATTGAGAGGGCGAGACAAAGAAAGAGAGAAAGACAGAGAGAGAGAGAGAGAGAGAGGAAAGGGGGAAAGTGGAGGACAGCTACAGCCACGTGGATTAATATGTTGTGGTGGGAGAGAATGTGTAACCCAAGCTGCATGAATCAGGAGACAGTTGGAAATAGACTGTGTGGGCAGCGAAAGGGGACGTGACCCTTTTTTCCTTTTGCTTCTGTTAAAATGTGTCAACTACAAACACATTTAACTGACTTATTATTCAACAGTTACAGGTTTAATTCACAAAAACAATTAAACATCTTTGCAATTTGTTGTTGTCTAATGTCTAGTCTGGTGTTTCTCTAAACTTGGTGCAAGCTTCTTCTTCTCTAAAATTCTAATAGTTTGTTACTTTTAAAAGGGCCCCTATTACATTCAGCTCTCGAACCTAAAACACTCTGTTCTACCTTGTGATGTCATTAAGTGGTAACACACAAAGAACTTCAAAACTACTTTTCCAACCATGCACTTGCCCAATTTTGAAGCTACAGCTATTGTTTTGGTCTAATTTAACCTGTTTTACCTCTAGGTGCAACTGAAAATATTGGACATTTTTGGGGATAAACTCAAATGAACGACTGTCAAAGCTAAAATATTCACAAAACTTAAGATTACTGTGATTTATTGCAGACATAAATGAGCTAAAATGAGGCGAAACTAGCAGCGTTAATGACATCACAAGGTGGACCAGAGTATTCAGAGCTTTGGAGACAGTAGTAAAAGCGTGTTTACTCAAACATTTGGACTGAAACTATACAATTCCAGGGATGTTTTTGATGAAATAATAATATTCTAACGTGGACGCCAATTTTTCCTAATATGGGACCTAAATTTAGCTAATTCTCCTTCTTCTGGTAATACATAAAAAGCCTAATCTCTTCTTAGTTAATGAGAAAATGCTGAGAAAATTAGCTTAAAAACTACAACTCTCTTTTTTGGGATGAGCTTACAGCGCAGTAACCGTTTGCTGGAGCTAAAAAAAGCCTTATATTGTGAGTAATTGGAGTGAGGCAGCAGTTTCTCCTTCAGCGCATGTGTCTGACAGCAGAGACTGTGACTGTGGTGGTTTGTGTCTGAAGAATGTCCTCATTTAGAGCCGGAGCCGGAGCACACACAGATGCCCTTTGAGGCTTTGGACACACCCAGCTCTGCCCTGTTTACCCTGTAACCCAAAATCTACCCAACACCGTGTAAAACAGACAGCAAGAGAGGGACGGAAAATGACTGCAAGCGTGTCATTGTTGCCTCAGTCGAACCAAACGTAATACTCTGAAAAGACAAACTACAAACAACAAATTATGAATCCAGAGCTAAAGGTAAAATTGTCAGGGTGTCCACATATATTGAAAGAATAAATATAAACTTCTCTATAATCTCATGCACCAGAATCAATAAAAGGTGTAGTAAAGGCTAAGTGTTGGGTAATTATTCTTCCCTATAACTAAGTGGTGGAGGGCCGGTCACTAGTGTGTATCACAAATTATCCATGTTTGACTATATTTATTGAAGACATGTTTTGGAGAATAAAAATATCTTATTGCCTTTACTGATCAAAACACACAACTTGGATTGTAAAACAATTACTTTTACAATGCGACAAGCCTAAAGTATCATTATGTCATCATCATCGGTTTATTACTGAGCGTTCTGTTAGACTATGGGGGCAAAAATTGTCTCCTATTAACGGGGAAACACTGTGTTACATATGTACTGCAACAACACATCAGTTGTAGTCAGTGAAGTACAGAGTAAATATGGACGTTAGTGATTGTTGCTATTTCCACCGAGTGAAATTAAACCGGCTGATGTATCAGGTTAGAGCGGCTCCATCACATCATAAAAAGATGATTATGATTCTAAATTTCTGGCAGCTACGACTTTAATGGCAAAATTACATAACTACAAACAGACTCTTGAATTTGACGTTAATTTCTGTTCGCTGATTAGTCGATCGTCTCTCAAGCATGATATAAGCAGCAACAAACATTGAAATTGCTGACCTAGTTGCTGAAGTAAAATGAAATAGAGCGTAGACATTAGGTGGTGCTAGCCTGGCTAGTAAAGAGCAGCATTATTCTCAAAAACGTACCAGGAGCTAGATTAAAACAGTCAGATGGTCGCATCTGACCTCTAGGCTGCAGCTTGCTTGTTATAGACAAACTAAAACTTTGATGAGGATAATCCAGGAATAAAAACTCAAAAATGTCTCAAAAATCGCATCGCTGTGTTTCGACAAATTCGCCAACAAAACCACAAGCAATGCATAAACCTGTTCATCTTGTCATTTGCTACTCTACTAGCTGCAAAATAATGAGCTTTTTGGCCACAAACTTTGGTCATGATTAGTTGTGTGAACCGTTGCAGCAGTATGACACTCAAAAACCGTCTTGCCTTCAGGTATATCTTCTTATAAGTGTCGATAATGATTGGTTAAACAGACTTATCACCTATAAATCACAACCAAAAGGAAGAAGGAAGCAGCTGTAACACTTGTACATTGTGTAGATAAAAGCACAATATTCGTTTGTTCTAATAAACTTAAGCTAGTGAAACACATTCCTGGCACAAGACGTCTCAGAGAAGCAGGTCAAAAGGCACACGCCGGGTCGATACGCTTCACTTCACACAATTAAAGGAGACAAGAACGACAGCGGCCATATTGGATTTCCTTATAATGAATGGATCGATGTCGGACTGCATAAGAGAACCTCATTCAAACATCGCACAGAGGACGAGTTATGTTTTAACCAGGACTTATAGAAGAATTTACAATGTTTGTCACAAAGTCTCACCTGAGAGCTGCCTTTAGTAATTTAGTTAAAAAATCAGTCAATGATGTCTTCTTAGCTGACCGGAATTAGCAACATTTTTAATGCTTGTAAGATTATTGGATTGGATAAGATTTATGAGAATTCAGAAGCAGGAAGAAGATTGCAAAACATGTGCAAGCTGAAGTTTTGTCAGTGAATAATATAATCTTTTATTTAAAAAAAAAATCGATTTCATTTATTCTGCCTTACCAACTTTTCGTGGCAGCATACTTCTGGTTAAGCTGCAGTGAGCCTAAATAATTAACAGTTTTTTTTAATTTTGTAGTTATACCTATTTATGAGATCTTTCATTTCACTTTGTGGAAACCTTCTGACATCGCATCATTGGGGTTCGTTCATTTAACCAATCACTGCTTTTTGGTCGTTTTGTCATCCAGCAAGTAGCATAACCATGTGTGTCAGTGAATGTTGTCGTTTCTGTTTGGTAAACTTTCAACTTAAAAGGTACAAAATCATATTCTAAGTTATTATTTGACACAAGATCAAAGGAGGAAAACACATACAGTCGCTATCTTAACTCAGGTTGGTTCTGGCTAATGCACCGCTCCGCTCCTGCTTCCTGATTGGACGACTGTACTTCCTGTTTTTTGGGAACTGTCTGCAGTCCTGCGATACCTGACCCAGAGTGAAATGAAATTGAGTGGAGGCACTAGGTGGCACCAGCCTGGCTACTTCAAATTGTTAAGTTAACGTGTTGTTACCTTAACAGAGCTAAACTGAAAGTGCGTTGCCAAGAAAAGTGGGCGAGCCAGAATAAGGTAAATACTCGATATATCTTAAACTCAGAACTCAGTTTTCTCCAGCACAGTATTTATATATGTTTTTAGCATCATGCTAGCCTCATTTTGCATGCCGACACAGCTTGTGGCTTCTGAAAGATATGAACAGTGCTTGTAAACACATTGTGATCAAGAACAAATGGACTCACAGTGCGTAAGTGAAGAAAACATAGACAAGGGAAATTGTCGACCATACATACTTTACACAGGAGACAAGAACGACAATTTTTTTTTTTGCGTCATTAGCTGTTTTTTTGATTAACCGCAGTATTGTTGTGAGCTTATGTTTGCATTTTTAACAAGATAAATTATAAAATTATCAAAATATAAAGATACTTCAATAGAGAGAATTTTACATGAATGTTTTTGGTTGACTACTACATATATTATTAGGACTTTTTATTGAAATTGATCCGTTTCATTATGCTTCCCAAACTAATCATGTTACAGATCTACATAAATGGTAATGTTCTATTGACTCTCTGACTTTAATATTCTTTTTTAACTCAACTTGTCTTGACACTAAAGAAGTCTAAATAATGTCCAGCTATGTATTTTGTACAAATGTCACACTATAAATCACGTCGTCACTTTAATCTTCCAATCTTTAGCGCTTGTACAGATGTATTGACCAACTGTGTACTTAACCAAAGTCTTTAATTGTATCTCATTATATCGCTCCACCCTGTTTTTAAATCTGCTCCGCTGTGGCTTTTCAACGCCACCAAAAGAAAAACTATAAAACAATTTGTATAAACCGCTGTTACTGAAAAGACATGATGTTTTAAGACTTAGCTGCAGCAAATCTGAACAAACATGGAAGCAAGACATCTATTATCAAATCATAAAAGCTTCAGAAATGCATGGGATTCTTGTAATAGTTCAGCAGTTCAGATTACAATCTTCTGAAGCTTAAAAATGTACCGTGAACTGATTCTTTCTTTTTAAAAACATTATAAATAACTGAAAAATCCAAATTTCATCTCTTTCAAGCCGAATTAACAAGGGATTTCCCCAAGATGTAGCATTGCCGGTTCACAAATAACTCTCTCTCAGTCGTTTACATTCTGGTATGCACAGTTAGCACCCTCAGGCTAGCTTTTTCTTTAGCTCGACTAGCATTCAAGCCTCCTCCTTGCACTATATGAACGTCCCTGCAATAACACTGATGTCACTGCAGCTGATTTAGCAGGAGTTCTTGAGGTCTACGTCACCTTTTTTGGGGACTTCATGGATTGTGCAGTGTGTTGTTCTTTATGACTTGGTATAACAGAAGTGGGACTTTTTTAAACACTGTGGCGGGGCTAATTCTAGACCACTTCCACCCAAAGTGGCCATGCAGGAGCACCCCGCTAACCGCGCCCTGTCTGGGGACTAAAGAGGGAGAAGGGTGGGGCGGAGAGCACAATCCATCATAGAATATTATTAGACAAATTACATGCGTTTAATAATAAAACTGTGTGTGGTAGTTTTTACATTATAAAGCTACAACTAAGCTACCAACTAAAGTCATATTACTGTCATATTCTTCTTATATTTAATGAAACCTGCTTGTTAATCATTTAAAAGTGCAATTTAATGAACGTCTTCAAAACAATGAAGTTTCAGAAAGTGCTCTTGAACAGTTTCTCTCCAATAAAAAACGTCACTTATTCTACAGAAATGCCAAACTAAATGGTTAATCAGTATGTTGTTTGTGAACCAATCAGCATAAACAACACTGAACAATACTGATGTCAACAGCAGCTTTATCTGAGTTATGTTACAGAAAACCACACAAAACAAACTCATTTTACACTTTACGCCTATGACTTTATGTCCAAGTTAACTGAGAAAGCAGAAAAACACAGCGTTTTTTCTAAGGTGTCATTAAAGTAAAGCGATGCAGGGTTTATGATCAATATAATACTCCAAATTGTGCGTCAGTATATCACAAACTCATGTACGATCCTCCAGAATATTCACTATCCCAGATACATAAACGTAGTTTTTACTAAAGTGACGACAGTCAGAAGTTTGTGACTTTCAAGCTGTGCTATAGATTTTTAAATGCAAATAGTAAGGACCATAAAAACCAAATTAGGGCTAGATTTGTAAGTAAGTAAGTAATCTTTATTTGTATAGCGCCTTTCACAGTACAAAGCGCTTCACAGTGAGATAACCCCTCCCCCCCTCACTCAGTGATGGTAAGCAGCCCTGGGGCAGCTCAGCAGAGGCGATTCGTCTAAACACCTGGCGACTCAACCTCCAACTACCACCAAGCGCTCCCTCCCTAACCTGCATGCTATTTGTTTTGGTTGGGAAACCGGAGTGCCCGGAGGAAACCACCCAGACACGGGAGAAACATGCAAACTCCACACAGAAAGGCCCGGGCCTGAGAGTTAGCTACCCCAACCTTGCTGTGAGGCCAGAGCTCTATCCGCTCTGCCACCGTGCCGCTAGATTTGCAGGGCTAATTTTGCCATCAGCAAATCAGAGGTTGTAATTTTTAAAGTTGTTCTTCACAAACAACATTTTGTGATTTTCAGCTTTTATCTGTTCAAACATCCAATGTTCAGCACTTTAGTCATTTCTCTTGAACGCATTCAAGAGAAAACAGACTTCTAACAAAAATGCAATTGCAATACTGGCCAGGAAATGAGAATTTTAATTTTTTTTCCCAAATCTTGCAGCTCTATAGAAATCACAATTATAAATCAAATTCTTTAGCAACGGAAATCGAGAGAACATGCAAACTACAAGTAGAAAGATCCACTGCTGCCTGTGAGTTCAACAAGAAAAATATGACACTAATAAAGCACTGAATCTAAACTTTTTTGTGATACTATGCACATTTTTAACCTATAATAAAAAGCAGAACATGTGTGCCTATGTTTGAACACGAGCCCGCAGTGACAATGTAGACGCGGTGAAGTCGGCTGACGGGAGCAGAGCCGGTTACGTAACGCTCGTGTTTGTCGTCTGTGACCTCTCCACCTCGCTCTACGTAACTGGAGTCACCCTCTGCTCACAGGGCACGGGACGACTGCTGCTGCTGCTGCTCAAAACGCTTGGGAAAAGTCTAATAGAAAAACATAAACAAGAAGTCTGCTGAAAGTTTGAAAGATACAGATGAGGCCAGTGTGTAGTCATAAATCTATTTGACTCGACAGCAATAATTTTTAATATATAATTTATTTTCAAATATTGCAGTGGCACAACTCATTAAATTTGTGTTTCTCGTACATATTGTGAAGCTTAATAACATTTGTAGTCGATAGTTAGCTTAGTTATAAATGTAATATAATGTAAAAGACATATTTTGGTTAGGCCAGTGTATTGTTTATTGTTTTTTGGATTAGGTAGGATATGGATTTGATAAAAATGATTATCTTGATACATTTTTGGACATATTTCCATAACTAATTCAAACGATAGGCCTATTAAGTCAGTCCAACAAAAATGTGTTCAAACATTTCTTATTTAGTTATTTTTAGTTCAGGTTTAAGCGGGAAAATCCATCTTAATAAGACAACAGTTCACACTGTTTGTATGCTACTTTTTATTATTTACATTGTGTCAAAAGCAAACACAAATTAACTGGATATATTTGAGGCAACCTACGTGGCCAACTGCTGAGGTTAGACAGAAACATACTTCTCATTATCACTAGGAATTTACAGTGATGTCCATTATACATGTTTGGAGGTGGGAGAGGTGCCGGAAGGTGAACAGCCATGGATTGTGAGATGTTGATATGTGCAGTAAACGTTTAAAGAAAAACTTGAAGGCCCAAATGAGGAATCAAAATTTGCCAAAATATTTATTTTTTTTCCAGATCGCCCATTCCTAGTGCCTTAATCAGACACAGTATGGAATTAAACATCAAACATTATTTCAAGTTGTCTGAAGAAATATGATAAAGAGTAAGAGTAAGTTAATTGACAGGTAGCCTGACAACACAAGGAGGTTTGCCTGCCAAGCAACGTGTCCCTCTTTCAATTTCTGTAGCCGTGATTGACAGATTAATTAGCCAATCAGAGACACTCATAGTCTGCTGTGTGAAAACCAACATGGCAGCTTCCGACGAAAAAATAAATGAAAAAAATATCACGTGGAACTGAAAAACATGTTGGATTTCTGCAGAATCAATGAGCGAAGCAAAAAACGATTTTAATGTGAGGTGAGTGAAGTTAGATTTTGGTCTAAATGACAGACGACCAATCAGCTTCTTTGTTTCATCTGCGTCATGCAAATAAACTAATCTGATTGTCCGGTACGATGTAGATTTGATCTGAAACGCAGGCGGAGGGCGTGGTGACCAGACCCACTCTTCACAGTTTGCTCAAGCCTGGCCTCTGGACTCAGGCAACAAGGAGGTTATTATCACAAACAGACTTAGGAGAGAGTTGTAGCACTACAGGAAATCCATCAGACGAGTGTCAAACGTAAACAGCAGAGATAAGTAATCAGAGAGAGGTGACAAGTGAACTGAGCTAGCACAGCGCTAACAGAACGCTAACCCAGGAGGGAGAGTAGGTTTAATGAGACACAGGACAGGCCTGATGGGTTTGTACACTGACAACAAACAGAAACTGATACAAAGGATTTCACAGACAAACCGTCTAGACACAGAGAGATTACAAGTAGAACTGCACATAAAGTGACTAAATAAACAGTACTGTATATGCCCTGTATGTCTGCCTTAGTTATTACTCTTTTCTATTGCAGCCATTTGTCATTTTGCTTTCATTACATTCATATATTTGGCATGTTTCCAAAACCATAATTTGATACATTTTCAAAACACTTGTATTTAAATTCTAGTTGTTACCATGTTAATATTCCTAAATTAAAGGTGCACGGTATAACTTTCTGGAGGTGAAAAGTCAACTACACCATTGAGTAGAAAAAGATTATACGGAATTTGTATTCAACAGTAAACAGAATCATTGGGTTTGAACTCTTTTTTATATAAACACACTGTTTCTTATTCATTTTCTGTTTTAAGTATAAGTTTTTGCATGATATTATTAGTCTTTTTGAGCACTGGGACATGTTTTTAGTCGATCAAGAATTTCTTTGTTTGACTACAGCCCAAGTTATATTTATCATTAACTTTTAAATGTGCTTATTTTACGTTATGAGCTCAATATTTGTTAAAACACAATGTTTAACTGTTAATAAACTAAGCAAACAGCTCAGAGCAGTGAAACTTCAACGTCACTGACGTTAGAGTTAAACTGAATGTTTTTTGTGTAGAAAGGTTTTTTTTTTTTGTATTTCACATGACTTTATCAAAAATAAACATTGTTAACAACTTTTTTTTTCATCTTATATGATTGCCAAAAGCTACAACTGACAGAGACGTTTTCCGGCAGTTTAAGTAATGAAAATATAGTCAGCTAACAACTAATGCTGACCTGCAGTGACTCTAATAATTGTCCATTTTGTGGCCATGTAAGTGCCAAGTAAAATGCATATTTTTTAATTATTAGTGTTACAAAGAAATCTCCATGACAAAAAAAAAAGTACACAGTGCACCTACTTTCATTTTATTGTATAAGACAGTAATTTTATTTCTTTGAACTGACACAAGTGTTTTTTTTTAGTAGGGTTGACAAAAGCATTAAAAATCAGATACCAGCCAATATTACAACTGCATTGAAAAGCACTTTAAAAATTACGCAAACAAAACAAAATGTGATATTTTCTGATAAGTTTTAGAATAATTTGAGCTTTATTTAAACCATTTTTGACCCAATATGTTTAATATTTTTTATGATGAAAATGTCGCACTACTGTAGATAATCATTTTTTGTATTTCCACTTTAATACTAAGAAGACGAGAACAACAGACTAAGAGGAAACCACCTTTCCAGTGACCCGTGTTGAGGCTCTCTCTGCTTCAACATACAACACCAAAACACAGCCACATTCCTCCTTCACTTCAGCCCATGTGACCTCTCCGACTGTCCGCTGCTGCTTCTGCTGACTGACAACACAACCTGGCAACCCTCTCCCCCCACACACACAAACACATGGCCTGGAGACTCCACCAAAACTTCAGCTGCTGCTCAGGGGAGATACCATTTAGATATTTTTAGCATATTTTATCAAGGTATTTCAGATTTTTTTTTTACACAGTTCTCATTGAGGTCCACGAGAGGAAGGCAGTGAATTACTGTGGAGTCTGGGTCAAGTCAGAATGAAACTAAGCACATTTTTAAGCACTGTTTGCAATGTTACAACTCACTGTATGTTTCAAGAAGGGCTGCAGTTAACTATTTTTGCAGTCAACTAGTCAGCAGTATATATTTTAGATTAGTCAACTAAAACAATAATTTCTAATGTACACTGAGACTTTTTAAAACTATTGTCAACTCAAATCATTTTTAAGTAAGTTGACTGAAGGGTTCTAAATGATTTATGTTTACAAATGAAGAGTACTTTGTATGTGTATGTTAAAAAACATAAACATAGCCCATGATGCACCGATACAATACTGAGGAGTGATATCAGCGCCAATTAGTGCTGGGCAATTAATCGAAAATCAAGATTTTAATCGAAAGAACGAAAAGCAATTTGTCAGTAAAAAAATGTGGTTTGAAGCAAAACTAGAATGCACCGATCCGATACTGGGATCGGATATCGGTGCCAATCCAGGACATTTTGCTAGATATCGGTTCCGATATCCTCCTTGTACATTTATTTGGGCACAATGAGACTTATTTACTGGCTGACGTTGATCCAGAACGTTTCATAATGTTTGACATTTTATTCATATAAAGTCGTTTAGTTGTGACTTGAACTATAAATAACAGTTATATCGCACAATATGATCAAATGTTTTATGTCTTGAAAAGAAAAAAACAGCTATTTCAGTTAGTACATTATACTGTATATATACATATATATTAGTATAGGTTGATATCGGGTATCGGCAGATACTTAAGGCCAAAGTATCGGGATCGGTATTGGAACTGAAAAAGCTGGATCGGTGCATCCCTAGCAAAACTCAAACTTTGAAGCATAATATTTATATAGCCTTTTTTAAAAAAGTCATAAATGGAGTGTCTTAAAAAGCATTTTTCTTTTGTTTTTAAAGAGGTTAAACAAAATTGAGATCGGTCAATATGAGAAACAAAATTGTGAATATATTGTTTCTCAGATGACTCAACCCTAGTGCCTTTCCATCCAAAATTATATGACATTTTGGTTGTGCTTGTATTTGGGCATTTTCTGACTATTTACTAAAATGCCCAAATACAAGCTGGCTGATGTTGATTTAAAACAATTCATGTTAAACTTATATCACAGCAAGAAGGTCACGGGTTTGATTCCCGCTTGACCTGGCCTTTCTGTGTGGAGTTCCTCCCCTTGTCTGGGTGGTTTGCTCCAGGTACTCCGGTTTCCCCACCAACCTATAACATGCAGGTTAGGGAATACTTGGTGGTAGTCGGAGGTTGAGGCGCCAGGTGTTTAGGCAAATCCCCTCTGCTGAGCTGCCCCACTGAGTGGGGATGGGAGGGGTTCATCTCACTGAAGCGCTTTGTGGCAATAAAAATAAAGATTACTTTCTTACTATATTCACATAAAGTCGTCCATGTGTCTCCACTAGAGATGCGTGATTATGGCAAGAATCATAACTGCGTTTATTAATCTCATTCATTTAAAACAATTTCTATACTGTCTGTTTTTACAAACAGATAAAGTATAGATGAATCTGTGACACTTTTTTTGCCTAAAGCTGTAAATGAATGCTGCTGCTCCACATTTTGCAAGTTAAACAAGCACATATCATCCCAAGTATCTCCGGGGAGCTGATTGAATCTTGATTTGCCAGAAAACCTACATATTTTTACACTCTAATTCAACTCTCACAGGGCTATATTGTGTAGCTGTCGTCCGTGCACTGTGCTCCTAACAGAAGGATTATTCACTGGCACATCTTAAACGCATGTCGAACAGATTTGCTTTCATAGGCTCAGAGTTTCAGACAGGGTTGTGTAGTGGTGTGTGTGTGGGGATTACTGCAGGAGTCCCCGGCCAGCAGACTCACGTGAACACCAGCTCAGCGCGGCCTGTTTGTAATGTGCCAGCGTGCTTTATCGCCAAGTACATTAAACCGAGCCAAGAGCTGACTCAAGGAAGCTGTCCGTCGTTCATTCATGGCTATAGGTAAAACAATACAACGCTACGCTGCTGCTGTTAACCCCAATACATCACTCCAATCAACATAGCTTTCTGTTATGATTATAAATGTACGTATTACTGCTAGACTGGTGCACGTAAAAAAATAGAATATTAGCTGTATCTTTTTTGCCAATCCAACCATTAAAAAACAGGAACAGTGGTATTTTTTGTTCCTTTGAATGTCATTTTCATTTAGCAGAAGGATTAAACCTCATAAAAACTTACATTTATCATCTGAAAAGTTTAAAATTTTGGTCCTATTGACAAAATGTTGTAGCTCAGTTAGGGTTATGACATGCTTACAATGCCATGACACAATTGTTAGCACCCAGTTCGACAAAGAAACAAAAAGGAAAAGCTGTAATAACAGTACGTTCCAGCAAGGGGACTGGGAACTAGGATATTTCCGACCATGAACTGGGATCTAGTCGAGGGAGTCCCTTAACATTGGTTACTTTGTTAACGTTTAAGGTTAGCATTAGCCATAATGTTTACAAACGAGTTGATTCAGTTGGAACACTTTGAACTGGGAACAGGTATGGGCTCCGTGCACGGAATTTCAGTTGGGTGCGTACGTTCAAAATGCTACTTCTGTATGTACGACCACTTCCTGTTAGCGTTAGCATTTAGACACAATTATGTCTCTTTTTAAACACACAAGTGTCCTCTGGTGAAATATTCCTCTAATATGTAAAGTCTTTAACATGTTTTCTGTAACATTTACCACAACTGTCTGATCTAAAGAGGAATTAGTCGTTTTAAACTGATGTAGTGAAAACCTCATAGAAAAAACAAATAAATCCTCTTTAGATCAGACAGTTGTGGTAAATTTTACTGAAAACATGTTAAAGACTTTACATATCAGAGGAATATTTCACCAAAGGACACTTGTGCGTTTAAAAAGAGACATAATTGTGTCTAAAGGCTAACGCTAACAGGAAGTGGTCGTACATACAGAAGTTAGCATTTTTGAACGTACGCAGCCAACTGAAATTCCGTGCACGGAGCCCATTGCCTAGAAAGCAGCATTACTCTGTACATGCAACATCATTTAGTGGTTATGTTGAAATAGTTAGGCCGTAGCATTAGCACTAAGACACGAACATGTTCTTTATGAACACATATGAAGTATTCTCCTGATTTGTAAATACTTTGACATGTTTTCTGAGGCAACTTACTGTCTGATCTCACAGTACATATTAATTTTATATTGAAAACCCAACGAAATGTATTGCAGAAGAAGAACACAGGGGAAGTTGGCAACTGACAATTTTGTGCACATTCAGTCAATTAACTATCTCATAAATCACCAGCTTTCTTTCTAAACTTGTCAGAAACAACTTAAATTGCTGCATCACCATGACAACAGTTAACTGTAAAATCTATTCATTGACATTTTTAGAATATACTTGGTAATGTATCTACAAAGACAAGAAAGACTATTGATCTGGATAGATTTTGACAAGATTTGGGTGACAAAGCTTAGCCAACAAAGTGCTCCCTCATGAATTGGTAATGCGCATAAAATCTAATGTGTTGCCAACCAATAAATCAACCACAAGCCTGAGGCTATTTCATTAGCTTCTGTTTCAAATGGCAAGATTTCAGTTGGGTTTGCAACACCAGCTAAATAAAGTACTAATTTGCTGCAAAAGTTATGACTTTGTCTGCTTATTGTTAGGTGTATTACAGTGTCTTAAGGGTGAAAGGGCAAAATTCAGATAGGATTACATCATTTAACAAAAATTGAATTGTGAGTGCAATTGCATTAGATAAGAAACACTTCCTGAACAGTGCCAATACAAGAATGCTCATGTATTTAAGAACATGTTTTTACAAATCTAACCTACAGGATCAACTAGGGCTGTACAATTAATCAAATTTCAATTTACTTTTTATTAATCAACAACAAAAATGTAATAATCAAGTAATTGTGATTATTAACATGTTCATGTTAATAATCACAACAAACAGTCTCAAGTTCACTCTATGCACAAGTTTGTCTTTGTTTGAGTGGAAAACTTGCTCACAAATGGTTTTGTGTTACATAGAATACATTCTCAGCGTGCCATTTCTGTGAAATATGTCAGCTACTTTCATTTTAACAGCTCATTCTCCTTTATTAAAGCGGCACTGACGCTCTGCCTTCTCTCTAAGTTAATAGTTGACTGAATAATTGTGATTTCTTTTATGTTTCCAACTTAGTTATCGTGATTATTACTTCATCTATAATAGAGAGGGCTAAGATATAACATGCATCTTTTACATGTGTGATACCAAAATATGTAATGACTGTTTATGGAAAAAATGCAATGTGTCATCCTACCTTAGTGGAGTACAGCATCCACACCTCGTACAATCTCTCCTTGGATGCCATGGCACCAGCAAAGTGGCACCCTCCTCCAACCAAAGGGCAACACAATCCACTGCAATTACTTCATGCTTTTCCCAGTCACGAGCAAAACTGCATCTGCACAGGATCAGGACCATAACACCATGCTGTCCAACTTTCTGACAACGTGTCCTTTCCACCGGCAATGGCAGATGTCTTGAAGAATGCAGCAAGTTTTTCCCCACTATTTATTACTCCATGGTAGAGTCGAGTACAGTAAAATCCCTACACACAACAGCTGGGCCTCTTCTGCTCCTCTTGCACGGTAGTAGCTCTGTTTTCCTGCTACGTTTGTCCTGTTGAACACAAAAACAAACATTTTTACACCTTAAAGACGTTGTTTTTACATGTTTACACCAATAAGCACGGATAAAATCACTTGCAAATATCAAAAACCTAGTCTTTTCTGTGTGGGAAGACCTCCACTGAGCAATACGTCAAATTACACCGCATAAATCTTGTATTTTTTCGGACATATGTGTAAAACAAGTGATCTGTGAACCCCAAGACAGCTGCACAGCGTTTTCAGATCGCCTCGGGTAACATTACAGCTTTACTTCAGCCTACCTGCTCCTGTTAGCTTCGGGCTAGCTGTCAAAAAGCCTGTTTTCTCCCTATTTGAGCCTCCTCCTTCTCATGTGACACATACGCCTCGTTAGCACAACACCGTAGAAACATTAAAGTGCTGTAAAATAATAAAAATACGACTTATAACCGAAATAAAAGGGCTTAACCCGTCCATATAAAGGCATTTCCTCACCTGAGTCCAGCGGAGAGAGAAACTGTCAGTGCCGATGTTTGCGGAGTTGTTGCTATCAAGCTAACGCTAAACACGTTGACAGCAACTTCCTGCCTAATATATTTCAAAATAAAGCGGACCAATGATAAAAATATATAAAACTAATTAGTTGATAGATTTTTAAGCTTAATTGCAAGCTTTGCGTCGCTATTAATTCTATACCATCGATATAAAAGTTATTATGAACGCGTAGTCAGGTTTATAAAGAAATTAGCAACGTTAATTTACAGTTAACTGCGTTTATTTTGATAGAATAAACCGATTCTAAACTAACAGATCAGAAATCCTTTCACTATCGAAAGCAGCTTTTGCAATAATTTAAGAGCGGGATTATGTCTATAATTTGAAGATTCTTGCGTATTTACAGTTTGATGATAATTAGTATATTATAGTTAAAGACATTAATGTTTTGTTTGCGACAGTGTCAGTACTTTACGGTGTCGATGTGGAGCTTCGTGGTTGCTAGGCACTGGGCTGGTGAAAACATTATGGAGTTTTGACGCCCCCTACAGGAGTAACACAATAAATAAATAAACTATTTGCACTTCTTTTTCTAAGTTCATGAAGATATCAATATATATAATTGCCAAAATAAATAAGTAAATAAATATAAACAAAAAAAAAATAAATAAATAAATTAATTAATTATTCAATCAAAAATAAATTATAAATATTAAATTTCAGTTTGCTACTTCTAAATTGTATCTTAGTCTTTAATTCATGTAAAATGCTCCATGTTTTTGATATGTTTTGATAAAAAAGAAAAACATTGTATACTCAATATGAGAGATTAAACAGAGTCTCAAATTGCTTAAAAATCATATATATTTACTTTATATAGGCTATGATATTACATATAGACGTTATAAGGCTCATATCCAATATGTACGGCACGTTTTGCAGTACACCAGTCACAGTTACAGAAATATCACCGTATTCAAAAACATAAAGGCATTTTTAAAGACACGGACAAAGCACATGTATAATCTCATATTTTGATAATTCACAGATAACAAAGAGACAACAAATAGCGTCTTCTACATGAACACAAGATGAACGTGTTAGTGCTATGTGCTCCAGTTGTACCGCTGGATAAAAGGCTCTCAATAACAGCATTAAAATTAACCATACGTATATTTGTATGTTCAAGATTAAATATTTACAGGTAAAGTTCTGATATCCAGCTATTATTAAAGATGCACTGCGTGACTTTTCTTGGGTTGATCTAAAATTTGTTTTGCCTGGAAAGCGCGGTGTCACTTTATAATAACTACACTGAAGCATGAAGAAAGCCTTAATTATTCATGAACAAATGATAAATAAGGCTAAAAAGACTTGGTAACTTGTTTTTTTAGGACTTAGTGTTAATTTTAGCGTTGGGGTGTTACTTAGGCCTAAAACCTTGTTATCTATGAATTTACCATATGTTCATGATGATTTAAGACTTTATTAATGCTTTATTAAGACTAATTAGGCTATAGTTATTATAAAATATTACTACTACCACTGTGTATCATTGACCTAATCTCCTTAGAAATAAACAGGGAAGAATAAAATCAAACATTACACATTTAAAACATTGAATAAATGCTTTTTGATAGATGTGGTAAATGCTATACAATGAAATATTTTAAGAAAAACAATGAAAAGTCACACAGTGCTACTCGCAACACATTGAGGTTTGATTCTGTACAGTTTTGAGCGTGTACAGAACTCTAAATTATTAAAATATTACTTAGGCTATGCTATGCGTGTACCCTTAATACAATACAAATATTATTCACAGTCAACTTAATACTAAAGATATTAAAAAGGAGGAAGAAAGTACCACATTTTACACTGATCCATGTAAAAGCTCACGTACATATAAGCAGATTATCAGTGAATGAAAAGTGGAATACAGTTTGTCAAGTTGCTCAAATGTGTGCGAAATCTAACTTTTCTGGTGAGGTTTTGCTGCTTGTTTGCTTGCTGTTTCCATGGAGATATTATTGGTTTGACTGCATCTCCATGGAGACAACGTAACCAGGATGGGTAAAAGAGCAGATCTGTGGAGGGACAAGCTAACTTGGTTTTTAAGTTGTTTTTCAAAGCAATAAACATATTTGTTGTAGCCTATATATGCACAGCTGTTTGCCTAAAAGTAAATTGTGTCTCAAAACTAATTGTAACCTTTTAAAATGTATAGTAAAAGTTGCCTGATTGTTTTTAAATAAACATATTTTAAATGTTGTTGACCTCTTGTAGCACTGAGACACAAACATGTCTCTTTATAAACACACAAATCTTAGTTGATGAAGTAGATAAATATTTGGCCAATCCCTCCAGAAAAGTTAAATAATCCAGCTTTAGAATATGATGCTTCAATTAAAAATCTTTAAATTAGGGATGTAACAATATTAAGGTTTGTTCATGGCATTTATCTAATATTTGTTGTAATATTATAGAAAGGCAGCATTGGTATTGTAGAAATGCTAATGTTTATTATTTGCAAAATGCCTCAACAAGCTACATTAAGGACTTACATTTTTAGTGTTAGTGTTAAATTACATTCAATGTAATTATTAATCTATTATTTTACAGCTATTGTCACATCCCTATTTTAAATGCTTTTACTTGACACTTCCTCGAAAAACTTTATAAATTGTAGTGCTTAGTTCCTTTTTTACATATTGTTCATAGTAGATAATAAATTCTTCACTTACAGTTGCCTTTTTCACAAAGAAGGAAGTACAGGATTATTATTACTCAGTCTATGATATTATCTTTGATCCAGCGCTTTCTTTCACAGTCACAAACAAAAGTAAAAAAATGATTAAAAAAGGCTCAAGTTGGCTCTTAATGTAGTGTTTCAACAGCACAGTAAAACTAGGCCTCATAATTGCTTATTCGATTGTCTTTTTTGGCTTATCTCTCATCGTTTTTGGGATGCGATTTTTTTAGGAGAAGTCCCATATGGCGTCAGTGGCTTCAGACGGGCTTGTTGGGGAGTTGTATGACGGGATGGGAGGGTTGGATACGGGCGGGTCGTCTGGGCTGGTGAGGGGCACAGCGGGGTACATGAGGCTGAGAAATGAATCCCGCGTGTGTCTCTTCACCTACGGGACAAAAAAATACATAAAAACACAGTCTGAAACAGCTGGTAAAGATATTTAGAAGAGATTTAACATGTTTATAAGTGGCTCACCTGCTTAAAAAAGGCATGTGTTAGCAAAGTGGTTGCTGAAGGTCTGTAAAAGAAAGAAAATAAGAAATTAGTACATAAACACAGATTTAATAGATACATAATAGCTTCATTGGGTTATAATTTATGCTATGTGAGCTTTATTTGCCACAGTGGTGTAACACTTTTAACGGACACTAATTATCTACAGCTTCCTTGTGCCATTTTATTACCGCAGGGACTTTTTCCTTACAATATGGTTCAAGAAGTTTTACTGCCCTACTTTCTGTAAAATGTTTATTGTTTCTGGCCTGGTCACCTTTTCCCTCAAGGCCAGTTTTTTGCCACTTTAAGCAATGAATCAACAGTGTTTTGGAGGTTTTAGTTAAGGTAGGATTTTGTTTACTAATTCTTTCTTCACACTAGAGGATTTTAGCCCTGATTTTTTCGCCTGATTTGCCTTATCACAGCTTTAGGGAAGTGTGGCGTGTCATGTCTGTGAGCTAGGTCCAACGCTGTTCCAACTATTTGTTAAATTGTAAGGTTTCAACATGTTATATAAGAAACTGTTTAAAGGGGCTATTATGTAAAATCAATTATTCAACGATTTAACCTTGTTATAACTACATTCCCTCATCATTAGTTTATTCAAAGTTGTGTTTTAATTGATTCATGTATGTTTAAGTAATTATAGTTTTTCACTTGTCTGTATTTACTTGTTAGAATTCAAAAAATAACACTCAAAGCAAAGCATGTGTGTTCAAAACTGTCCCATAGTCACTTTCCAACAATAAAATTAGTCATTTAAAATCTGTTGCTTGTTACAGTTAAATTTTAAAGTGAAGAGGCGGGGCTTAGTACTTTGCAGTTTTAAACAGGAAGTCACTGGAGCTGTTGTTATTTTTAAGTCGTTTTAGGTCAATTTGGGGTTTACAGTGAACAAATGTAAATTGCTGATCTACATACGTATGTTCTAGTTTATTACTAAAGAGTTGGAAAAACACAATAGCCCCTACAATAAGCTAAGAATCCGTAGCCTAGTGTCGAACCATGAAATATAGAAAAAGTGAGCTAAAACACTGATTTAATAAAGTTCTAAAGTTGTTCTGCGACTGTGACATAAAGAGTTGTGGTAAAACTTTTCTCATCGTTTTAAAATTGAGATAGATTCTACATTTCTCCAGTGTGCAGCGGTTTAAGTCTCTAAACACTGCTCACAACCACATTTCAAACAAGGCTGTCAAACTGGGTAGAGCAGAATAACTAAACGTGAGAGAGAAGGGCGAAGTCTGAATATAAGGAGCAGTGTAATTGATCAGAACAGAAACTGCAAAAAGTGTTTAACTTGGCTGTAATCAAGACAGTCAGCAGATATAATCAGAATACTTAAATAAGGAAGGTACATTTGTAATTAAAAAGTAAATGTGCTCTGTTTGTTGTATGAGCTAATTTAGTAGAACTTAAACACAATATGGAGGTAGGACTCTTACCTGCGCTCTGGCTGTTGCTGGAGACACTGCTGGACCAGGTTGTGCAGAGTGGCGAGTGGTTCTTCGGCCCCGGGCTCTGGGGTCGGTCTGTAGGTGGCGCCGTGGCACTGTGGGTCATGGAGCCGGTGGCTACACTCTCACCGATCCCGGAGTCCACCCCTGAGCGGGACACCTTCAGGCCCCCCAGCTCACCCAGGGGGAAGGGGCGACGTCGAGCAGGCAGCAGTGAGAGCCGCGCAGTTTCTGAAGAAGCATCTGAGCAAAGCAAATGCAAAAAAAAAAACTTAAAGATAACAACATATCCGGCCTTGAGGCTTCTGCACATTAGAGGATTTTAGAACTGTGTCAAGTCAGGTCTCTGGTTTAAGTGGGACTCTCTCTGTTACAACTATTTGTCACTTAAGACATGTTATGAGAAAATTAATACATCCAATCCAAGCAGCAAGACTGCACTATTGTCCATAATGAAGTAGAACTAAATAACATTTTACCTTGTTAAATGTCTTTGCAAGTCTCGTTTACGTATGTATTTTGGAAGCATTTGAAGCAGTTTCTGAATCCCGACTGTCCTGAGAAACCCTGGCTCTTTGATTTTTTTTTTCTTTTACTTGACAGTGTAAAATGTGAAGCCCTAATTATGTGATAAACATGTAGTATGATACTCAACTTGTAAAAAACAACCACTGTTTTGCTGAAATTCACAAAAGACTTGTCTACTTCTTTTGATCAAAATCAATATGTTTGATCCATATTTCTAGATAGTTCTAAAGCCTTTGTACAACCATTATTTGATTTTTGACAAACTTTATGCAAAATGTCTTGATACTAATGCTATTCTGTGATTAAACTCTCACCAATGCAGATCTCAGTTTGTTGTTTCTCATAGTTCTCAAGCTGATAAATGTATAATAGAAAAAGGTGTCCCTCAAGGGTCTACACTTGGCCCCCTTTTGTTTTGAATTTTATTAATGATTGTCTAAATACTATTTCAAACTGTTAGAAAAATATGTATTTAAGCTGATGATACTGTTAACGGCAACTCAGGCTCAACTACACTTTACTTTATTTGTTGTAATTTAAGCCATGTTTTCTGGCAGGAATGTGGAAAAGAGAACGTGTGAGCAAGTTTAATTTGTCTGTACCATGTCTAGTGTTATATTTTGTAAAAGTTATTATTTATAGAACAGAATAAACTGGCAAACTGTCTTGGGCAAATTGCTACATTGCTGGAGACAAGGCATTGATAAAACCATAAAGTAATGAAAAAAAAATTAACATGGCATCTACATAAAGTGTTAACGTGCTTTGTTGCTGTTAGAGTTTAGCAGAGCATTAGATAAAATAAAAAATAAATTGATATATTGTTCATAAAATACCTGAGTTGGCGGCATGTCCTGAAAAGGCACCCTTCCACTAACCAGTTCACAGGCCACAATCCCCAAACTGTAGATGTCCGACTTCACTCCGTAACCGTGCAGATCCTGAAGAATTTAATAAGACTAATCACAAACAAAGCTCTCTAAAATACGATCTTTTAAAGGCTGTACCTGTCTGAGGAGCTCCGGACTGAGCCATGGCAGCAGGGAGGGGCTGTGGTGAGGCATGTCGTACACCACCCTTTGCCTTTTGCCCTCTCGCATCATACTGTAGGCACTGTGCAGCCCAGAGAGATACACTCGGCCATCTTCAGACAGCAGGATGTGACTGGCTTTCACTCCCCTGGATCAAAAACAACATGGACATTATCATCATCAGTGATGTTTTAGATAAGTGACGATGAGGTCTGATTTTAGAGGCTTTTGAAATAGTCAAACATTTGTATTGTTGTTTTTCTTATAAGATACAGTAGATTGTCAGCTGAATAGTATAAAAAAGAGAGAAAACACATACATATAAAGTGCACTAACGGTGTCATAAAAAGCCATAAACTACTAAAATACACACTTTAACCCAAGTTTAATAGTTTTCCAAGTTGAAATTCTTACATACATCTATTTTATTTTGCTGTGGGGGTCGCGAGATGATTTGAAGATGTAATTTTGCATCTTAATACTTGATATTTATCTGTTCTTTTAACTGTCTGACTGAATTTTGGTCATAAAAAGCCATAAACTACAACAATAAACATTTTAACCTTTTAAAGTTTAATGCTTTTCCAACTTTTTCTTACGGGCAACTATTTTATTTTGCTGAGGTGTCGTGAGCTATATATGGTTATTCTGAGGAACCCAAACAAAAAAATTGGGAACCCCTGCTCTACACTATAAGTTATTAGCTGCAATAAGTAAAGGCACATTCAAAACTGTGCCTTTCTACATTACAAAAATATATACAGTACAGTATATAACTTATGCCTGCAGTTTGTTCCTTTTAATTGAACTTACCGGTGAACGTAGCCCATTTTGTGGAGGTATTCCAAAGCCTTAAGCACTCCAAACAGCAGATAGGCTATTAGTGACTCACTCATACCATCAGGGAAATAGGTCCGCAGCAAAGTATCTGCAGAGCCTGGACAGAGTGGGAAAATTGATACAGATTTTAATTCACTAATGTATCTAGAAAAGCTGTATTGATTTAAGTCTGTGGAAAAGGAGGGCCTAACCGTAGGACATGAGAGGTGAGAGGACCCAAAGTTGACAAGATGAACTGAAAACAAGGCGAGATGTGAGAAGATTTGGATGCCGGAAAAGTCGGGACAGCAACACTTCATTCTGCAGGAAAGAAATATCGATAATATATTAGTTTATTTATTGTGTCTTAGTCTAATATTGATCGCCAGTGACTGTTGAAATGCCATTGTAAAGTGTCAAGTTTGAACAATTCTGCTGTCATTATCCAAATAACAAAGTTTTGATGTATTATAAACTTAAAATTACCCATTAACAGTGTATCAAAAGGGTGGTGGTTCATAAAAGTTAAATCAAATACTATTTTTTCAATGATTCACTTCCTTGCCATGTATTATGTGGCCCCTGCTCTGTGGAAAAAGATTGGACACCCTTGACATAAAGGAAGATTTATTGTACAAATAACTACATTTTTTATGATTTAAAAAGTGGCACAGTGGGCTAAGCATTTGCCCCCAAAGATTTACAACATTTTCAAACAAAATTCATAATTTGTTGCTTGTTACAGTTACATTTTACAATCAAGAGGCAGGGCGTATTACATTATATTTCTAGATCAATTTTTTGAGTTTATTTACTGACCCGCACATGTCATAAATTATTATTAATAGAAAAAACATGGAGGTGATGCCACAAGGTCAAGTTACTAGTCAGATTTGTGGAGAGGTTGTCCAGTTCAGGATAAAGTAAGCAATATAAATTGTTGTTGTAATTATAATGATAAAAAGTACACTCTATCTGATCTGGGTGTATTAGAATTTTTTATAATTGTTTTTTGGATGAAAGCACACAATTAACACTCTAGCAACAACCGCATAGGCTGCATTTTCCTTCCATATTTCCTCCAGAGCGTGCCAGCTATGGGGTGTTAGCTTAATTACTCCAATACAATTTGCCAATGACATTGCTGCTGCTGCTCTGTCAAGTACATAAATATATTGAACTGTTTTCAAGGAGAGTGCAAGAAATGAGAGGCTGGAGCTACAGTACCATAAGTTGAAGCAGCTCCTCTTCGGTGCATTCGTCCAGGTTGGTCTGTTTTAGCGCCACTAACTGTCCGGTGGGGATGTGTCGGCCCATGTGAACCAGGCTCAAGTTGTTAAAGCCCCTCCCTAAAAGAGTTGGAAAAAACACACACTTAATAGTATTTAATTTTATCAAAAAAACTGACGTGACAAACATTACAATGAATAGAATTATGTAAAGCACTCAATACAAAGACAAATCTATACTGGTATTTTTTTTAACTGTTTACTAAAATAAAATAATTAAAATTTAGAGGTTGGGAGAGTAGAAGTGTGTCGCCTAAACACATCAATTGTTGCTCACCTTGCCTGGAAATACTCGACATTCTATAAAAAATATATTGTTTAGCCACAATCTCTCTCTTTCAAATTTCAGTGAGAGTGATCGACAGATTAATTAGCCAATCAGGGACACGTATTGTCTCTCGTACGAAAACCAACATGGCTGCTTACCACAAAAACCAAACAAAAAAACATGGAAAAAATATCACTTGGAACTGAAAAACACCACTGATTTACACAGAATCTATTAGCAAACTAAAAAAGAACGATTTTAATGTAAAGGTGAGTAAATTTAGATGTTGGGTTAAAAGACAGACGACCAATCAGCTCCTTTGTTTCATCTGCATCACGCTAATCTGTTTGCCCGGTACATTGTGGAGTTGATCTGAAACTAAAGTAAAAGTCCAGCTGAAGCTCATTTACTTAAGTAAAAGTACAAAAGCTTAACATTGCAAATTAAATGTTTAAACTGGGGAAAAAGTCTCGATAAAATATCACAGCAGGTCGCTTTTAAGATGGAAAAATCTGACTGTGGACTTAAAAAAGTAAGTTACCTGTTTTTAAAATGTAGAGAGTAGAAAGTACAGATATGTTGTACAAAATGAAGTAAAAAAAACTACTTAAGTAGAGTACTTGAGTAAAAATACTCTGCTCAAGAAAGAGTAACTTTACACTAAAAGTAACTTTCTGGATGTAACTTGAGGTGAAAATTAAATGAACTCAAATCATATCTAAAGAACATTCAAACCTTTTCACATTGTCAAAAAAAGCAATTTAGTCATGACAAGAAGAGTAACCAACATTTTTTGGCAAGGACTGTTATTGTGTTTATGAGGGTGCTAAAAAGAAAAAAAATTCTTAAAACAAGTTACTCAAGTAAATGAAGCTGACTAAATCTAACTACGTAAACCATCCACTTCTGTAAAAATCTTACCGAGCTCTGCCAGTATTTGGTAGTGGGCTGGTTCAGCAGACAGCCCGGTGATGTCATCTCCTCCTGCCGGCCCTTGCAGGGTGAATTCAGACCCGTCTGAGCTCTGGGCAACACATGTTCAAACAAAACTCAATACAAAAATAAAGTAGATACAATTATCAGCTTTGAAACTTGTTGCAGAATTGGATAATAGGTTAGTATTGTGAAAGATGGCGCCAAAACTGGAGCTTGAGGGAAAGGGAGAGGGAGGATGCTTGCATTTTGAGGAAGATATTGTCAACATTATCAACTTATTACTTGCAAAATTACCACTACTTGGCTATAAAGTTATGCTTAAATTAGCTACATATAATTAGTTACTTAACAAACAACTAATGATATGTTATTACACTAATGTAGAGAAGATTTTGGTTCCAAGAAAGTTCCACAATTTGTGATGACACCAGGCAAAGCTACAATCTCAGATCTCAGAGTGTGGGTTCTTCAATATACAGTATCTTTAGCAATAAAAGCTCAAAACAGTTAGGTTTGATGCACATTAGAGGACTTTAAAATCTCCCACAGTTGTAAAAAGTCTCTAAACTGTGCAAGCCACAGACATAAGAACTACTGAATCTTCTCTTTGTCTCACAGTCGCAGAGTATTCTCAACATGGAGACTCTGTTCTGCCTCATTAAAGGCCCTCTGAAGAAACAATCCTAGCTCCTGAGACTTTTATAGGTAACAATCAACACCAATAAATTAAACTAGATGTATAAATGTATTCATTAACTTTGTATTTATTAAATTTTCCTAAATTTTAAGAGGAGTGATGCCTGGTAGTGCCTGGCTGCTCTGATGTATTCTCGTTTCTCATAACATTTTAGAACCTTTCTGATCTGACAAAATGTTGACATGTTACTACAGCAATGCCTTCCTGAAGTTGTGAATAGGAAAATTAGACTAAAATAAGCCCTAAAACACTATTGATCCACTGTTGAGTTCAAAAACCCTGTGATAAACTGTGTATTGTTTTTTGGATTCTATCTTAAACCCTTTTAGCTTGATTAGTTCACTTAGTTTTGGCAAGTTCAGGGAGAGCATCTGCTTAAAATTATTGCATCATCTTTTTGGATCATTTTCAAAAGAAGATAAAATCTGACAAGGAAACTCATGCAAAAGGAGCATTTAACCAATACCATAGTTTACAGAGAGTTATGATATTGGTTAAACAAGCTACATGACGAGAGGTGGTGTGTGTAATTGTTGATAATAAACATCATCAACATGTTACTGACCAGGAATTGGTGGCTGGTGTCCTCATAGCACTCCTCTATGTCCATGGGCTGGACCTGAGCGTGGGAGATGCAGGAACAGTCCTGGTGGGAGGGGGGAGGAGTAGAAGTGAGACATGCCCAGAGGGAGTGAGGTGTCTGGGTCCAGGAAGGGAAGGTGAAGTGGATAGGGATGTCACGAAGTAAAATTTTCAGTGCATTTTGAGGATATGGCTGTTGTAATTATATGGTTGTTCTAACATAAATGACATGAAGGTGGCAAATTTCTTAATAAAATGTTCCTCTGTCCAGGGTTCCCACTAATATCTCAAAAATAGCTCAATGAATAACACATCCAGTAAGATAGGCAGAAAGATATAGTCCATAAAGATAGTCCATAAAAAACAGACACCAAATAGTAGGGGGATCTGGGGGGCCTCCCTCAGGAAAATTTGACCCCAAATGATGCTGTTTCCTGCAATCTGATAAATATGTGGACCACATATTGGCAGATTAAACAATGAAAAACAAGATTTTAGTTAAGGTAGTAACACACCAGTTCTATGTTTCAGTGAAGAAAAGTAACAGTTATTATCGGTCTTTTCGTAGGACATCATCTCATTCAACTTATAATAGAAATGGTAGTACAAATATAGTTTTCGCATTACTTTTATGATAGTCTTAAGATTTTCCATGACATTTGGTTGTTTTTCTCATTTTCCATATGTTTTCCAAGTTTTTCAGTTTTTCCAGGTTTACCAGGACGTATGGGAACCCTGTCTCTCACTTCAGTTCAATTCAATTCTAATGAATTAATTTTCTATAAGCAAAAGAGCAATTTATCTTGAATATTAACAAATCTAAATCTGTGTTAGTGAACACATTAGCTTAGTTTAGTTTAGTTTATATTATTACATTAAAGTTGGTGTAACTAACTTTTATAGTTGCAAATCAGTAACCTTTGTGCGTTCCACTAAAAAGTATATAGTAAATGCAACACTTTGTGAAAAATTATACCACTGTGTACCGTCTGAACTGAATAACAACAAAAATGTTGTTGCTGTTTGTAAGAAAAGTTTAAATGGTTGTTATCAACCATGCTTCGAAAGATTTAGGGGTGAAAGTTTTCAGATTTAAACCTAAATCTTATTTGCAAAGTGAAAACAGCTACCCCTTTAAGGTATTTAAGGTACTTCTCCTATCGATATAATCCATCCCACCTCACAACTGAGGCATATCAACATGACCGAAAATATATATTCAGAATACTAACCAACTTAGAGTTTTTGTATATTTATGAAGTATTTTTCATTTGAATGTATTTGAAATATAGTCACTTTTTGAAAATCTGAGGAATACATTTTGGTATTTCAACAAACAATTCATGGTCAAAACTATGAAGTGAGAAACATGAACAGTTTCCTTCTTTAATTAATGATAAATATTTTCTCATCTAATAAACAACGACAGAACTATTTGTGAATCAAAAATCAAAAGCTTTTTAATCTTGTCATGTTTTAGCTACAAAGGCAATTCGGTGTACAATACTCTGTCTTGACTATGTAATGGAATATAATACAAAATACATTTCAATACTGGTATTCAGTATTCTGTAACTAAATACATTTCTTACCAACACTATTGATTAGACTCATAAAATTGCATTTGTTACAACTTATTTCATCTATGCCTTGAGTACATTATCAATCAGTTGACTTTAGTACTCTTATTATTGTATTATTTGTCACTCTATGATTAGTTAGTTTGACCAATAATAGCACTATTTTATCATTGTTACACCACTTTCTAGCATAGATTTGCTTCTAAAATTCAAGCATACAGTTACTTTTTGATTATTGTGTCAGCTATAATTACAAACATCTCTTGACATCCCTATGTACAGTATGTCACATGTCGCAGGAGAGGCATGAATGGAGCAAGCACTCGAAAGGGGATTTTATCAGTGAAGTGAGGAGGAAGTTAAAGAAGATGAAGAGGCAGCGGAGTGTCAGTGCGTCTCCAATGAGCTGCGCATAAATAGATTTCCATTAAGAGAAACCCACAGGGACCGGCTGCAAAGACAATGTGACTTAATTGACATGGTTAATTTGACTTGCAAATATGTCTGACACATTTTCATCCGCCTTAAGTCTAAAAACAACAGTAGCAGAGTGTCGTGAAAGGTAACATGGTTGAAGAAGGTAAAAGGTAAAAGAACATACACATACACAACAACAAATAAATTAAAGTCAAGCTAAATGTCTTGATTTTAGGATTTTAACCTTAGTTTAAGATGGTTTGACAACTTTAAGCATTACTTTTTGACAAACATGGATTCTCTTGCCAATGGATTAAGAAAATGTTGCTTACCCCATTAGCAAATAGAGATGTCAAGATTATTAGGTTAGTCAGTAATCTTCTTGATTATTCAAGTCACAATATAATTGTACAAACAAAAAATTAATAATTGTGGCAATTTTAGAGGGAAAATTAAATACTTATTCACTCTATAGAAACTAGTGATAAAATATCACTCTATAGATAAAGAATCCATTGGAGTTTTGGCAACAGCTAGCTAGATTTATAGAAGAAACACCAAGATTTGGCACATATACATGTATGTTGTTAGTTACATCCCAAATAAACACATTTTTTACTGAAAAGGAAATTTGTGATTTAACAAAAATTGGTATCAACAAACAAGGTAAAATAAAAATTTGCTAAAAAATAATAGTACCAAGAAGTAAATTAAAGAAAAATCATCATTATCATTTTGAAGCCATTTAAAAAGTGTTTTAATTAAATCTAAATCAAAACTTAAGTTTTTGTCACATTAGCATTTTATTTTCATTTGGAAACTTTTATTTCATGACATGAGTCATTGTTTGACAATGAGAATGAAACTGGTTACAATTGTGAAAATTTGCTAATTTGTGATATTTTGTCTTGCAATAATTGTAACACTAAAATTTTATATCGTTACATCCCTATTAGGAAATGTATTTTTCTTTTTTAAGCCAATTCCCTTACAATCTGTCAGAAATTCCTCTAATCTAACATAAATATTCTACATTATGTTAGCATTTAAATCTTATGCTGTATTAGTAACTCAAATCTAGGCTCAAATTTCGATTTTAAGCCATTTTAATCAAAGCTAGTTATTTGATTTTTGTAATGCAGTCTACAACTTCACCATGACATAACCTCCTAACGAGCCCCAACAGCAAAGAAACAAGACTGACCAAAACTGACAGCAGCTCTTGGCTTTGTCGTGTTTGGTACATCACAGGAAAAGTCAAAACTGAGGGTAAATTTATGAAGCTCTCTCTCTCTTTTGCAGACAAAGACTGTACAAAAGTTATATTCACCATCACTTGAAGCATGCATCACCTGTCTGGACTTACTAACACACAAGTCAATCATCTCGAAAAACTCCAGTGTCGAGCTATAGCTAAAGACATGTCCATCGACTAAACGATTAAAAAGTGGGTGCTCTGGAAAAATATACTTTGTTCTGACCCAAACTATGCTTGAAAAGACTAAAAATCAAATGGAGTTCATGCAAAAACTATAGTGTATGCAGAAAGTGAATAGGAAATACTGTAGCTATATAAACAAAAGCAGACCATTGATTCGGTCACAAATCTTCAACAAATTCACTCCCTTTTTTCCTAAATTGATCAACCAAAAATACATTTGACTGACTAAGATGTCATAACGATTAATGGACAAAACCACAAAAACATTACAGAGTCATCCTTCACTATCTACTGAAGACATTGATCACTATTGGCAAAGCTAGATCCTCTAAAATAATTTCTCCCTGATGTGCTACAAATACAAGTTGCTGCTTGGACGGCTGCCGCAATTAAAGAATACAACTGAAACAAAATACTAAATCCTCATACAGCACAGCATAATGTATCCCACCAGCAGAACGTCGGACCACTTACCTTTCCTCTTTCAAATCAAACTTTTAAATCATGTAGAAGAGCTATGCGATTGTTTAACCATGGATTTTTTTAAGCAAAACATTTGAAGCACAAAGAAAGAAACTGGTCTTTTGTCTGTTGTTTTAATAAGCAAAGTGTGCTACCTAATGGATGAAAATTGCTTTAATTTGACCACATTTTACGGATTGTGTTGAAATATGCAAAACATACAACCATTAGTTATTTTATAGAAAAGAGCTTTGAGAATAGTTACTAACAGTCATTATAGGGAACCATCTAACCCATTATTTGTCAAACTTAGAGTGTTAAAAGTTCATGATATTGCTGATGTAAGTGTCCTCAAAGTGATGTATAAAGCTAAGTGCAACACATTACCTGTTAACATTCAAGGATTCTTTGAAAAAAGAACAAGTCACTATAATTTAAAAGGAATCGACATCTTCAATAAACCCAGATTTAGAAGGAGTTCAATTATGGAACAATCAAATCAAAGAATTGAGGAACAATATTGACATTTAAGAAATACATAAAAGCTGATTAATTGAAAAGATATAAAACTTATTTATAAATTGTTGTGGTTAAAAGTATGGATTTGTTTGCTGAGAATTGTGTTATGTTAAGACTATGTAAATAGAATTGTATTGCTTAATAGGAAACTTTTGTAAATTGAAAAAAGATTACTCTTCTTTCTGCTCCTTTTCATTAATTTTTAGTTGTCATTTTGATACAAACTGTATCTCATTGTATGTAATGAATGAAAAGAAATAAAATTTAATAAAATAATAATATAAACTGACAACAATAAGATACAACTTATTGATCATTACCTTAAGTTATGTAGTAGTAGTGTAGAAAAACAGCATACAGTACAATCCATGAGAGACTATTAACCTTCACTAACACATAACAATCTGCTAATAACAATAAAAAGGCAAATCCATGTTTTTTACCACTTTAAGGCAGGGTTGATTATGTATATGACAGTAGCTACAACATAGTATTAATCAGGGATGTAATAAGTTTGTTTTTTCCCCATAAAAGTCTATTTAAATGTTTGCTTTGCACAACTCCAAGTAAAATGTGTCTATGACCTTGTCCATAACATCGTATAAACATGTCCAAACCACTTCAAAGCTTAACATTTTGACTGACATTTGGATGAAAGCAAAGCCCAAATCAGTGAACTGACTCTTGACTCTATTCTTACCACTCAAACCCACAACAAAGCATGAATGACACGGCTGACTGGTTATAGAAAGTCACGAAGCAGCAAAAGAATAGAAAATAGATGAGAGAGTATTGTTATTCCTTACCAAGAAAGACATGGAGTCCCTTTGGCGACGATACTATCCCAAGCTCTGGCATTCATTCGCGGGGAGGCTGCGTGAGGATGAAAACAGCGGAACGGACAAAGGATACTGTGAAATGTGATATCTTTCAACACAGAAATGCCTCAATAAACCGGAATACATCCAGCAACCGCGTGTAAATGCGCGCGTCTCTTACCTGGACACATCAGCAGACGGACAGGCGCGTAACGTGGTGATCTAAAATACAAAAAGGGTTAAAAATTACGCCAAAGTGTGTGCCCAAAAGCAGTCATTTGTTATGCAAAGAGGCTTTTTCTATACGCAGAGGTCTTTGGAGTCAAATCGTGTGGGCACTTTCCCGAGCTAAGCTTCAAAAACAATCTATTCTTCTTCCAGATGTTTTCAATCACGGAGCTTGGTAAACGTGGACTACAGAGCATTTCGTTTACTAGGATGTTACTAATGCTACTTTCTGATAAATATACTAATGTTCATCAATTAAATTTACAGTAAATCTTAGTTATGCTTTGAAAAACATCACGTCGTGGGAAAATACGAAGCTTCTTACCCGTTTCGTCAACAAAATCCAAAATGTCTCCAAATTTCTTTATCAAACATTTGGCTGCTTGAAGGTGCATCGTATTGTCACATTTCTAAATATATATTACGATTGTACTATAAAGTTATAAAGCCCAAAGTCGGCGGCATTGCTCAGTTTCTTGACAGGACTTTTAATTTGACACCCGTCGCGCACTACAAGCGTAATCCTGTCTGGTCAGTGTGGCGCGTAATGATCAGGTCGGAGATGGCTAGCCCTTCCTACTACTCCATTGTTTGAGGTTTTTGGACACGGTAGGATCGTCGCCCCATGTGCCCCTGAAGCTGCCCGATCTGGGGTATTAAAAAGCAGACAAGGTAAGTTGAGTTCAGGCTGTAATATGTGAGGATTTCTGTGGAGGTGATGCTAGCAAATGTGCTTTGTGTAGCTAGGTTACCGTTAGCGAGCGATGCTAACGGTGCGTCAAGCTGTCATCCTCGCCCATCATTCCGATAAATAGATACATAATAAGGTCATTTCTTCTCCATATTTTCAAGTTTGAGTATTTAGTTGCTTATTATGACACAAATACTGGAGTGCACATTCATTAAAGCCTTAAAACAGCTAAAAGAAACCAGAATGCTATGTTTTTTCTGATTTCCTAAAGCTATGTAACGCGATTTGTCATTGTAAACAACGTGTTTATGACCGTAACTTAAAATATATTATGTAAAAACACATCTAAAACGTGAGGTATTGGAAAAATCTGTACAAACAATTAAAAAATACACTTTTAATTAAATTTTCTTTGCAGTGCATTACAGTTTTACCAGAATGATTGCATCAGGTATCCACACAACAGCAACAAAACAAGCATTATAATACAAGACAATGATAGACTTATACGGACAATGATGCTTATTGTATTATTCAATGCTGTTATACAATATTTTATGTATGCTCCTAGATTTTGGAAATGTCTTTGTACGTGTGTGTTTGGTTAAATGCATAAAAAAATAGTTGTTTATAGATGACCACAGACCAGACAAAAGAGATTATTTTGTCTTTTCTGCTTGCATAAAAGCTGCATTTGTTTTGTACTAACCTAAATTATAATTTTCTGCTTTATTTTTTTGCAATAAACAAGAACTAAGCTTTTTATTTGCTCATCTTTCTAAACAAACAGACCTTTGCACAGTGAAAAAAGTCTGCTTAAGGTGAAGTTCACTAGTGTTACCTATAAAATAAAGTGTATAATAAAAGATACTTTCATTTACTTGCTTTTTTAGAAACTCAAGGTCATTCCTGCCAGTCTATCTTTCAATCTCACTTCTTGTAGTGGTTCAGAAAGGAAATCTGATCATCTTGATAAATTAATTTGATTTGGACCTAACTGAGTTTTACTATCAAACATGTTTTGAGCTTCGCTGTGATGTTGAACAAACAAGATTTTGTCTAATCAAGTGAGGAATCGGCAAAGGGCAGACATCTGACTCCCGATGATTCACACACCATACTCCGTGACACACTCTGGCATGTTAGGTATGGGAAAACAGATGGAAGATACAGGCATATGTGTGAAAATGTTGCTCAGCATCACTGCAATACTGTGAGTTTTGCAAAAGGTTGTAAATTGATTGATGTTGATAAACCCTAAGCCTACTGTATTAAACTAAGAGTAAGAAAAACATTGATTGATTGAATCAGGGTCTTTCAAACAAGGCACTGGATTGTACAGTTTCAACATGTTTCTCACTTAAAGGCAAAACTATGGTTGTCTTTGGGTAAAACTATCTTATGCACATGTATTTAATTTTGAACTTGTCTCTTTTTACATATGGAATCATTACTGTATTTTAATCTGTGATTACTTGCAATATTGACAAAATTATGTTTTTGGTGTGTTTCACTAAAATATACCAACAATAAGTCAGTTCACATTAAATTGTCTGACTAATAGTTCAGGATTACACTGGAAATTAAAGTCTATATATTATGCAAAAGTGAGTAAGTTGCGTTTACTTCAATAATCTGCTCTCATCTGCAAAGCTTCAAATGCTTTTTACACTTGTGATTCATTATGTGTTTTTTTTTTGTAACCGCTGTTGAGCCTCAACTAAACTGATTATACAACTAATAAAAGCTTGAGTTGATGCCTTTTTGTTTCAATTGAGGTAACCAAAATATCAAGCAGTTAAAACAGGCTAAAACATAGCTGTAGCTGCAAAATTAGTAAATTTCAAGGCTCAGTGATTCAATGATTTAGTGAGATGTGTGGACCAACACGTAGCACTCCTGTTATCTTATGACAGGAAATGTGCGAAGCATTTTTTAAGTGATAATAATCAAATGCATAAATATGTAATGAAGCGCAATCATGTTTTTAATGATGCACATTAACATAGAAAAGTTAATGTGCATCTATGTATATTTGTGTCTAAGTTTATTTAACTATTTTTAAGCCAGATTTACCAATGAAACAAGGATAAAATATCCAGTTTGACAAGCATTTTTCAACTTGAAATTAGGAAAAAATTGAGAAATTTGTAGAAAAATTTTAGTAATTTTATTTATTCTGGATTCCCACTGGCAGCAATAACTGCTCCACAGTTAATAAATATGATAATATGACGTAATAAAAAAGCGCTCTTAAGCGTATTTGCTCATTTAAGTTTGTAGTGAGATAAATGTTGAAATGGCTATAGAAAGCAATTTAAAAAATCTGGAGTACTTTTATACCTTTATTAGAAAGTACAGCATCTGTTTTTCTGTTTTGTTTAATACATTTCCTTTATTTACTAAACAATACACTCAATATTAGATTTTGCTGATCTCCAAAACAACATTCACAATATTATCTTAAATTCATTATATTCCCACTTCTTTTGTAGCATGTTATAGTTGCTGCTGTGAATTGCTTGAGAATAACAAGGATTTCACAATTGAACATGGATAAATTAAGATGTATAGAAATTGGCAGATTTAATATACAGGTGTTGTTTTGTTCCCAGCAGCTCCCTATAGAGAGAAGCTACCATTATCATTCTTGTACTCTCTTAGAAGCCAGTCAATAGCTGTTATAATAATACTCAATAATGGCTTTGAGTGAGAGGTATGCCAGGCTCTGTGATGATGCTTAAACGTGGCGTGCATCACTGACTATAATCCTCCATGTAGCCAGGCGCTTTAGCCGGTTACGTAAGCAGCAGTAGAATGATTTATGCTCAAGGACTTCTAAAGACATCTCTGCTCCAAATGCCCCCACACACATGTTGGAGAGAGGACACTGATGCAGAGAGAGAGAGAAATGGCCTTGAGTGAAACAGAATCATGGCATTTGTATGAGAACGAAACTGACAAAATACAGTATGATTTTTGTTGGAGAAAGACTAGTTGGCGGATTATTCTTTCGATACGTTGTTTAGAATGCAAAAGTGACTTGAAGACAAGATTTTTGGCTTGATAATGTCATGGAGATGTAGAATTTAGGTTTGTCAAAAGTATCGAAATTCAGAATCTCATCAACGCTAAAACTGGTATCAAAACTTAATACTCATTTGAACAAGCAGCCATACTATAAATAAAAAATATCACATTAACAGGACAAAGTTTGACATTTTCTGATGAGTTTTAGAATAATCCTGAGCCTAATCAATGCTAGTTTATAACAAAATATTTTACAAAGAAAGTGTTTGTACTTTGTGCGGAAAATTATAGTTTATTGCATAGAAATTTGACGTTAAAAGACCTTTTTTAATTATTGTAGTATCATTATTAGCCTAAGCCAGTGGTTCCCAACATTTTTCATCTTGAGTTCCCCCTAATCATGATCTCGCACACTGAGTACCCCACTGTATTTTTTCTTTACTCATATATTTTCATTAGCCATTGCATTTTATTGTTTTAGTATATTTCATGTAAAAAATTGCATCTTAACGTGTAAAATGTGCTGCAAATGACCTTTTTCCTCATTACAATACTTGCAATTCTATTCTTTTAATCTGCAATCATCCCAAGTACCCCCTGGGGTACACGTACCCCTGGTTGGGAAACACTGGTCTTAAAATTTAGTGTCATAACACTTAAAACAAGTTGTTACATCAATAAATGTTTGGAATCTTTATAAAGACAAGTTAACGATTATTCAATTACAAAATTAGTTGACGTTTATTTCAATAATCGATTAGTTGTGATTAATCGATTAACTTGTTGCAGCCCCATTTGCAATCAACCAGAATGTGGTTGTATTTCTGTTTTTGTTTAAGACTGCAGTATAATTTACTAAGCTGATTCTTTGAAATGTCAATACAATTTAGGTCTCCACAATATGTATTTGCAAAATTGTGGCGTCATTCGCTCATTATTATCTCTATTCAATTTTCAACTTATCTTGCAACCCTCATAATGATGCAACAAATGTATTAGCCTATTAAAGTAAGCCACATTTAGAACACTATCTATGATTCAGCCTTTTATTTAATCTAACCTTATTAAATTATCTGATATTGTCAATATTTACACTCATCACATCTTCTATATTTGACGAGCTTAACACTAATGAGTTTTGTAACAACCAACATTCCACGTCCCTTTAAGACATCCTGCAGTGTCCTTTCCTTTAAGGCCATAAACATTTCCTTGAGGGGTTTTTGTGTGACTGCAGACAGGATGTAGGAGGGGTCTGTCGTCTCTCTCCCGTTGGCCCTTTCCCAAAACATTACAGTATGGTCCCACATGAGAATAGGGAAGACTTGCAGAGCTTGTCTAAGTGATATTGATCTGAATTCGAACCAAATGCCAAGATACAAAGACATTAATGGGCATCACATTGTCCTTTCTTTATACATTTTGCTGTCCTGAAAATGTTGTTAAATTAAGTTTTTCAAAGTGTCATTCTTACTAAAAAGTTCATATCCAAGTTTTGTTTTTACAGTAAAGCAAAGAACAACTAACATTTTACCAGCACAGTTCCTGATTTTACAGAGAATAAGTTGATTACAATATAATTATTAGATGGGGACAGTGCACAGTGATCTTATTGTGTTTTTACAATATAACTGACAACTGTCAAAAATGTACTAAATTGCATTAAAAAACGCTTATTTTTATGTACGCATCAGTAAACTGTAGATATTATTGTCAAAGCATTAGGGTTGCAACAAATTAATTGATTAATAACAACTAATCAGTTATTGAAATAATTGTCAGCTAATTTAATGATGGAATACTTAAAGGTGTACCATGTAAATTTCTGGAGGTGAAAAGTCGACTTCACAATTCAATACAAATAGGATGTTAAAATCATTCTTTAGAACATTTTTATTGGGGATAAATACATTTCATGCCATGTTGTGAAAAAATATAGCTAAAAGAATTTTAGATTTTATCATGAATGTGGTTTTCAAGATATCCAAAAATTGAATCTTGGGTATATAGTTCAGAGTTAAAATTTCCACAAAAAGAACCCTGTAAGAATAGAAAATAGAGAAAATGTAGCTAGTTAGTAACTTTCAACTTAGGATGTAATACGTCTGCACTTCTGTGATTCATTTACAAACATTTCACATTGTTCACGTGACATCCCAGTATTTTCCAGACCAATAATACTTTACACAGATGTTTGCAGCACAAATAAATCTTGTTCAGTCAGTTTTTGTTGTAATACAAAAGTGATCGGGTTTAGTCACTAATGGAAATCCCCAGATTGAAACAATTTGAAATGATCTTTTAGATATTCCATGACAATGTTCAGTGTTATTAATCAGAAATCTTGTTCATCTAGATTCATGACGTCATTGCATTCTACAACTTAAACTCAGCCTATTGACGTATAATCGTCTGAATATTGTTATCAAGATATGCCCAAAAATATTGAGATATTCATTTTTGTCATTATCACCCAGCCCTAGGGTCAAGTTATTTTTTGGGGCAAAATTTACATTTTCAACACAGTAATTTTAGTTTTTGGTTATTTACTACTGATATTTTGTTCTAGCCGTTCTATTTTTGTAGTAGATCAGCACAGAAAATGCCAAATTGTGTTACTTTTTTAAAACCAATACTTGCTCAAATGAGAATCTAGATTTGATATTTGCTTATGTGATTTTTCATACTTTCGACAATCCTACAAATACATGAGCTGAAAAGAAAACCCCTCCGACTGAAGAGCGATGATGATAAGCAATAAAAACTGTGTAATTTTAGTGTTTTTGATTCTAATTTTGCTTGTAAATCTGCACTTTTAAAACGTTCTTAAGCGACATTACCTTTACAAAATTGCTAAATCTTGTTTTCAAGTGACTTTGACATTCCAAGCTTCCATCTAACCAATTAATCAAAAAATAATTGCCCAACTAATCGATTACCAAAATAATCTTTAGCTGCAGCCCTACAATGCGTCTATATGAGTAAAAATTAGCTTGAAGTGCCCCATTCTCATCTGAAAATAAAGCATTTTTCCTCTTAAAATCCAGAAAGTGTGCTATTTATGCTGACTGTTGTCAGAGCAACATGGCTCAACTTGTGCTAGCCTCTGAAAATTATAAAAAGCACACCTCAACTCATTGTGTTGAACAGTTAAATGGCTTTAAGTTTTAAACTAATCACAATCCTTTGGTTAAATTTGTGAGATTGTAAAAACAGGCACCAAACAGTGTCCTCGAAGTAACTTTTCTTTTCTTTTTATTGTAGAGAAATGTGAAACTACCATGTGAGCCCATTTCCAGTCCAGCAGTGGTTTAAGTGGCGAGTAGGGGGCGCTATCCCACTGGACTGGAGATGTACGAGGCAAAACAACATCGAGCGGTGGAGAAGAAGGAGTCAAGCACAGAGACAGGTGAGCACAATCAAATAGAGGCTGAAGTATCTTGGTATACTACAATTACAGCCAGTTTTGATGTTACTGTCTCTTTAAATAATCCCATGTATGTCTAACGTCATGTTGCCCTGAAGTCCATTAGCTGCTATTGTTAGCGCCGTGTGTCCCAGTGAACCACATGTTCGCTCAAGTGGAAGGGCATTGACTTCTGCTGTACTCCACCCACAAAAACACAATAAATAAAGTACAATCCAATACACAATAGACAAGAATATTATGACTGAAAAAAAGAAAATTCCAAAAATGCTCATGGAAATCTTACATCTATTTAAGTTTGAAGATGCTCATTGATGATTGGGAAGCAAAGTGACAGAAAGGGGGGCAAACCCAAGGCACTCTTCATACAATAAAAGTTTAAAAAGCCTTTATTAAACTTGGCTATTTCATTGTTAAAATATTAGTTGTTTTCAAACCATGTGCTGATCTGCTTCCCAAGCATAGCGACTCACAACAGCCTTCTTCACGGTGTGATTCTCAGTAGTCCATTAGCCCTATTTATTAATTAAGGGATGTGCAACACCTGAAAAAGAGCAAGGTAACAGTGATCAAGGAAAAAGTTTTTTTATAAAAAGGACTATAGTCAGTTTCATCTCTTAATCCTGGGAAAACAGTAACTTGCGGATTGTTTCCCTCTGCAAAAGTAACTTCAGACAGTCACCATGTTTCTCTGAAAAGTGTCTTGCCGTAGGTTAGTCCATATTATTCCTCCTTACAGCATATTTATGTTCGGCCACTCTATTCTTAAGCCTTCCGTCCTGAAAACAACCACAAGTGCAAGACAAACGATAAACTACAAAGTGTTGCAAATAATTAATGTTTTTATATTGTAATTTTTTTTTTTTTTTTTTTAATATATTCTATTGTTTTTTTTTTTTTTTTTTTTTTTTTTTTTTTTTTTTTTTTTTTTTTTAAGTTGTCGGTAAATATGTTCATGTCAATTTTTTTTTATTTGTTATGCATTCAATTTTTTTTTTTTTTTTTTTTTTGTTTTGTTTTTTTTTTTTTGTGATTTTTTTTTAAACAATAAAATACAACTAGTGTACTGTGCTCAAGCTACGTTTATCGACTGCTTAATTTTAACAACAGATGGAAATTCTCCATGCCGGTCAATATTTTTTTAATTTACGACTTTTTTTTCCCATATTTTGTTATCGACTTTATAATGTACAGAAATCTATTGAAAATAAATAAAAAATCGATATGAATTAGGCATATCGATATTTCAATATCGTGCAGCCCTAGTTTCATTATTGTGATGGTTTATTGGGTCAATAAAAATAACAAGGCAAAACATGTAATCCAACTTTGTAAATTTCACACAAAAACTAGCTTTTAAATTTTTATTTCTTATTATCATTTTCTACGTGCTTTATTTTTGTTATTTCCGATGTTTATGCTTATACATGCATTTTTATTATTTTTTATATACGTTTTTTTCTTGTTTGAAGATGAGGGCCTGGGCAGCAGCAGTAAGCACTTCGGCTCGGGCTCCCTGGGCTCGGGTTCGGGGGGTCCGTGTACCTGTCCGACAGCCAGGACTGGGTGGTGTCCCCGGCTGCTCCCCTGACGAAGGCCCCGCCCCCCACCCTGCCATCTCGCCCCTGTTAGCGGAGGAAACATTCAGATACATGAGTAGATCTTGTTGTGTTTGCACAGAACTTAGTTTGTTTTGAAAAGTTATATTTGAACAAGGCGTGAGAGCTGTCAGTCAAAGCAGTTCACGAAAGAAGGTATCTCGTGGCGACAAGCATGTGGCACGACAAAGGTTAAAAGCCAGATCCTAACACCCCTTGTGAAATAAATTGTAGATATGTTTAATGCTGTACAAAGGAACATTCTTGACAAAGCAAAACTATGACCAGGGAGTCAAAAGGGGCAAACTCTTTAGGCGTTTTTGCACATGAAAGAACCAAGAACTAGTCCCAACCTTCCTCCAGTCCCTGCTTAGTCAGAAGAACTACCCTGTCCCCATGTTGGTGTTCACACAGCAACAGCTCCTGAAAGTGGGTCTAACTAGCTTTAGCATTAGCATCTGTATAATCTGAATTAAAAAGTTTCAATAAACCAGATCTACAAAATAAAAAATATTAAACTAAAATAAAGCAAAATTACCATTATTTACTGTAATTCCTAGTAATTATTTAGCTACTATTTACAAATAATAACAATAGTATGGGAGTTACTGCTTTTAATTATTTTCTTAAGAATAAAAGTTATCTAAATAGACGGTAAAACATGTTAACAAATTAACATTTAAATGGTTTGTGTCACCAAAAGGTTCTGATGAAATAGCTAAAAGGAGCTAAAAATAAAGTGTTTAATGCATGACAAGAACTAAAAAAATACTTGGAACTGAAAAAAGTTCCTACAGTGGAAAAGCCTTTGTCAGATAGTACTTTAGAGAACTAGGCCTGGGCATATGGACACAAATAATACTGTATCTTATATATATTTTTTAGCATTCTCGATCACAATATTCAGATGATATTAATTTAGTTTGAGCTGCAATGACAAAGTGACTAAAATGTCATTCCTTTTTGATAATCTGAATTATGAACTAGACTAAGCTAACTAACTGCTAATAATAATACACTTATTTTTAGTATCTCCATCTATAAGCCTTCAGTCACCTACTTTAGCCTTTATTTTGTTAAAACTCCATCTAAAAATGACTAGTCGACTATTAAAATGATCATTAATGACAACCCTAACATAAAAAAAGTGAAGTCCAGCAGAAAAAAATGTTTAAAGTTATAATTTGCTGCTTAAATATCAGACAAATGTGAAACGTATTTAAAATAAATCTCAAGTTCTTGATACTTACAATAATAATGTTAAGTCTACAAGTAGTTTACACCTTTTTGATTTAGTAACAGATGTCATAATGTTATCTAAGCAGTTTTATGATACTTGTATAATTATTGCAATGATTAACTTGCTTTTTATTCAAGTGCATTTTCTTTTATCTCTGCTTTGGTTCTTTCTGATTGGTTAATCCCTCGATGTCAGCAGCAACAGATGGCCTCCCTTTTAACGCATTCAACACGTGACAATTCATCTACCCTCATCCTTAAAATAACTGGGATTTGCCGCGGATATTATTTGGCTCTTGACATGGCCGCGTTGCCATGTTGTGTGTGTGTATCCTGTATTTATCTGCCCTAGTTTGTGTGAAAGGAGAGAGAGAGAGAGAGGGGAAGAGAGTTGAGTTGACTCGCAAACCAGAGCGAAACAAGTCACAGGACAAACTGAGAAGAAGAGAGAAGCGAGAGAAATGCCGAGGTTTAAGATACAAAATGAAGAGGTTTATGATCGGTTTGCGGTGGAGGGTGAGTAGATAGAGATATTGAATTATGCTTACGTGCGTGTTGTGACATATGAGCTATTGTTAGAGAGTCTCTGCAAGGTCAGGAGGAACGTGAGAGCGAGAGAGAGGGACGTGCACGCAGGAAATGTTTATGTTCAGTGGAATGCAAGTGTCATGTGCAGACGATTATACGAACCAAAAAGTTAGTAATGTTTTTCAGTGTTTAATTTAAAAGGGTTAGTCAGTGTAAACAGGCAACTGCAAATATGAAAGTTTAAAAGTGGAAAGATTGATTTGGCATCACAATTCTGCAAGGCAATAATATTTAACACAGACAAGGGCAACAAAATTCAATATTGTTTAGCAAATTTGAGCCCGGGAGCCAAACTCGGCACTGTAAGAGTTGTTGAGATTTGTTAAAGGAGACCTATTGTGTTTTTTATGTGTATTTAGTAAAACACTAGAGTATCTGTTGGTCAGTATTTTACCTTTTGTTTATTGTGAAGCATAAAATTTACCTAAAACGGCTCAGAAACAGAAACACATCTTCTGACTTGATGTTCAAAACTGCAAAACTAATTGTAAAACTTTACTTTTACAAGCTGCACAGTTTAAATGACTTGCTTAAACTACTATGTGACCATTTTGAATTCTACATGATTTACTTGGATAATCGCAGGTAAATACAGAAAAGTGGGCGGAGCTAGGTGGTAGGTGAAGACAACAGATTACTCAAACATGCATGAATCGATCCCAAAACAACTTTGATTAAACTAATGTTGAGAAAACACTGTTATAACATGGATACAAACTCGGAAAAGTAGATTTTACACAATAGGTTTCCTTCAAGAATATTGGTCTGATTACATTTTAAGCTGTAGAGATTGTCAAAGTGCACCAAAACACTTTCATTTTGCTAACACATGTTAATAAAATACAATTTATTCACTATCACATTGCAATTGAACTTTTTAGATGCAACATAAAATTAGGTTTGGCCCTCAACATGCAGCAAAATGGCTCTTCGAGGAAAAATAAAATGAATTTTGGTCTGCTGAGAAAAAAAGTTAAAGCACTGTTTTTGTTGTTCTGCAAAAAGTGAATGAGTCATCAGATTTAAAATTCTTGAATGTACCTTTTAAATTATTTCATGTCAAAGCAACATGTTTTAATTGGAAAAACTGTCTCTTCCCACCATCTGACCTTATGACGTCATCACTTTTTAGAACCTATTGTGATACAGTACAGTACAATATGTGTTTTTTACTTATGTCGTGATTACTAATGTCAAAACATGTAAATAAAAAAACAACTAGTGTTTAGCTAGCTCAACAAGTTTTTAGAAGAGGAAGTTTTTGTTTAACCACAATTAAGCCACAATTATGCACCAACACTACATGGAAATACTTTAGAAAGACACAATGATGAGGGAAGTGTTAAGGTGGAGTAGATAATTTTCACACTGCAAACACGATTTAGGTTTAATCTAACAATTTCCTCTCCTAAATCCTTCAACACTTGGTAATATCGACATGTATTGATTTTGGTTGCAGTTATGGCTTAAAAAACACTTTTTACAAACAACAAAGTGAAACTGGAGAGGACTACCCAAGCTCAGCCAATAGAACGCAGCATTTAGCTCCTGATTAGAAGGAAAATCTTCATTATTCAATTCAGACAAGACACAGTTAGAAAAAATTTTCACAAAGTGCTGCATTTATATAGACTTTTTAGTGAAAAACACAAAGGTCATAAAAAAGTTAGTTACCCCAACTTTAGTCATGCACCTTGTACAGTTATAATACACTTGAAGCATCCACAGTCATTATTATAACCACTGTGGTCTGCTGGTTTAGCTTTGTCAGACAGTGTTAGCATCTTTGCCCTTTATTTCTTCTTGAACTGGCACGTGCGCCCGCCGGTCGACTGAAGCCAGGCGTCAGATAGCTGGATCATGATATGTTTGCTCCACTTCTCCATCGGACATGAGACTAAAAATAACCTTTGATAGCTCTCCAGGAAGTGAGGGAGGGCCTTTACATGAAGAGCCGCTCAGTGGATAATACTGTACCAGAAAAACTGCAAGGCATGAAGTATTGTGATTAGTTTTGTGTGTTTGGGAGAACTGATGAACTAGTAAAATATTCACATTGACACGTTTCAGAAGGAGTATTGTGTGAACTGAAGTTACTTAAAGCTAAAGTTGTTGGAATGAAATGGCCTGGTCATAATTACAGGTCAAAGTGGGCCTCACGTTACTGGACAGAGCACGTGCAGCAGCTGTCTCACACTGTTTAATCCCTCATCTAACCAGACTCTTCTCTTACAAAGACAAGTAAACTAGCAGGAAACTGTGCTTGGATGTTTTGACTAGAGTGAAAAAGTAAATATTTGAAGTAAAGTGGTTAATGTTTTGTCACTATCTAAAATGACTTGAGATTTGACTTGATAAAATAGACTCAGACCTGGGACTTAACTTGAACTTGAAGGTCCAGTGACTTAGGACTTGACTTTGATGACTTGTTGCTTCTCCTTCACTTTTGAAGAGCCAGAAAATATTTTTAAATTGGATCATTTATAAAAGTAGACATGTGGCACTCATTGGTCTTAAACCTGTCCCTCTCCTGTCTCTCTTTGACTTGGGACTTGACTCGGACTTGTCTCTCTTACTTAGTTGGACTTGACTCGGACTTGTCTCTCTTTGACTTGGGACTTGACTCGGACTTGTCTCTCTTTGACTTGGGACTTGATCTCGGACTTGTCTCTCTTTGACTTGGGACTTGACTTGGACTTGTCTCTCTTTGACTTGGGACTTGACTCGGACTTGTCTCTCTTTGACTTGGGACTTGACTTGGACTTGTCTTCTCTTTGACTTGGGACTTGTTTCTTTTGGACTTGGACTTTGTCTCTCTTTGACCTGGGCCGGACAATCGTCTCTCTTTGACCTGACTATTCTCTCTTTGTACCCTGACTTGTCTACCTTCTTGCTTGGACGTTGACTATGCACTATGTCTCTGTATTGACTATTCTCTCTTTACTTGGACTGCATAGACTGTGACTTGTACTCGCTATTGATCTTGGGACTCACTTATCTCTCTTTGACCTTGGACTCGACTGTGACTTGTCTCTCTTTGAACTTGACTGACTTGAGCTTATCTCTTCTATGACTCGGACTCGACTACATTGATCTCTCTTTGACTTGACTCGGACTTGACTTTCGTTCTCTGTCTGACTAGGACTGTCCATTGATGTCCTCCCTTGACTTGACTTGACTTGACTGCTCTCTTACTACAAGACGTTACCTTGACTCTCTGTCTCTCTTGACTCGGAGACGCTTATTGGGACTTGACTTGGACTATTCTCTTATGACTTAGACTGTCTCTCTTTAACCTGAGACTTGACCTTTCTCTCTTTGACTTGGATTTGACTCAGACTTGAGGCCAAAGACTTGAGACTTAAGAAAAAGATGGACCTCTGAAAGAAGTAGTATACCTCACTTTAACACTGGTATGAATAACAAGTTCCTTTGTTTTATTTAGGCATTATAAAACATGCAAAGCTATTATATTTGTAGTCACAGTTATAACACCATGGAAACAATTGAAACTATGAAAAAAGTCCATCAAGTTCCTCCACTGTTGGACATATTTTGCAGTGTTTGCTATCTTTCTCTCCTTCTTCATGATTCCTTAATTCCTTTCCTTTCCTCTCTCCTTCTCTCCAGCGTATCTTGCTTTGGACCCCTCTTCTTATACCCATTCAGGCTTCTGCTGGCTTGTCTAAAGGTATTTTCTCTCTTTCCCCATTAAAACTCCTGCCTGCTTTTTCCTTTATTCACATTATATAGTAATTATTAGAAAAAAGTAGATGTTTTCCTTCTCTGCAGTTTTAGCGTTAGCATAGATTAGCGTCTGTTTTGCATAGAGGCGTTTCTCTCAGTGCTTCTGTAGCGACTCATTTGTATATCTTTTCTTCTTTTCCCAGTCCTCAGTGCAGACGAGTGGAGGCAGATGACCAAGACCTTACAATGACATCGAAGTGGTCACACATCTTTTGGCAGAGGTTGGTTGTTAGATTATATAAAATGTTTTAGATTTTTCAGAAAACCATTTACCGGGAGTGTATTTTGAAAAGATATTTATATTTTCACTAGTTGACATTAGGCCTGCATAATTATTGATCAATCAATATCAATGTTTTTTCTGTGTTGACCACTATGAGCTTCAGAGCGCTGTGCTTAGCATGTGACATAGTGAACTGATTTGTGTGCTCTCAGTTAATTTAGTGAACTTTACCTGCGTAGATGAGCATCGCAATAAAAGTTTAATCTACATGTTTTAAGCTGTAAAACACGATTATCTTTAGCAAAAGGCCATGCTAGATTATTGACAAGGAATATAGATGTTCAAAATAATATTACCATTAAAAAAATAGTATTCAATCTTTAAATCTGCCAGTGCAAAAAGTGTTTTTGAACTGCAGTGTCAGTGTAAAGGCAGCTCTCCCCGCGACAGAGCAGAGACACAAGAGATAAAACTAGGAGAGCGCAGTACTGCAAGCGCTGGACACAGCCCTGCACTCGTCTGTACCGAGACTGCAGCGCGCTTCAAACCAAGGCCCGATGAGCGCAGGAGCCTGACTACGGGAAGTCGTTGCTGACTCTAGATACGTCTCTGCTTTTGAGCTTCCTAAAGTTTTCACGCACAGATCAAGAAGTCTCATGTTCACGGCCATTGGATCGTTTTTTTTATACCTTTAAGTCGACATAACAAGATAACTGTTAAAGGAAAAACACAAACTCAGCGACGTCTTACCAAAGAACACCAAATTCATTTTTTGACAAATAGATTAATATGATTAAATAAATGTTTTAAGCATGACTTTTTCTTAACTAAAGCAAATAACAATAAAATTGATAACCAAAAAGCATGTCATATTTTCCTGTGAACTTGCACTGCCACTGTCATGTTCTGCAAATGTGTAATAAGGTTCATTAAATTAACTGGGATCAGACAAAACAGCACATTTTGTGCCACGTGCTGGGAGCTGTACTCTAGAGCTCATAGTGGCCAATGCACAAAAACATCTCTTCAACTTCAAGACATAGATCAGGGGCAAGATAGGGCCCTCAGTGTTTATGTAAAATGTGCTTTCCTGAGACATTACTGCTGCTGCTTTTTTGTGATTGTGGGCCACATGTGCACAGCCTGCAGAGCCAACCACAGCACAGATCAAGGAATAGAACACACATATAAAATACAAACAATAAAATTCATTAAATAATAGACCAAAGAGACCACTTACCCTACTGACAAATATTGGAGATGGTTAAATGGATTGTTTTTTTCTGTTTTATGGACTTGCAGAGGGACAGGGACCTGGAGTTAGCAGCTCGGATTGGCCAGTCTCTTTTACAGAGGAACCACCTTCTGCAGGAACGCAACGACGCCATAGAAGAGCAGCTCGCACAGGCTCTGGACCAGGTAAGAAGTATTGTCACTAATAACTGGTATTTTTCATGCTTGTTTAAAGTTTTGTCATCTTCTCCTGTATTGAAGCTTTCTTACCTTGACACGACTCACTAATTCATTGCCTAATTTGACTAGATTTAAACCTTATTTAAACTTCTTCATCGACTTTTCTATTTGACATGATGTGAAAGTAATTTTTTTGTTTTCCTTGTGGCTTTGTTCAAAATACAAGACGTTAATTATTTACAATTTACCCCCAAAAAACCTATTGACTTTCTTAAAATCCAAGAGACAGTGTAGTGTGATCAAATCCAGTTAATTCTCCTTAAAATTGTAAATACGAGACACACAATTAGGTTTCCCTAATATACACATAATTAATTTTGGCTAGTTCAGGAAAAATGCTAAAACTGCTTAAAGTTGGGCCTATTTTGATTAATCTACCAATTGTAACTTGTCGAAAAATAAAAGTAATAGTTTTTTGATCATCTTAAGTGCACTATGTAGACTCTTGTATAAACATTATGACTACTTGTAAAAACATATTTTGCAAAGTCTGACAAATTATTATAAAGCTAAAACAACTGCTGGTAATTTTGAACTAAAATTCCTATTTTATCTACATACACACACCTTTGTAACCGTATTTCAACTTTTGTTGGCTAAAAATCAATTTTAAAATCTCAATACACAATGTAAATAATTGTTTACTAGTCGACTAATCAATGAAATAATTGGAGATCGACTGATATGGGTTTTTCTTGGCCCAATACCGATGCCATGTTTTATTAATTTTTCAGTCGATGCCGATATCAATGGCCAATTTCTGTGGCCGATTTCCTATTTTAGTTTTAGAAAAAGAAAAAGTTCAATCTAAACTATTATTTTGTCTCATTGTTTAATGAATACAACATTTTTATGCTCATCGTTACAGAATATTTTAAAGATTATTAAAGAAATTCCTCCTATTCAAACACAGCAAAACAAAGATACTATATAAAAAACAAACTGTAGAATTCTCTTCAAAACTTAACTGTGAGAGCGGCTCTACAGTGCAGATGACTGTTCAAACACCTGCTGGATGAAATATCGCCAAAATAAGACCGAATCCAAATATCGTTCACCAAAAAACAGCCGGCCAATATATCAGTCTAACTGTAGAAATAATCTTTAGTGACAGCTCTACAAACAAGTATTACAGCTTTTACCCTCAAAAATTAGACACATTATATAAAAACATATATTCAACATTTTGCAGGTGAACCAGCTGCAGCATGAGCTCGGTAAGAAGGACGAGTTGTTGCGGATGGTGGCGAGCGCGTCGGAGGAGAGGAGACCGACTCCAGCGTTTCGACTCCGCTCCGGCAGAACCCGCCTCTGGGAGCGGTCTCCACGGCGACGGCAGCCCTGAGCCAGCTGGAGCATCTGCAGAGCAAACTGCAAGAGCTCGAGGAGGAGAACCTGGCTTTGAGATCAGAGGTAGACAAACACACAGACAGACTTTATCGATTCACAACTAGAGATGGCACAACGTCAAATTTTACTGTTGCGACGATTACTACAAAACAAAATTTCTCTTTCATTTTCACACAGCAAAAAGTGAGTTAAACGGCTTGAATCTAGGATTTAAACCTCATTTCAAGCATTTTTACTAGTAATTTAAAGTTGGGTACCTAACTTTTTTAGTTGTAACTTAGTAAACTTTGTGTTTCCCACAACTTTACACAGTACACTACTGAGTACTCTCTAAATCGAATAATAAAGGATTTTAGTTCTAATCAGGAGCAGAATTCAGCGTTCTGATTGGCTGAGCTTGAGTGGTCCTCTCCAGTTTCACTTTAAAAGAGAAAAAAAAAGGGTTTTTTTTCTCGCAACCAAAACGTAATACATATTGATATTAACAATGTGTTGAAGGATTTATGAGAGAAAGATTTAAAACCTAAATTGTGTTCACAGTGTGAAAATCACCTTTCCCATCTTTAAGCTTTATTTATTGTCGAGATCTAGATTTTTTTTTTGTTTCAAACTGATTTCAACTTCAATTACTTCATATTTTGAGCCAAATTATTTGCCAATGGGTTAAGAAAATTGTTCTTATCTATTAGCAAATCTTTGTTCTTCTTTTAAGCCAAAATTTTGTTCTATAACCAGTCAGTAAACGCACTTTAACACAAGTGAAATATTCTACATATTTGCATTAAGCTATTATAATTCTTATATCAGGTTTAAAGACAACTTCATAATATGTACACGCGACAGCAGAACAACACCGATCAACGTGTTAACCACGAAATGCTATAGAAGACCAATCAGAGATTATGTAGTGCACTATTGTAATCAGTAGTGATGACCATTTATGAAAAACTTGTTCTCAATAGAAGGAAAATCCCATATGTGTAATTTTTGGTATTACAGATTATAGGGTTTTAAAAACTGATTAGCATTTTAACGTTTTTATATCCGACCTAATTTATTTGTGGTTTAAGTGCCTATCAATAAGTTATTTAGTATACCATTTAAATTTATTAGATATTGTATTCGAGAGAACAATCTTGGATTCTCTCGGCGGTGCTCAGGGAAAGAACAGGGTGACACTCTGTCAGTGCCAGAGAACATAAGCTCTTCAGTCTCAAAAGCGAGATCAATAGGACCTATAAATGCTAATAAGGTTGAAACCATCCACAAGGGACCAACCGGCGCTGCTACCTGAGGGACGTCAGGGACACCTGTTCAAGGCAAGAAGGATCAATAGAGACCTTAAGGCCGTTGTTTAGACTATTACCATATTATGCTGTGGGTAATTTTCAGGCGTGGCGGATACTATCTAGGAGGTAATCTTGGGAGAAATGGACAACTAACTAGAAGAATTTTTGATTTATCCGTTATAAACCTGGGCAATTACTAAAATCTATATTGTTGACGAGTGCGACACATAATTGACACAACTATCTTTTGGTACACTGATTTCTTGGGTATTCTTGGTACGAAAGGAGACCGCTTTAGAGTACATATGCATGATCGATATTATCTGAGCGTATAGACATCGTAGTAGTTCTATTGGAAACTAATAGACCACATATAATAGGGCACCTAAGAATGCATATATGCAGTCAGGCCTTGGAACAGCGGTACGAATCATCGAGAAAAAAGAACACCCATCAGCTAAGTAACAAGGTAGGTCGAGGAATGAGAACAATCAGATATGAGGGTAACCAATATGATAGAGCGATGGTGGAAAAAGACAAGAGTTTTAAATCTCTGTAGGGTTGCAAATATTTAGCTCCTAACACTGAAGCTATAGAAGAGATAATTTATCATCTACTCTACCATTATAAATTACTAGTGTAGCAGGTGACACGAACTTATTATATTGACAATCTACAGATAGATGTCAATTGAGTATTTTATACGGAGAGTTAAGAGCGAACGTAAGAGTGAATACACTACGTAACTCGAACACTATCAAAGAGAGAGAACCATAGAGCTTGAATTATGCATACAGCCAGCACACTAAAGCATCCCTAAATCACTACGTCTTGTGAAGGTAGACTCGGCCTTTTCAGACCCGCGAGAAAGATCTCGAAGTACGTGCCCAAACACATTAGGTCACACCGGAATACTTGAACAAAAGCCTATATACATAGTTATCATTATATTATCAGTTTTGCATACTATTTCCGACATTATAAACAATAGCCAAATTCTTAGAAACTTTCTGTCTTATTCGAACGCGTCTGCCTGTGGGTCTTCTACTATGTCTCTGACTCGATTCAGTCAATGAGCTAGTCAAACTACTTTACACCCATTTATATATCCGTTCAATTCGGCTCATAGGGTTGTATTCTAGGCTCGTCTGTACTCCACAATACACTGTTATTTATGGCTCTCCACACTCTCAAGGCTTTGAGAAGATTTATGTAGCCTGTCTTCTAATCCATCATCTACAGAGTAAAGATAGTAGTTGCTTCTGCGTACCTCTTTTAGGAAATGATATAAGATAGCCAGTACAACCTGCCTTTCTATGTCTTCTCGACTGCTCCTGGCTAACCTCACTTTCTTTACTGTCAATGCCGACGACTTCTTAGTTAACCCTATTAATCTT